>WEIU01014598.1:1606-15533 GCA_013389925.1 Aegithalos caudatus
CCCAGTCAAAATGTATTTTAAGTTGCCATCCTGCTTGTCTAAATCTGATTTCAGCTGAAAGTACAAAACAGAAAAATAAGTCACAGTTTGGGAAGAACAAAGTTTTGAAATATTCATTTTATGCTTTATTTTTATTCTACAGTGAACCTTGCCACTAATGAGCCTTCTTGGACACTAACATTTGAAAGGAGGTACTGTCACATTTTCAGCCAATCATTTTAATTTTAAAATATTTTAAATTATTTAATTTTAAAGTGTTCCTCTAACAGATATATAAATGCATAATATACCTTAAAAGAGATGCTTCAGCTACTTAGAAGTGAAATGGATGTATCTAAGAACCTGCTTTAGTTCGGTTTTTATCAGCTCCCCTACAATTCTGCTGAAAACAATGCAAAAGACATTAAACATTATCTAAATTTTTTATTATTGCAGATGATGAATGTACTTTTCAAGTTTTTTGTTTTGTTTTGTTTCTTTTTTTCACTCAGCAATGCTAAGTGTAATTGTGTGCAACAGTGATGTTCTGTATCTGTTAAAATATTAAAGATGTGAAAAGACATTCAGTGGTGAAAGTCTATATTGTTTATTCCAAAATAAATTGATAGACATTTTCCATTTCTACATGATGATCTACATCCTCTGTTGTATTGCTAAGATGAGCTTTATGATGATGATTTCTTTGATGAAGCTGAGCCTTGGAGACAATTTTGGTCCAGCTGCATTTACTCATGACAACAAAATAGTTCTGTTAATGTTAGTGATATATAATAGAGCAATATTTTAAGAGCAGTAACTTAATTTCCTAACATGGAAGGCATCCACAGCTGAATTTTATGGGAACAAAATTTTTCATTATGTCATTAATTCTCTATTTTTTTCTCCACTTATTATTGTTTTAGAACAAAAAATGTCAAACTATCTAAGAGCCTGATACTAATTGAAAAATCCAAAGTTAAAAAAAAAAAAAATTGTTCAACTTTCTTCCCTTATGAAGCAACATGTTTAAAATGCAAATAATATGCCTGTTGACTTTAATTATCTCATTGTTTTCCTTATTATTATTGACCCTCAAAGTCACTGTAATTTGTGAGGCCATAGAACAGGAAAGTAACACTTCCCTACTCGATCTACTCAAATATTTTGTAATAACTTCTGAAGTTGCAAAAATAGTTTTAACTTTTCTTTAGAAGAATGCCTATGACTTTTAAGATTTCATAATGCATAATTGTCTGCATGCATCAGATGGATAATTTATTCAGAATGTGACAGGGACACTGCTCCGAGGTATGAGGAACTGTTTTGAGTTTCTACTCTGAGTTCTGTAAAGGTATTTAACGCCTATAACATTCAGAGTTAATTATCCTTGCCAGTACAAAAGATAGAAATTTCAAGAAGGGAGTTTAGAATGATTTTAAATATGAACAAATTAAATATTTTCAAATATTTCAATAAGTAATTGTGTGCTAAACATGGGCCATGTTACCCCCTTTATGAGTGGTCTGGTCAAACTCATTTTAACCATCTGAATTTGGTATCATACTAAGGGGCAGCATAGCTTCTTTGTTATCCATTAATCTTGGTTTCCTTATCACAAAACCCAGGACATGGGAGGAGTGATCTATATCTAGATCTTAAAACTGAGTTAGTTAGTTCTGGAGCTGAGATGTGACCACAGAATGTATCAAACCCTTAGGGTCCGGGAACATGCCTTTGACTGGTTGCTAAGACATAACTTGTGTTTACCAATTCCACTCAGATTCATTTATCCACAAAAGATTTCATGACCTTGAACATGTTAAATGAGAAGTTCCTTACAGATGACATTTGCTGAGAAAGAATAGCAAAAGTTCTCAGTTTACTTGACTTTTTTTAGGCTGGGAACAAAATAAATGATCTTACCATTGTAAATGAGAACTGGGAACAAGTGTTTTTGTACTCATCCTTGTGTATCTGCCATTGCAGTGCTGATGGACATTTTTTTTTTTTCCTTAATCTTGATAATGGAAAAAGGAGTCATGAGTCTATGTTAAATAAAATTTGAAAATGTAGGTCTGACTGTAGAAAGATTTTGATATGGAATAGTGATTTAAAAACAGACTGTCTACCTTTATATTTTCGTTGATGCAGTTTTCTTCAGGGCCTTAATTACTAAAAATTCATGTGTTGATCATAGACTACCACTTCATTTGCTGAAAGCAGAGCATAGTCTACTCAATAAAAAGACACAAGTAAATATATCTTATTAGACAGTGGTTTCACTGCAATATAAATCTCCAGTTTACCTGTGAGAAATAAAAAAGGTGAGATCATGAAAATACATGACATTTATGAAGTTTCTTTGCAGGAAACTGTTTTCAAGGTATTGGAAAAATAATAATAATTAAAAAAAAAATAAACAGTATGTCTTCACTTGTTCTTCCAGAAGTGAGACATCACACTTCCATAGTAATTACTTTGAAAGGGCTGTGAAAAAGTAATTAGTGAATTTTGAGCACTTCACCCTTTGGGCCCAATTAAATTTTAGTGCTAGTTAATTAGCAGTTAAACTTATTTGGGTTCATTCATCTAAAAAGGGCCTTAAAGAAAAGAAAACTGGATCTCAAGATTAAAATTACTTCTAGCATACAAAAATAAAAAATAATAATAATAATAATAAATATAGTAGTAATAATAATGATAAGCATAGAGAGGAGGGGGAAGATAAACCCTCATTAAGACAATTATCTTAAAGCACACTTTTAAAGGAGGGTGAAAAATAATTGCTCGTCATGCTGAACCTACGTTAATCTAATGAACCATGCAGAGTCCTGCAGCTTCTCAGTGGTAAAAGGATTTAGTATTAATCAGCTTCATTAAAAATTAATGAGGGGTAAATCAGCTGCTACTTAGTGTAATAGAAAATCATGCTAAATACTGTTTGTAAACTACACCACATTCAGTATGGCTGCTTTGATGCAGTGCCAAAAATAGCACAAGCAAATTGCAAGATGTTGATAAATGAGACCTTAACTTCCATTCAGAAGAAAGAAAGGAACTTTCCAGCTTTATACTTTCATCTGCTGTGTGTGGAACTAGTTTTAGTAACAGTATGCATGTGAAGTTTCCTTGACAGCAGTCCTCAGTGAAGGAAGGTGCTTCATACTGCATGGCCTACAGCTCTTGGACTGCTCTGACCTTGAGTAAGGTCATAGGAAAGGACACATGTAGTACTGCCTTATTACAGCTTCTTGATCTCCTCTTTCTACATTTGTTGCTATTTCCCCGTCACTGGAGATATTTGGTCTTCCAAGTCAGGGTGGAAACTGCTAATCAGCATGTTAAATCTAACCTTGTACTGTCCTTGAATCATTACTTATCATACCTGTCCAATATACACAGGATGTGGTGAGATCTGTTCCTCAGTTACAAAAAGAGGCTCCCACAGCCAGCCACGTTTCACTCTTTGAAGTGCTGTGAAAGACTGAAGTGTGTTTTGAGCTCTGGAGTTCTGCGTGCTGGGAGAGCAAGGCCAAAGTTGAACCAGCATCACCATGAGACGTAGCAATACAGAGGAATTCATGCTGAACCGTCCTTTCAATCAATCTTAATCTGTGAAAGAGGAAAAAAAAAAAAAGAAAGAAAACTTTGACAAAGCACCACTTTTGTCTTTCTACTTTTATATATTGATTCTGTTCTAATGTAAGAGCTGATATGCAGTGCTAAATTCTCCTCCTCTCCCTGAAAGTAAAGAGCTGAAACAAAGTCTGTTTCTTATTAAAATAGACATCCTTTCAGAGTCTCTAGCATGGAAGTCAAGTGTTTAACTTTTCTTTACGAATATCTTATAGATGGACCTTTATGCAAAAATAGAAAAGGAAAATAATCCTTCAATTAATTAATCTTTCAAATTAGGCTGGGTAATTGTATTGTGTAGCCTAGGAATAATTTGATTGGAATAATTGTATGTTTCTGCTTAGGGCTCATTTTGAGCTGCAGTCACAAAATTGCCTGAAGGGTGAATATCTAGCCTTAGTAGCCCTGATGACTGGCAGCTGAAACGGAGTGGTGCAGATATTTTTAACCTTTTTTTACCCACTTTCACAGCTCAGCAAAATGCCTGCAAAGATGTGAAAGGTGATAGGGTACCATGAAAAAACAGCAAAGATTTACAACTTTCTCTTTCCCAGCCAAACAGTGACATGGACAAGGTGTTTAATGGTTTCATTGCCTGTGCCTTTGGCACTGATGATGCACTTGTTCCCGTAGCCCTAAGCTGGAGGACCATGACTGCAACAATGATGGACTGTCAGTTGATTCTGAAATTGTGCAGGATCTGCTGCTCCAGCTGTATCCCTACAAATCTATAGGGCTTGGTGGGATTCATCTGAGAATCCTCAAAGAGCTGCTGATGTCATTGCAAAACATCTCTTTATGAATTTTGAGTGTCTTGAGAAACTGGAGAGGTCCCAGCTGAGTGACAGCTGATGAAAGTTGTTCCTCTTTTCAAGAAGGGCATGAATGGGAATCCCAGATTGTCAGTCTCACTTCAGTGCCTCATCAAGTTATGGAGAAAGTTATTCTGGGAGGTACTGAAAAACACCTGGAAGACAATACAGCAATTGGTCACAGCCAGCATGGCTTTATGAGAGGAAAGTGCTGCTTATCAAATCTGATTTCCTTTTTTGAAATGGTATCTCACCTAGCTGATCAGTGGAAGCCTGTTGATGTAGTCTTTTTGGATATGAGCAAAGATTTCAATACTTTCTCTCACAGGATCCTTCTAGACCAAATTTTCAACACACAGCTGGATAAACGCTTCATGTGTTGGGTGAGCAACTTGCTCACAGATTGAGCACAAAATTACAGTGAATGGAGTGACATCAAACTGGGAACCTGTTACTAGTGGTATTCCACAGGGCTCCATGCTCAGCCCTGTATTCTTCAACATTTTCATGACTTTCATGCAGGACTGGAGGGAATATTAAGCAAGTATGCAGATGATACAAACTGGGAGAAGCCTTTGAAGGCAGGAGGAACTTTCAGAGAAAACTCAAAAAATTAGGGGACTAAACAATCACCAATTGTAGGAAGTTCAACAAAGGAAAGTTCCTGATTCTGCACTTGGGATGCAGCACCTGGATGTACAGACAGACTGGGGAATGAGATGTGGAAAAGCAGTGCCACAGAAAGGGATCTGGTGGTCTTGGTCAGTGGCAGGTTGAACATGAGCCAGCAGTGCCCTGGCAGTCAGGGACAGCCAAGTCTGTCCTGGAGGACATCAGGCACAGTGTCTCCAGCTGGGCAAGGGAGGGGACCCCCTGAGCTGGGGGTCTGTGTGCAGTTTTGGGTGCCACAATGTAGGAAAGACATTAAACTATTGGAGGTCATCTGAAAAAGGGTCACGAGGATGGTGAAGGGCCTTGAGAGAAAGCTGTATGAGGAGAGGCTGAGGTCACTTACCCTGTTCAGCCTGGAGAAGAGGAGAGAGACCTCAATTTCAGTCTAAACTTCCTTGTGAGGAGAGGAGGAGAGGCAGGCACTGATGTGCCAGTGTCAGGCAGTATCAGGACCCCAGGGAATGGCCTGAGATTCCATGGGTAGGGTATGCTTAGGTTGGACAGAAGGAAAACACTTTTAATCCCAAGTGTTTGGATAGTGGAACAGGCTCCCCAGGGAAGCAGTTAGAGCACCAAACCGATAGACAGGGTTCAAGAAGCATTTGGACAATGATTCTCTTGGGGATGGTTCTGTGCAGGGCTAAAAGTTGAACTCAGTGATTCTTGTGGGTCCCTTTCAACTCACAATATTCTGTGACTTTGTGATTCTGTGATTCTGTGATTCTGTGATTCTGTGAATAGAATTTGTCTTAGCAGATCTTTCCACCTCTGACATTATTTTCTCCAGTTATTGACAATGGACAGATGTATCTTGAAAGCTGTAAGTTTTTGTAGCTAATTTAATTTCCACTATGTATTCTTTTAGAAAATGAAGGCTTTTCACAAACTGTAAGCTATTATTGACTTTGACTATTGGTACAATGAAGGAAATTTTAAATAACATTATATGCTCAGTTAAGGATAGCTTCTTTTTGTGAGGCAAAAAGGAAAATTTTAAAAATACCTACTATAAATATTTCAAGTCTTAAAACCCATTTGGCAATAGCATTAGCCATGCTTTTCAATTAGCATCACTCTTTAGCATTGTAGAATAACATTTCATATGAAGGAGAAGTCTGGTTTATGAATTTGTAACAAGCTAGTCAGTTTGAAAAACACAGAAAAAAATATTTGAATGCATTTATCCTAGACCTCTAAAATCCATGTCTCTTAGTTATCCAGAATGAAACATGAATCTATATATTTTAAATTAATTATTTAAGTATTAATATTTTAAATACTCACCCTTATCCAAAGGGAAATGCCATAATTGCTTAAAAAGACAGATAATACAGAAAACTATTTATTTTCTTCCAGCAACTTTATATGATGTTAGACAACATTTTGTTAAAATGTAAATTGCAGAGATGGAAAGAGAGAGAGTTCTAATAAGAAAGTCAAATGGAACCACAGTGTATATTCCAATTTCTTCACATTGTGTGTTTTTTTTGACTATGAAGCTGTAACAGTACAAGACAAGATCTGAATAGAAGGAATGTGACTTGGGTACCATCTAGTTTCAGTTTTCTGTAGAAAACTGCTTATTTTCTATAGCTGCAAGAATAATATTTGTGACATGGAAGAAAAGTCCGACAAAGCTCAACTTGGCTCTCAAGTAAGGCTTGAGTGAGGTTTAGAAGGCATAAAGACCTTGGAAAGTCTTTATGCTACAGATGTACTTAATGCTGAGCAGTCATCTCCCCACAAAAGTAACCTTGAAAAAGAACGTTCAGACTACTCAACAAAAACTGAACAGTCAAGACCTTTCTGAGGAATCACAGGAAAATGTATTTCAATCACTGTTTATATGTGAAGAGAGGTGTTCAGTCTCAATCATAGCAAATACATCTGGCTAAGCTTTTGTTGTTGTTTCAGCCATTTGTTCCAGCACTGTTCACCTTATTCAACAAATATCTCAGGCTTGTGGGACAGTATTTCATGCAGAGTGAATGGCAAACAATTATCAAACTTGTCTGAAGACACCATGTATAGACAACAACATAGTGATGATTCAGAATATGGCTACTCTGGTCTACTGGCCACCTTCTTCAATGTGCTCAGCAGTTACATATGAACAGCATTAAGTGTGCAATTAGTATCTTGGGACATTTTTGTGTGTCCTTTTTACTAATTTATGTTAATACCCTGTGTTACATGGAGTTAAGCATCACATCTCAGACAAATTGGAGCCAGCAACGATTTTTAGATTCTGATATGCTGCACACGCTGTTAGTGTATTAACTTTAACTTGAAAATATAGATGGTAGACAAATGCCTTTAAAAAACAAATCTATTTAATAGAATTGAGATCTATATGTATCTCTGTTTTTCTCTCCTCTTCTATATCAAACATTCTCAATTTGCCTTTACTTTCAGGACCTTTCAAAGTCTATTTGTTTCCAGCATCTTCCTACTCATTTGGCATTGAGACATTGCCTCCAGCCCCTGGCCAGCACATGTTGCCATTTGTTTATAATCCAATTTTTCCCTTGTGAAACAATCACCTTCTTTCTCTTTCACTGATTGTAGCTCAGTCTCAGAAGTGAGTCTCATAAAATATCCAGAAACTAGTTTTTTATTCCCTTCTTGTTTTCTAGTCGTTTCTTTAAAAATCTGAACTTCAGTATTACCTGCTTAAAAGAAAAAGAAATATAAAAGGACTCACACTGTTTAAGATGATTCTGTGCTGAAACTCTTGTCTATCATTATGTTTAGTATTGCCTCATTATTCCCTTGTACTTTCCTGTCTTTCCCTATCTATCAGTTGTCTCTTGTTTTACACTCATTTGCTATGGTCTTTGTAAATGAAATGACCTTGTACTATGTATTATAATTATAGTATGCAGAAGAAGGGAGGATTAGTAAAAGCACTGAGCTTTTGGGACCTGTAGTAATATGCACAAATAGATAATTTTTGATAGAATAGTTTCCTCATTGAAAAAGAAGACAAAAAAGACAAATATATTTTCAGACATGAGCAAATGATCTATCACTAAAAATTTCCCAAGGGGAAGAAAGAAAAGGGGAACATTGTTCCTGTTCCTTTGGAAATACGTCTCAATTTTTTCTCACATGCAGTGAGTTGCAATAATAAAGAGTGTTACTTAGACCAGAGTAACAAGAATATCTATTGCAGTTTTAACAAGTGGGATACAGCTTGTAAAACTTATAGAGCAGCATCTTCCTCTCATACCCAATGCAAACCACAAGTTTCCTGTACACTAGAAACAGATTTACTTTCTTGGAACAAAGCTGATGACTTTCTCAAGTTTATTTTGGTATCTTCACCAAGTGACATCCTGTCTCCATTAGAAATTGGAGTAGTCTGACTTGGTTCTGAGTGTCCTTTGTTTTACTTAGTTTCTTTTCAATTATTATTGTGTAATTATATTACAAAATAATATGTGTTACTACCTACCATTGAAATAAAAACAGTAGATAGAAGCAGAATTCTAAAAAAACCTGCTTCTGGGATACAGTGATACAGTTATATATTTGTTGGTGGAGAAAACAAAAGACTAAATATGGAGATAAACAACATCTTTCTAAAGCATAAAAAAATTCCAACCAGCAGATTAGAGTGCAAGTGATGAAAAATTCTGTTCCAGTTTTGTTAGTTGAAAAATAAGGAACAACCAGTTTAATTTTGTAACAGAAGTCCCCTAATTTAATCTAAGTAAAGCCTTTTAGTTAGGAGGTAGCAAAACATGAAAATACGGTAACAAGGGTTGTGGTAGATACTCCTAAGTCAGAGACTATTAGGACCAGTCCTGTATATGATTGAACCTATTCACAGCACAATTTTTAAACAGTGACTCCTGAGAAAAATTTCTATGTCCTTGAAGGTACTAAAAAAAAACAAACCAAACAAAAAAACCCCAAAAAAACAACAACAACAACAACAAAAAAAACAAACCACACAACAAAAAAAAACAAACAAACAAAAAACAACAACCCCCCCAAAAAAACCAACAAAAACAAACAAACAAACAAAAAAACCAAAAAAAAAACCCACCAAAAAAAACCCCACAAACCTACAAAAAAGCCAGACTAAAAGATATTTCTTTTGTGGAATTTGGTGTTGTCTTTGCTTGATTTAATAACATCAAGCAAACAACAAGAGGAATAATTCATATAAGCCAATTTAAGTCATTAGTATGCAGCTTCTGAAACATTTGTTATCTCAAGAGCAGCCTTAACATGATGTTGTTTCAGTTACATATTCTGTTTTATGCATCACTGTTATTATGATTGTAGTGAAATTTGACTCCCTTGTATGTTGTTATCTTTAATTTTCACTTAATAGGATAAAGAAGAAAGGGTATGTATAACTAACCCCTACAGATTACCATGTCATAAAAAGCTTAAATAGAAAATTTTATATTTCTCCACTACAGACTTGTCAATTTGTTCTATGTCTACTGGCTATTTGTCCCAATTTTATTTAATGTGGTTGAGTACTGAGGAAGTTAGTGTATTTTTTGTGCTACTGCTCTACCTTCTTTACAGAAAACACTAGATATGGACTGATTTTCATTGACTAGTTTTGGTCATGCACATTATGTTAGACTTTATAACTCTGCAATTCTCAGAGAATTGGTAATATATAGTATTAGTGTATATAATATATATATTAGCATATTATAGACATAAATAATTTTTATAAATGCATATGTTTGGGGGGTTTGCTTGTTGATTTCTTTTTTGGTTTATAATCTTTACAAAACAATGATAAAACGTGCAAAGTAGCGGGCTTAATTCTATTCTTGCTACTTCTTACCATTGTTGAATTTCACATAAAGAAGGATAATAATATATGCGGGTTTGGTGTTTTAAAGCTCTGCATTATCCTTTTCCTGTATTTCATCTGTGATTTAGTCTTTTGCAATCAGTATCAAGATTTTTATTTAAGTAAGTTTCCCATTCTTCTTTTATTTTGACGGTTTTATTTGGAGATACTGGAAGAAGGCATACTAAACTCCTAACAAATAACTATGGCATATCTAACTCCAATTATGCTGGAAGTCACTGTTGTGACAGTAATGTTTAACTAAACTTATAATAAAGTAGCAGTGAAGAGAAAGGATGAAAATTTACAAGAATTTACTTTGAAATTTGAACTTAATTTTTTTACTAAGTGCACACAGTTACCATTTACCATACATACATATTGTGTGATTGAGTGATTAATTGATTTTTGTGACTGTGTAAAGTTGACACCAGTCCTGATGTAGCTCAAGGCACCTTTTTCACAAGTCTCTCAATTTATATTGATCTACCTGATTTTTTTTAGGGTTGTCTAGTTTACCTATTATTTCTATTGAATCTAAATATTTTAATTTAGTCTATTTTTACTTTCTGGTCTTTCACACATTTTTGTTTTTAAAATAAATTTGGACTGCTATATCTAACAAGTATTCTGAATTTAATTATATTGTTCTTATCAGAACTAACATCTAAACGTAATATTCTCTTCAGTCAATTAATTAGAGGTATATCAACAATTGTCTTTCTAGTCTGCTGCACAACTAGCTAGTTTAAAAGCTACTACTTAACCTTGTGAGGTGTTTTCTTTAATGCACATCTTGATGTGACATTTCACTAAATTATGTTGACTGGTAGTGCATATTAACACAGTATGTGTCTCCACCAGTCACCCAGAACTTCACTTAGAGGGAGATCAATTACTTAGATGTCATGAATGTATTTAAATTTCATTTCATTCTAATTGGCACATTATTTTCTTCATTTTGAAAATATACCACTGTGCCATTAAGGAAGGCCTTCAAACTATTATATAGAATTAGCAGTGTAATTATCTTTCAGATATATATGGACAAAATGGCTTAGAGAAAGGAAGTTTTTAGTTGATTAGTGCTTCTAAGGCTGTGTATTTTAATCAGTGTAGAGAAGACCTACTAAAAATCATTTCATTCTTAGTATTTTTATAAACTAACATTGTATATTAACTCATCCCTCATATTTCACTACAGTATCTGTTGCACTGCACAAAAAGCCCAAATGCCATTTTAGATGACAAAACCCTGAGTCTTCAAAGCATGTCAAGCAGTAGCTAGATTTCTGTCCCTACTAGATATTCAAGACATCTTTTGCAGTATCAGATTGTGATATTTATTTCTTGAAATCCTATGCCTTCCATTAAAAACCTATGACAACTCTAGCTGAGTTGAACTCTAGGGTTTAAAATGTTTAAAATGAGGGGGAGGGGTGCCAAGGTGAAGGATGAGATTTCCTGCAGTGAGTAAAAAAAAATAAAAGATAGAGATGTTACTTGTTAAACTCACAAGTCAAAAGAGATTACATAGAGGATGTTGTGGTCTTCTGTGTGTTCTACAACCTCATTGGTAGCTCTCATTTCCTTTGTGGAAAATTCGCTATATTAATCACAGAGCAGAGCCCCAAAAGTTTCAGTCCTGCCCGAAGCAGGAGACCCAAGTCTTGTCATTGCAATTTTTCTGAGATCCTTAGAAAGAGCCTGGATAAGATGACCCAATCCACCTAAAAATATCTAGGTACAGAGAAAGCTTCCCACACCATTCCTACCAACAAAATAAAGTGTGTGTGTGTGTAAGGATAAACTTCTGTTGGGCAGGATTCTGTCAGTCNCTCCCTCGTTGATGTGGCATCTTGTGTTCTTCTAGAAGCATAGCAACTGAGGTATGAAGTTATTTGATGAATAGTTTCATAGACAAGACAGAGATATTCCTACTTCACTTTCTTTGTAAGGAAGAAAAATGAAGCAGTAGGAATATCTGTCTCTTGTCTAAACACTGGTAAATTAATGATTATTGTTTTTTCTTTTTCACAGACTTTCTGCCATACGGATAAACAGTACTTCAATTTGGATGCTTCCTAACTAAAGAAAAAATTGAAAAACTTACCTTAGAACTTAACTTTATGAAAAGTTGTGTTCATTCTCTATATTCATTCAATAACTTTTGCAATTTTATTTTGATACAAAAATTGATTTGGTAAACAGATGCTGAGATGTTAAAAGATTCAGTTTTGCCAGTACCAGTAGCTGTGGTGCACTACACTAATAATAAATGTTTCGTTTTAATTGTAGCTTTCCTTAACTGGGGCTATTATTTATTTCTAAGATACTTTGCACTGTAGAAAATTACAACTAAACCCATGTATTTTAGCATAAATATTTTGCTGATTAAAAAGACTAACACATGTACATAGTACAAACAAATTCTTGCCTTCTGGCATTTGCTTTTTATTGTAGGCAAGTAGCAAATCCAATTACATGATGTTTGATTCACTGGGCAAATCCTACTGGAACATTTTTGGCTCTGCAGGATACCACTCAGTACTGAAGAACCACTTGTCAGCATAATGATGTAAAGGACCACATTCTGTGATTCACACTTGAATCCGTTTGCCAAATGATTTTCAGGATGGCACTTCATGAAATGCTCCAAAACTCTCTTTAGGATTTAGGTTCTTTTAAGCTCTTTAATTCATAATTATTCTTTGCATACATCAAAGCTAATAATGCAGTGAACTCACCTTTTCCATGGTTTTGGAGGAGATTTAATTCCTCCAAACATGAGATAAAAAAGAAGCTTTGATATTTAATTTAAGAGGATGCTCTTTGCTAGAATTTTACTTACGTTAAATTTCTGGGTTTGGTTTTAGAGTTAATTTTCCACATAAAATGAGGTAAATCAGAAACACCCTGAAATCTGGTGTACGTGAATGGAAAACCAGAATGAAATCAGATTTTAATGCTTATATTTGAGCAACCTTACCAGGACACATTTGTAAAGTAAGTAAATATTGAAGGAAACAGTCCCTTACAAGAAGTTAAAGAAACCATATCTTTACATTAAAAAACAAACAAACAAACAAACAAACAAAAAAAACCCACCAAAAACCCCAAAACAAACCTCCCTCATACACACACACACACACAACAAAACAAGACAAAACAAAACAAACCCCCCCCAAAAAAACCCAAAAAAAGCAAAACAAAACAAAACAAACAAACAAACAAACAAAAAAACCAACAATACCACCAAAAAAAACCAACCAAAAAAAAAACCGAAAAAACACACTGAGAGGAAAAAAAAGTCCATTTTAAAAAAATTCATTTAGTTGCTTTGTTCTTTGTTTATTAATAAACACATTAGTTAAATAGAGCAAGGAATACAGCAAAGAGTAATTACTTTTAACAGCATGTAGAGTTTTCATTATAAACTGGAAAATCTGCTCTGATATGTAATACAATTATTCAATTTAGAGGTATCATTTGTATTCCTGGGCAGAAAAAGTCTGTGCACCACCACTGTGCAAGTCAGTTGGAAAAATGCTGAAAGAATGCACTTGCCTCAGAGAGTCTGAAATTGTATCAATTGAAAGTGTAGAATTTGCCTGGTTTTTGAGAGAGAACACATTGAGGACTATGCATATTTTTCAGAATAGTGAGAAACAGAGATAGAAAATATCTAACTGACTAAATTTCTAAAAATAGAATGTTTTTCCTTGCCTTTNAATAAAATGTATTTCCTTGTCTTTTTTTTTTTTTTTCTCTTAATCTACTACTCAATTGATGAATTTTCCCTTATCTCTTGCAATGAAATAAACTCTGTGTCTGTTTTGCTTAGGTCTCAATGATCAGAGGCTTGTCTCTCCATTACCTCTGATTTCAGTATTTCACTGTTCTACTTTACTATCTTCCTCACTTATTCTATGAAATACATCAAAGGCTGATATCCTTTTCTAATCTCTGATATATAAAAAAATTAAAATTATTCAATTAG
>WEIU01014601.1:1498-34965 GCA_013389925.1 Aegithalos caudatus
GAAACAGGAGGCACAGAATAAATTATAAAACTTCTGTTTCATATTAGAAAATGGCTCAGAGATAGAAAAACAAAGAATAGATATAAGTGTACATTTTCAACATGGAAGAAGGTTAACAAAGACATGCCCCTATATTCTTTCTGACAGTAGTGGTACTTGACACATTTATTACACACTTATTAATGTTCTGAAGAAAAGGATAAATAGAAAGATGGACTAAAATCTCTTTCTGAAAATTATGTAGGTCAAGAATTTAAAAACTAACAAAGAATCTTATGCATAAACAAGAGAATTAACTGTCATAAAAATAAAGACAATTCCTAAAGCATAAGGAAAGGTGAATGTTGGATTTGACTACTTTACATTAATTTATCCATATTGACACCTCCTAAATCAACATCAATCACTAAGAAAAAGAATATGATGGACATTCATTGTCCATTCATGATGGGCAATTTATTCAAGGAATATATAATGTGTAATGTATTTAATTCTTCAATGTACCTAGGAAAAAAAATAAATATGAAAAGCAAATAAAATATTAATTTATATTGAAGAACGATAGAACATTGAAAATGTGCTACTACATTTTTGTGGATTGCTGTCCTGCCATTAAAAAAGCTCTAGAGATGATACAAAAGAACATGAAGATAAGATATGGGGGAAGATTTATGAGTTAGAACATTCTTTTGTGATGTAAATGATACAGAAATTTTGTTGTAAAATTATTGTAAATAATGGAAAATTTGAATTATCAAAATAATTCATATTACTAGTACAAATTTCACCCAGTAAAGTAAAAAAAGACAACAGATTTATCATACCAAGTAATTATTTGTTTATTCACACACTAACAATTACGCATCTAAAAGACCTATTGTTACATTGCAATGATTATTGTGATTAGGCCATAAAAGCAATTATAAACTCTTTCAGTTACACTAGAAAGATTTTCACAAAGCACTAAAAAATCTTTCTAAGAGGATAATAAACTTGTGTAACATGTTGCTGTGGAGACTGTGGAATCTCCATCATTGGGCATTGTACAAGCATCTGTCAAAATATCCCACTGTTCCTCTCTGCAGGTGTAAGAAAATTAAATGACATTCTGAGTTTTCCTCCAGCTGTATCATATGATTAATTTGGTCTGCTCTTTTGGCACTATAAACCAAATAAAATAAGAAACCAAACATCTCTTGGACTCTTTTAGTGTAGTGGAGCCTAGACACACTGGGAACACCCTTAAAATAGTCAGATAATAGGCTTTTTTTAAAAACAAAACAAAAAGTATTTAAGTCCTGGGGGACTGTATTTTACTAGAAAATTTGAGGAACAGAAGATGTTTGAGGAGAGAAGTCACTTCATAAGTTTATTGATGAATTATTGCAAGAGTATTTAATGACATATTTTTCACTACCTCAGTAAGCTTCATCTTTTTATACCCACTAAAGAAACAGAAATTTGTTTTATAAAGAGTAAAAGCTCCAGTGAAATTCAATGAGTATTTGCTTAGCAAATAGGATAAAGTAAATGTCCCTGCAATGCAGAAGTATTTTTATTTTTTATCATTGGACAAAATTTGTCTATTAATACTGAAAATCTTTAAGCAAACACCCCACACATGCAGTCAACAGTGTTCCATTTTAAACACAATTCTATGTCAAATTTCACATCTACTCTTTACAAATACACAAGAAAGTATGTATTTTAATTAAGGTCAAAATGTTACCATTTCCATCAGTGTACTAGATATTTTTGGATCTGAAATCTCAAGTGTTTTTTAAAAAGCTGCTATGATTCAGCTTGTATTTCTATTTGCATATTTGCCTGAAGGGCTTCTGGGTATTCTTGATATAGATAATTCGTAAGTTTTGTTTTCTAGATGTTTTTTCTGTTGCTTATGAGAGTTCAGTAATTTCAAATACTTAATGGTCAATGTCATCTATGTTAACCCTAAAGTTCAAGTGAAGGTGAGTAGTTTGAATAGTTGCATCTCAAAAGGGTTGGCTGAAAGTCCAAAACTGGGATACCAAGCCAAATCTTTAAATACAAATAATTTTTACCAGTTTTTGTCTTGGTCAGATATGTTGAAAATGGGTGAGGTAAATAGCTGAATAGATTACTATGAACCAAAATATCATTGTAAAGAGCTCTCCAGAAAGTGAAAGGAAACTGTTGGAAAAACAGTAAAAAAACCACCAAACTTCTTTTTTTCTTGGAATAGCTCATTACAGAAATGTATGGTTATGTGAATAATTAAATCTTGCTTGGTAATGGTTTGCTTTACAATGAAACTGTATTTTCTCCATCAGTGTTTAGGGTTTTTTCTCCTGCCATAAACATATACCACAGAAAAATTAGGTGGAAATGGCAAACTTTTTTTATATTAAATCATTAAAATAGAGGAAGACTCCATAGTTAACCAACTGAATAAATTATTTAATTTTGTTGTTTTCTGACTAACAGATTATACAATAGAAGGAATAAAACTTTGTCATATAGACAGTTCAGATTCTTCTGGATCAAATTCTTCTCTAGACAACTACCTCTGAAGGCGGTGGACTTATGCCAAGGTTGAATTTGACCCAATATTATTTTCAAACTGAGATTAGAGAGCAAGTGAACCAGCAAAAGACAATTAAGTCAGTGATGCACTTACTATCTTGAGTACGCAAGCAATCTGAAAGCCAGCATAATGCAGTTCTTGTTCACCAGGCATGCAAATAAATCAACTTTAATGTCAATAAAGTCAGTAATGACAGATTTTATCACTAAGTTATAACTAAGCAATAATGATTGGGAAAAAGGCAAGTAGCTCACAGCAACTGAAGTGATTTTTTATTTTGTCCTAGGTGAAGCCAAGGGTAACTGAAAAGACTGGCCTTTACTCCCTCTATTATTAACTGCAAATCATTCTTGTCATGTTAGAAGGCAGATCACTTTTTTCTTCCCAAGTATTACTCACTGTTATGGTGTGCCTCACACTATGACCTCCTTCAGAGGTGCTACAGTCCATTTCTAATTAGTCTCTGCATATTAGAGAGGAGCAGTTTAATTTTAAGGGGGTCAGGACAAAAATACATTTTTTATTTATTCTGTAAATATAGTCAATGATTTAATTCATAGATCAGCAGACACCAGAGAACAAACAATTTATACATTTAACACTTTACAAGGAATAGTCCTATGCTGAACACTGTTAAACATATACAACATTCCACTTGCAGTGGCTGCATTCCAGTGAGGAATAAAATAAATATTAGAGATGGTAAGAGCCTTATTTCAGAAGTTTCTAAACTATTTTATTAGAGAGCATAATAAAAATGCCAGATATTGTTTTTCCTGATGTGTAGTAGAAGGAACTCAATATATGAATATTTTTGAAACGATATTATATTAAGTAGGTAGATGAGTATTTGAAACTCAGACATTTTAAAAGCAAACAAACTTTTTCAACTCTTTACAATGTGGTTTATATGTGTTGGTGCAATCATTTTTCTCTCTCTGCATCTTAACCAAAATGTTACACATTTCGGTTATGCATGTAGTTGTTCTCCCCATGGGAGATGTTTAACAATGGTCAATTACTATGATTCAGTAGTTTTGGCTGACATTCAACAAATGTCTGAGCAGCTAATAATGCATTTAGTTTTGTTAGTCCACCCATCTGTCCATCACATCTGCCTGTCCTCATAAAGGCTGTCATTAAGCAGCATAACATTTCTCTAACATCTTCTCACTATTCACTTGCTTTCCAAATGCCTGGAAGGTAAACAATGTGTGCTCACAATTATATATTTTCATAAGCTAAAGATAAATAAATATACACTTCTGTATGAATAAGCAACAAACAAAACTTTTTTATTATTTTATTAGTGGCACTTTAATCCATCAAATTTATATATTTGTTAGTCAATCCTCAAAATAGTTTGAAAACATGAGAAGACAACTTTCTCTTATCCATAAAAATTTTACAACTAGCCACCATTAACATAACTTCCAAAAACACTGTTTCAAGAAAAATAAGAATTATTAAGCTTGGCATTTGGTATCTATTTTGGACCTCACATTGTGGATGTCTGTTACAGTCCCATGGTAGCTACTGACTGCTCCTACAAACTAGTTTAGCACCTGTGTATCTTTTTCTACATGGGAGAGTAAGAGGGATATGCCTCATAAAAACAAAAATGCTGTTGTATTGGTGTGTATCCTTGTTCATGCTACATTTGAAATTGTGATCATTATTCCTACAGGTTAAAATTAATCTTCTACTGCATGCCAGTATGAAAATTCTGAGTATTAATCACAATTCAACTGATTTTTAATTACTGTGTTAGTTTTTTAGGAGGTTGAAAAGACAATAATATTGTGAGATTATTTTATGATTAGGGGTTTCCTTCTCATTCTTTCTTTTTTTCCTTTGTACTCATGGCTGGCCAGCCTGGTCAAAGGTTGATTCAAGTTCAGAGATGCTCTCCATTTACCTTGATTATTGAAACCTCTTGGTTTAGCTTTAGCTTTAGAGTAAAATACAAGTGTTATCACTAAATGTAAAATTTGTAGATTTGATGAGAATAGAGAAAATACAGAACTGTTAGTATTTGATGAGAAGAGTGACAAAAGAACTGAGGAGATGAAGAAAATATAACCTATACCTTGTTACATTCAGTTCTAAGGTGTGGAAAGGTTTGCAAAAGCTTAGTTAATGTACTTTACCTAATTATACAGATCCCCTCAGTTTGTAAAGCTAGACAGGGAAAAAACACACAGCCCATAAAAGAAGGTGCATATATTGATGAGGCTGAGCAATACTACTCAGGTGCAGTTAGAATGAGGAACACCATGTGGAGAGTGGGAGGCATCCGCAAAGACGGGACAACAATTCTAAGGCAGAAGCCTTCAGTTACTGATAGTTCTTTAGTAACTACTCTGTTCCCCTCTCTCTTTCCTTCTTTAATTTGTTTTTGTTTCCCTTTGGCTGAAACATAGCCTGCTTTTAGCTGTTTTCTTGAAGGATTTGAAAAACCTTGACTGCTCCTTTATTTGCAAACTTATTCCCAATGTCTACAACCAAGTTGAGCTATGACAACCACCAATTTCTTCTTGGGATATTCTCATCCTAACACGAAATAACTCCTACAATGCATCATTTTCAAAAATAGACTTGGCATCCTGAAAGTCTTTGAGGAAGCCAGACTTTATTGTTTGCACCATTCCAAGGGCAATGTCTTTTCCCCCTCATCTACAGAAGAAACCTGTTAAAGGAGAAAGAGGAACAACTTCAGAAAAGATATGAGCGAAAGAGCTGACAGCATGACTTCTGCATGATAACAGCTGCAGCATTGGTGAAAGTCCAGACTTTGAAGCCTTCTAATATATGTTGGGTATTGAATGTTAGATTGAGTAAACTGGGACTGAAAATGAAAGCTAGTGCGTCCTCTACTCCTTTTTAACAGTTGTGTAATGGGCACATTGAGAGGAGGGACGCAGGTAGCTGAGGAGCTCAGCCCTTCTGCAGTAGCGTGGTCCAGCTGGCATGCTGGTCACCACAGAGAAGACAGATGAATGCACATGGGTTACATTTTACATTGGTCTTCCAAATGAACCTGGTATTATGAAACCAGTAATAACATACTGAAAGTAAAAAATAGTAATGTACATTTACTCAGTCTGAAAAATAAATATTTTCTAATTACTTGGAAGGTTTTCTGTCACTTTCAGTCAGCAGATAAAAAGAACAAAAAATGTATCATGCAGATATTTTTATCTAAAGATAAAAATAAAACCAAACCAGCAAAAATCAGCTATTTTATTATGCCTTTTCTTTCAGGTATTTTTCTCCTTTACTCAGTTAAACTTTTGTGAATGATCTGGTAAGATTCTGAGTGTTTTTTGTCTTGAGAAGGTAAGGTTTAATGTCTGTAGAAGCAAGGCACAAGAAATAACCTTTTCATTAGTATTTGTTCATTATAACTTCTGACTACAATCCAATTAGAGTATTATTTTTCTTGTTGCTTTTATGTAAAGGAATAAGTAAATATAAATGTAAGTATATAAAAGATACATAAAATTATGTATATAAATAAAACAACATTTTAAAATAATATAACAATGAACATATAAAATCACATATCCTTACATTTTAAAAAAGATTAAATATATGCAAGCTATTAATAATACATATACAAAAATAACTATCCACAAAGAATATTTGAGAACCAGAGAAGTGTCTGGATGCCTTGGCCCTCCTTTCAGTTTAAAAGCAGTTATTTAATTTAAAATGCTACACTGCTTTTTCAGAGCAATGGAAGGATTTTCTGGGCCTTTTATAAGACACATGACACAGAGGCTCTTTTTCCCAACTCAGGCTCAGAGGGATATCTGGATCCACTGGAGTCAAAGAGCAAGCACAAATACAAAAACATGCTTTTGCATCAGCTACTTTCTCTTCCCTTTTTGTCCTTCTTTATTCAGATGGAGCTGCTTGTTCACTCTTCCAAGTTCAGTCATGCTGTTTGAATTTCTTTTTGAAGGAGAAAAAGACTCTGGCACCAGAATCACCGGTATTTTTTTGTGTTGATGTAAATGAGGGTAGAAGTCAGCTTAAACATTCAGTCAGGGCATTTCCCTGAATAGGAGCAACTTGGGGTGACACAGAACTGCCAAAATGTAACAATTCCCTGCCCTTCATCTCTGACATGAAGAGTAGGCACAGTGAAGAGG
Organism: Aegithalos caudatus; assembly: GCA_013389925.1. Classification (NCBI taxonomy): domain Eukaryota; kingdom Metazoa; phylum Chordata; class Aves; order Passeriformes; family Aegithalidae; genus Aegithalos; species Aegithalos caudatus. The sequence continues at coordinate 8,222 of WEIU01014601.1, forward strand.
ATATGATCAAAGTATCCAGCCCTCATTGATGACCCACAGAAATCTATGTTTAAAGCAAAAGGATCCTGAACCACAATATTTAATTTCAAGAATCAAGCTGAGTGTAAGGCAGCCACCTTTTTGGTGATTTTTTCCTTATTTGACAAGAAGATTTTACTTCTTTCTTAATTAATGTAAGGGTTAACCTACAATGGCTACTAGTTAGAACCTTTTGACCATAAAGTACTGCAATGTCATGTTCACTGTGCACTCTTTGCATTCATCCTTAGGATTCTAAAATTCTTGTCCTTTAAAAAAAGTTTTTTTCAAATTTTGCAGGTGTTTGAAAAATGCATTTCATCAGTCATGTTCATGTCAGCTCTGCTTCCTTGTCATCACCTAACTATAAACACAAAAGGTCATATACCTCATACAGAGTGGGACCTGGATGGATGTTCTATTCTGAGTTATAAATTTAACATTAAAACTTTTCAAGAAGAAAAATATCCATAACACACTTAAAATACTGAGAAAATTCAATTTTATATTTTTCTCAAAATGCATCACTCCTCACATGCCTGAAAAGAAACTCAAGCATGTTACATAACTTCACCAGTCTTAGTATTGCCTTTGCAATCTTATCAACATATACAGTTTCCAAGAACAAATGCAAGATCTCCCAAATATTCTCACTAAGAAAACTTAATTCTTCAGAGGGATTATGTGTGCATTGTCCATTGCACCTGGAAAGCAGTTAGAAATAATGCTGATGCCTGGTATTATACAGGGGAAAAAAACAGAGAATCTGTTATGCATTAAATTTTGAGATATATTTTGTGAGGATGAGAACTACAATTTTAGGAAGGAAGGAAGGAAGGAAGGAAGGAAGGAAGGAAGGCTCACCAGAGTAAAACTGTCAGTTTTTTTTAGGAAATTATAGTCCATTTTCCTACCCCACGCTAATCTAGGGCACATGGTTGGGTACCTCATAGTTAGGTTTTGCATAAGATTAACAACAGCTTACAGATTGTGAACCCTTTTGCTGACTTCTAACCAGATATGTTGTAGATGTTCATCAGTGGACTATTATTTCCCTCTTATCTTGTTCTGAGCTCCATGACTTGACACCATGGACAATGAAAAAAAAAAAAAAAAAAAAAAAAAAAAAAAAAAAAAAAAAAAAAGCTGCTGGATTTTATCCTCTGTCTGATGAATAAAACTAAAAAATTTGCTGTTGAACACCACTGCCAATAAAATTTTGAGATTTCTAAATTCCTTCAAAACTCAGGTTTTAAGTATTTGGGATATTCTTATGTAAATAATATACTAAAAATTATCCAACAAGTTGTCTAACTATTGGAAAACACTGTATATCTTAAGGAAACACAATATTTTCTGATCTTTTTCATCTTTTGATCATATGTCATTTTTAGCTTGCAGCAGTTGTTCACTCTTGAAGAACATATTGAATAGACAAATATTTCTGGGTTTTTTTCCTTGTTTGAGGCAAACAATCAAGAAGTTTCATTCAAGAAGCTTCATTTGTATTTGAGTCACCTAATAGTAATCTTGGAGAGTTCTTTCACAGCTGTAAATGTGGAACATTCACCTAATCATTAGAATAAACCTCTCTGATTTCATCCTGGATAAAGTTAACTTTTGGCAGTATCTGGGAGGGTACATGACTGAATGGGTATGGCCAGGGTCCAGGTGTTATTCTATATCACCTTATATCATTGCAAGTGTGGGAGGGAAGGGACTCTGGCTCCCACAGGAAAGGCTGGTTCCTTCTGGGTGGAACAGTTTGGGATTTTATTTTATGTGTTCGTTCTTTCTTTGCTTTATACCATTTGTTATCAATATTGTTGCTGTCACTCTTCTTATGTCATTGCTATTTCAAGTAAATCCTTCTTATGTCAACCCCTGATCCATGTTTTTTGTGTTTCCCATTGGAGGTGGAGATGGGAGTGAAAGGTGGCCCTTTTAGTGGGAGTGCTAAACTGGAGAATACCATTCCAAACCATGACAGAATTGCACACACTTCATGAAGTTTGAGTAATGAGTGAGATTTTTGAAAATAATAGTTTCCCTGTTATTGGAGACTCTATCATTATTTTATGTAGAACTGAACAACACATAAATTTGTTTCATTTTAAAAATAGTCATTCCCTTAAATTAGAAGTAAAAAAAACAAGCCAAAACCAGATCACTTGGCATTTCAGACTCATTTGTTATTTTATTTCCATAATGTTTGTTGATTATGATAAGTGATCACTCCAAAATTTCAGAGATATAATTAATTGGGAAAAGTAAGTTTGTTGCCTTTTATGTGAAATATTTTAATTAACAAAGAACATTTAAATAAATTACCATAATATTGAAGGTCACACAAATATTAGCTGCAGTTGTGCTTGCTATTGCATAGATATATATTTCTATATAAAGACAGAAGGAATCAAATTAATTTTATTAAAATGAGAATAATTAGTTTGGAGTTTCACTTCAAGCATCCTATTCTCCTTGGCCTTTTAGCTAAGATTAAATCCAATGTCAGTTTAGTACTATATATGACAATGTAATTTAATCTACTTAGTACTTTGTCAAAGCTGGAGCAACAACTCCATTTGGTCTTTCTTTTCTCCAAATACTGTAACTTTTTTTTCCTGTAAAATGAAGCAAATATGATAGGAAAGTGACCTACCAAAAATTAACACAATGGCTGCTGAAATGCACTGTACACAATAGCATTAACACAGATCTTTTTCCTGCCACCATTTTCTTATCAAAATTTGTGGAAATTGAATTCTTGTGCTTTCTTGAGCATCTGGTAATAGTGGATCTTCAGGCAGACTCAAGAGAAAACTTTTTATTTGCAATTTTCCAGGTGGTGACCGAGTAGTTACTGTTGGGAGTTGAAAAGATGTAAGGAGGATTACTTTCTTATTCACTCTGATTTGAAACAAAAACATAGTTGTTATAGTAGTTTGCCTGGAGCAGAACCATCAAGTGAAACATCTTTTTAGAAAGATTTCTTTCAAGAAATTTAGGAAAACCATTAGTTTGAGGATTCTTAAATCAAAATATCAAAGTTGTGTATAGTAAAAGCAATAGAACAGAGAACTTTTTTGTCTAACACTTATTTTATACATATTGAATATTAGACTTTCAAATCCAGATTAGAATCAATTTCAACTGAAGTTGTGACCTTCTTTAGCTGAAGAAAAAAGTGTTAGGTTGATGACAAGATTAATGATATTTACATGGCAAATGACAGAACTAAAGCTAGAGCACTGATTAAAGATAATTAGTCAGTGTAATGCCATTTTGAACCTATGCAAAATTACATAAAATCAACAAATAGTCAGAATTTGGATATGTTCTGAATTCATAATCAGTAAGGACATTTTTGCAAAGGTACTGTCATTTGTATTTATTTGTTTTCTTATGAAGATCATTTTTTTCTTTCTGCTCTTTCACAAGGTCTTGAGTATTGCTATGAATTCTGCCATAGTTCTAGAGCGAAAATATTTATAAAAATCACCCTTGTATAGTATATCCCCTTGGAAAAGCAAATCAAACTGTTCATCAACTCTAGAACAAATGAAACAACATTTCACATGCATTAGTAACTTGACTTTGATTGAATTTCCTATTCAAGGAGTTAGGTCTGATTGAAACTTCTTCATGGTCTCTGTGCTACTTTTTCCTAGGGTGTCTGAAAACTTTTCTTCAGACAGGAAACTGACACAGTCTGACTGATCCGTTTGGCCACACAGTACCAAAATATAAGAACGTCATTACATTTGACTCTTTAATCACCCTGTTAAAAAACATAGAAAAATCCTCATTAAGTTCAAAAAGAAAGGATCCATCTGTAGAAAAAGTGAGTTTGTCTTTGCACAGTTTTCACAAGAATTCAGGTTACAAAATAATGAGGAATTTTCAAAAGTAATTTCTGCTCTAATTTGATCATTTCCTTACAAAAATCAAAGGGAATTAATACATACCTAAACACACAAAGGCTTTGTAGCTGTGACAATGAAAGTATATAAAAGTATCAGAATATGTAGGGAGAAAGTATTTTAATTGGCAAACCATTAGCATTGGAAAAGGCACATTTTCAGTCACATTTGCCCTTCTGTGAAGCACCTCCCTGGCTGTGCTTGCTCACAGATAAACTAAGTGTGAAGAGAAGGTGCCACTAGCCATTCATACTTTGTGGTCTGTTTCTGTGGCACGTATATGTGTGCAAAACCTGTCATTCATAGAGGGGATTAATAGAAATCACAGCTCTGATAGTCTTTCAGTCAAAGAGTTGCACAGCTATTCTAAAGGTTTTTGACTAATATGTTTCAAAAACAACTGTTTTACATAGTATCAAGTAGACATCCTCAGCCTAAGGAGTGAACACGGCTTTGGAGTTAAACTGAATTTTCACCTGGCTCATTGCATGCATCACCCTGATCTTTCAAGATCCTAATAGTGTCATAAAAGACATAGTCAATTGTTTCTGATCAAGAAAAAGAAAACATACTCTAATCCTACCTGAATAGACATTCCCAGACTATAACAATGATAAAAGAAGGCAGAATATTAAAACTAAACTACTCAATTTCATTAATCTTCTACAAATCAGCTAGGCTTAACAGCAACAAGAAAGAAAGAAAAACATTTCTTAAAACAAAGATCTATATAATTTATACTTTGGAGCAAGTCTGTTTTGTACAGATGCCAAATAGAATTTACTCAGACTACAGAAACACCAACACAAATATTTAATGGAAGAAAATTCAATGTATTGTTAGCTCATTAGTCTCACAGGAAATTAATTATTCTAGTAACTGTATAATTAGAAATGGGAATTTGTGAAAATCTTTGTTGACCTCATATTAATTTACAAAATGAGACAAGAAAAGATTATATAGAGAAAAATTTGCTCCCCAAAATTACTTTGTATAATATACAGAATAAATTGCATCTGTAAAAACAAAAAGGATCTGTCTCTCATTTATAAAAGGCAGAGCTACAAACCAAAACCCATTATTAACCATTAAGTCAGAACTATTAAATCAAATTATTACCTTCACATGAAACATTTCACTTTCAGTGGGGTTAAACCAATAAAATCATATCTTCCTAGGCTGGGGAGGAAATGTGTATTGTATTTTCGATTTTCACAGTAATAAGAGATTAGGTAGGAAAACATATCTTCATATCAGAAGATATGTCACTGCAGCTGTACCTTTCAGAGTCTCTTTAAAGCAGGCTTCCTTGATCTCTGTGAGGAACAGAGACCTGAGGAGAAAGGTGTAGCTAGAAAGGCTGGATCTTGCAAGCTCTCTAAGCCTTGCTGTAAGAAGTGCAAGTCAAATAATCACCACAGAAAACTTCAGGTGGATTGTGAACTATGTTTTCATTCTAGTAAGCAATTAGATGTCATGTTAGAGCCAGTGTTGTCTCCTGTTCGAGAAAACTTTTGAGTATGTCCTGAGTTTGAAGTCAATGGGGCTTAAGTATGCCCAGCAGGATTTCCCTGAACAGAGACAGACTGTTAATAAAAAAAAGGATTTTCAGTGAAAGGAGAATCCCAATCTGGTCTTACTGCTTACTAATTACTAGAGTAAGAAACTTTCATAAACTGTGGGAAACTAGGACATTATTGATCATCCAAATACTCCTATGGTAAATTTTAAAAAAATAAGGAGAAAAAACCTTTTATGGTAGAGGGATAGATACAATCTACACTACATACCCTTACAGGGTTTACAGTGACTGTATATATATATGTGTGTATATATATAAATATATATATATATATATATATATGAGCCATTTCTAGAGTTTTTGGCATTTCTATTCTCAGCACTAAGATGTGTTCTTGATTGTGCTGCAGAAAATGGGAGTAAGGGCAGCTGTGCAGTGCAGCCTCTGAAAGAAATGCTTTCAAAGTTTCTGTTGAAAGGGCTGCTTCTCAAAGGCAGCTGCTCAATGCCTCATGATGTATTCAAGGCACAGCCTCGTTGCTTGGCCCATCACCCTGCTGCACCTGCTCCTCTCAGCTCACTTCACCTGAGTAGATTGTGACAAGGGTAACAAAGCGCTGCGCACCAGCTTCCTACACAAAGCTCAGCCATGCTTTCCCTGCCTCCTAAGCTGTGCCACTGCAGAGCCAAGCTCCTGGTTATACACTGTGTTTCCTCAGAGCATCAGATACTGGCTGTTTACCTTCATTTCATTCCTCCCTCTGCAATTTCTCTGTACGACAAAGCGACTCCAGTATGAGAAGTGCCTTGCTACTGCTCAGAATTTCAATACAGTGCCTGAGATCCTTCTTCCATTACATGTCTCAGAGGATGGTATTAATATCCCACTAATTTCAGACATCTCTACTTTTGGCAAAAGTACTACCAGGCAAATTACAAGTGTATTGGTAAATTAAAACATTTATCATCCATATCTATTGAAAGGTGTCCACAATATTCATTTGCTGCAGTCACTTGACTTAGCACCCTGTGCTACCTCCATCAGATTTACATAAGATTAAGTCTAGCCTCCTCCTTTAAAATCCCTGCTCTTATTCAGGCTGCACAGTATCATCTCTGCGTAGCAGGTAACAGGGGCTAGAATATTTACCTTGAGATTTCCAAAATATCAGGAATTTCTATCCCGCCATCTGATAATTCCTATTTCACTTTTTGTTGTGTCCAGGATGATATTATGTTTTTTTAAACACACTAATTCCAAATGTTTCAAAATAAAAAGTATCAAATTAAATTAGAATTGCAGAAATTAGAAACCTATAACTTATTATAAATAAAGTTTGAAACACATAGTTTTGCTGTGTTTTTCAATACTTTTGATGCTTGAAGCTCTCTTCAAAGTTTGATCTAAGGAAGGTTTTTGTTTTGGGGTTTTTTTGGGTTTTTTTGTCAGAAGGATTGAATTCTTCAGAGATGTTTTCTGTTGTCCGCTTGTGTTGCTAGTACAACTCAAGCAATTAGAATGCAAAGATTGTAAAAGTTAAAAAAATAAGATGGCTTGCATGGATTTAGCACATCTTTTGATTATACTAGAGACTTAAATGTTATAAAGGAACTTTTAATCAGATATAAAATGTACTCTGTATAAACATTATTTCTATAGAATTTGTTGTATTGGCCACATGCCAGATACAACTGTACTACAGTTTGCCTCATTTCTTGCACAACTTTATGTGTAAATTTTACTACAGTTTGATTAAACTTAAACAACACTTGAAACAGTAACATTTGATTTATTTTAAAATAGCCATTCAACTGATTTTGCAGGGCTCCATCCCTTGTTTGGAGAATAGCTGAACATTGTTTAGAATAATTTGGGCAGTAAGCAAACTGTATTAACAGATTGAGACAGTGGAGCTTTAAATGTTAAATAAGTATTACATTTGGTAAAATCACATCCTTCTTAGAGGAATTATTCTCCAGGATTAAATTCAGATCCTCTCCAATGAAAAGAACGTGTATTGCAACATTAAGAAATGGATCATACTGTGCTTTTAAAATTTCCTGGTCCTTTCAGGGGAGTTTCAGGTAAGTCTGATTTATTTTTTTCAGCAAGGGACCAAGGAGATTCTCCTAGATCCTTTCTGTATCAAGAAATAACACTGGAGCTTTTGTTGGGACTTCAAACCACTAGATTGAAGTGCTGAACTTTCCAGTATCTGAAGCAAATAACCAATATCTGTAGCTATTTTTCTGCAGCACTTGGTAATTTCTTCAGAATGCCATGACAAATCTACTATGGTATTTTATCGTTTCTCTCAAAGGAAAACTGAAACCTGGGAACCCATGAGAGGGAAAAAAAAATAGGAGGGAGTATTCTATCTGGAACTACACAGGGGACATAAAAAAAGAATTGGATTATTTTCTAACACAAATCCAAGAATTTAGAAGAATCTACCCTACACCCTACTCTCTCCATTGGCTGCTGCTTTTCATCCTTACTTTTGCCCCGATATGCTGTTGCTACTCTCCAGATACAGAGCCTTTATTTATGGAAATACAAAAATAATGGATCTCATACCTCTAGGAAGAAAGTTGCAGGAAGAAAGAATTAAAAATCAAAAAAAAAGAATTAGTAGCAGGATTCAGTTATAATGATAATCCTTCCTCTAGAGAGTCCTTGGTGAAGAGAATAGCTGCTGTACTGTTTTAGAGCAAACAAGATTTTCAGACTTCCAAAATGAGTACTTTTTTTCATTATCAAGGTTTCCATCTTATTTTTCTGCAGTAGCCTGAGTGTATTTTTCAAAAATATCACAGTTTTATTATTCAGCACTTATTCTGGCAAAACTACAATGGATTGGCCATTTATTTTAAAAATATTTCATTGTGTAATTTGTGAGAAAGAGAATCACATTCAAGAGTCAGAAGCATCTGGCTGGAACAGGTGTTGCAGAAAATTATAATCCAACCTTGATTAAAACTGTTGGGGTTTTTTACCACCACCCTCCAGTTATGCATGACAAGTATCCAAATGATAAAATGTATAGAGTCAGAAGTAACAATCTGAGATATTGTCAGGAAAAATATCAGGAATAACTTCAAGCTTGTGAACCAAAAGAATTTGCTTTCCAGGGAGTAAGATTTTCACAAAATCTTCCTCTACTCATGGAATTGCTGTAAAATGCAGGTTTGTTTCCAACAGCTTGGTTTCACTGCTCATTTTCAAAACAGATTTCACATGAAGAAAAAATTTGAATATGAAATAAAAATTACTTTAATCAATATTGAACACATTCTAACAGTTGAGCAAGGGAGATTAAAGCCTAGTTTAATGCAGTCTTTATTCTTTTAACCATGATACAAGCAATAAAAGCACTAAGATCAAATATGTAGCTAAAGCTTGAATGTTCTGATCTTCCCCCAGTCTTAACATGACTAGATACACTGGCTACCTCATTTGGTATTGGTTTGAAGCAACTTAAGTCTTCATAAAGGAAACTGATTTTAAGAAAATTCAGATATCGTATTCAGTGAAATCAAATACCTTTGAAAAGCTTCATGTTATTGTCACAAAGCAATGTGTGGGCTCCCTGCCATTGAAGAAGTAGGGACAGGGTGCTGGACCATTCTGTCTAGACCATCTTTTTAGGAAAAAAGGCTGGAACAAAAAATCCTTGGGGTTCCTTCCAACCAGGTATTCTGTGATTATTCGATAGTGAAAGTAAAATAAAAGCAAGTTTGTCTCATCAAACTCTTTACTTTTTATAAATATATCTCCATATATAGAGATAAGATAGATAGATAGATACAGTATGAGGGAACAACTAGGTATTTTAGTGAAAAACTGCATTTTCCAACTCAGTTGCAAAAAAATGCAGGAAAAAACAATGTTGAAAGAAGACAGCAATTGTTATTTCCATTCCCAGAAAAGAATGAACAGGAAAAGCTGGGTAATAAAATTGCAAAAGCCAGCAAAACAAATGCACTGTAATATGTTTTACAGCGCTTCACAGAATCACAGAATCATGTAGATTGGAAAAGACCTTTGAGATCATCAAATCCATCTAGTCCTTCAGCTACAGTACTGAAGTTTTGTAGAGCTGCAGCTTGTCCCTGAACCAACCCCGCTGACTTTTTAGTTGTTTTATTCTTTCAGAAAAGCAGACAACATTTAGCTGGATAATGGCCTGGTTTTCAATGGTTTCAAGGACTTGCATTTCCAACTGAAATCATGAGAATTGAACTGTCTTAATAAACAAAATGAGACCAGAAGTTGAATTACTGTTTATATCATCTGTCCATAATAGACATTGACAGAAAAGAATCCACTCTACCCCCCTCAGTCAGGCAAAAGTTAGATAAAGCTGAGCATAAAGTGTACTGAGTATAAAGTAAGTGAGGAGCATCAAGCAGTGGGGGTGTTCTACCTTCTAGCACAAGACAATACAAGATTAGCTTCTTGACAATCAATATTTGACCTGTATTTGTAGATTTGACTCTGAGGCCTATGATTACACACTCTTGGCAGATTTTCATTTTAATTACATTTATTTATTTATTTTAGGGGTTAACAGCTCTTTTGGCAACATGCACGGTAGTTATCCAGATGGTCATCTGTTGTAAGGTCAAGCAAATTTCATGCATTTCTTCCATGAAAGTCGAATGGTGCCAGTACTATTATCTCTCCCTCTCTCTCTCTCTCTCTCTCTCCATATATATATATATATATATACGTGTGTGTGTGTGTGTGTGTGTGTGTGTGTGTGCATGTGTGTGTGTGTGTGTGTGTGTGCAGTATTGCAAAATAAGACAATAAAACTGAGTTACTTCTGGGGAAGTTTAAGTTATCCTGAAATTGCAGAATAAATTACAAAACCAAAAAATATTTTGTGTTGAAACAGACTCCCAAGGATCATCAAGTGCAATTCATAAGTGAAAGGTTAGTGCTAAGATTGAACCCACAACCCTGGTGTTATTAGCACCTAGCTCTAACCAGCAGAAAGAGTCCCAGGGTCAATGGACAAATGGGATTTTTACTGCTTGAAAAATTCTGATATAATTATACATTACATTTTGTACTGTATAATCCCATGAAACAGAAAAACAATGTCCTGCACGCTTTATTCTACTGAAGTAATTTGCTCATATTATTAGCTCTGCAAAGTGATGTGATGTACTGATAACTTACTACTCATTCATTCTGATAGAAAGTAGAAACTGTAAAATCCCATCACCTATTTTGGCTATCCAAAGTAAAAATTATTAGAATAATGTTCTATCAATGCACAGATCATTTCTTTAATCATGAAGAAGCAGAGAGAATAGAGGAACTTCCTTAATTACTCTTTATCTGGCTATATCAATGTCTTAGAATTATCATCTATACTTGGCCCCATATCCAAGAGCCTATTGCATTCTTTTTGAAGAAATAATTATATAATTACTTTGGATCAGAGAAGTAATTTATGAGACGAGAAGTATTTCATTTTTCAAGATCTGAAGTATTTTACTGAAGACAATTCTGCTATATTCAAAAACGTGCACTCTCACGAGAAGTAAAGGAAAATAAAGAAATTACTCTCCCCATTTTTCTCAGCTAACAGAAGTAGGGCGCTGAAAAACTGCTTCTACTGTTGTAAATATTTGTTTCTCTAGCATAAGGAAAAAGAAGTGTATGACAAAACACCTAATCTAAAAGTCACTGTCATTTGTAATCTATACTTTGCAAAAGGCAAGCTGTCCTCACATGCTGGGTGTTGACATGGAATCAGAGATGAGTTCTATTAAGTACAGGAAATAAAGCATGTAATTCCATCTCAGCTTAATGTCGCCTATATCCAACACTCTGTGATACAATTATCCTTCATTACTCTCAGCCTCTTTGTTTTATCTCTTTCCACTCTGGTAATATTCATGTTTTTGAAACTAAGGGGTGAGGTCCTTTAGGAAGCTCAAAACTAATCACCAAAAGTAAATTATTAGTACCAACGAAAAGGAAACTTATCTTTTGATGACTTACCATAACAGAACTAAGTCAATATTTAAATTGAGCAGGCATTGCCATATGATTCATAAATGGCAAATCAAAATGTACATGTCCTTTTTGTGACTAGCAGCAGAATGGACACTGTTCAGCATTTCTGCAAATACACAAATATACTTTAGCTGTACCCTTTGGGTTTACTTCAAGTTTCTGCAGAAAATAGGAAATGTGGTTACAGCTATTGTGGTATAAACAACTTTTAAGATAAAATTAAGACCTTTGACAACACCACAGTCAAGTTTAAATTGCTTACTCACATTTTGAATATATCTTCTAAACAGTGGTCCTCAGAACTCAGAATAAAATCCAAATGTAATCAATCAATAGTAAAATTTACTGGGACTGCTAATTGAATTGCTTAGTATCAAAACCCTACCATAAAATGACTTTCAAAATTCAGCAAAATATCTGTTTTACAACAATATGAAATAATGTTTATCTGAAAGATAAACAGCTTATCAGATTTAAAGCCTATATTTACTTTAGAATATTATCTATTACACTATTTTTCCCTGTATTAATTTTCTAACTTTTTTCTTTTTTCATGGAGCAGTAGAAGCAACTTTTATTACTATTCTTTGGGCATCAGTAGGGTTTGGTTTGTTTTCAGTATTACATCTTTCAATCTAAATTTTCTGTTTTCCAGAGAATTTAAACTAATATAGAAAATATGTTTTCAAAGTATTTTCTTGCATCTCTTCAAGTAAAGGTAAATTTCTAAAAAATCTGCATTGTATGTAGATTAAATTTCAGGTAAAGGATCCTAGCCACTTTCTAGGTATGATTCTAAAATGGAAGCACAAAAGATTAACTAAAAAAGTTAAAGATTTCCTAAAGATTTTTTAAGATGAACTCTAAATTGCTTTGAAGCTTTATCAGCATGAAATATGTTTGTTTGCCTTTAATCTATGTTTGAAAACACCATAAAGAGCAATTAGAATTGGTATTTACCTTCCCTGAAACAATATGTAGTTTCGGATGGATTTAATAAGTTCTTTATGGAGTTTTTTTCATTAACTTAGCAACTAATATATCTCAGGAGCTCTAGTAAAATATTTATTCATGCTAAATTTTTAAACATCATTTAGTGACAGATTCAATAAAAAATATGCCAACCACTTTTTCAAATAAGAAATATAATTTAAATGGGTTTTGATATTTTCCGCTTACATAGTTGTGTACCCAGCAGATGTTATTTACACATTTTTACACACTTTTCTGTTACTTATTTATAGTGTCATATGCAACTAAAACTATGACAATTTCAATTGTAGAATTATTTTTAAGGAAATACTAAAATGTTCTATGTAGTTATTTACATGTATTTATTTTATATACGCAATTGGACATACACAAATAAAGAATTCTTTGCTGGTAACAGTTCCTCAAAGATCTTCTCCCTGGAACTGGGATCAATTTTTCAGTTAAAGATATGTGATTTTCCGCCATGTACAAATGTACATCACTGAATCATTTATATATATATTATAGTAAGGACTGGAACCTTATATCAGGAGAAATTAAAAAGGTCACACGGCAGATACATCTGATAAATACCATTATCTCTTCCTTCCTGAACTAAGCACCCCCCATCAACAAGCTGAGATGTTTTCTTGTTTTCTTCCAAGGGAGTCACAGATTCCTGAAGAGTCAATTCCTCCCAAAAGCAATGCAGTACTTGTACCATACATACTGGAGCAAGGACTTTGATCCTGTAGCTGGGGAGAAACAGTCACACTGCACCAAATACATCACACCAAACTCTGTAGTTTCATTTCATCTTTGAATCATTTTTGCCAAGTTTCATCATGGCAAGTGTCCTTGGTCAGGCATTTTGTTTCATTTCAAGCTCTGAAAACACATAAGCCTTCTGCAGAACTCCAAGTTCTCCTTGCTCACTGCACCCTCCCAGACTTTCCATTTGCTATCAATACAATAAGACTCTTCAATTTGCCCTGCTGACATCTAGCTACCTCTGATCTCTTTCCCTCCCATTTTATACCATAACATCAAATTACCATAGATAAAAGGGCTCCAGCTGGTAGTTGGAAAAACTGTCCAGACAAGTTTTAGGCGATGTGCATTCTGAATAGCAAAGTCTTCCCTAGGCCTTATACACACTCTTCCTTGTCTCCAAAAGATGGGACTGCAGAATTCAGTATCAAAAACAACTTTTTTGGCTCAGAGGCAGAGTTGCAAGCCATGAAATTCCCTTCATAAGGCCTGTTAGTTTTAAAGATGTCATTTTCCAATTGCAAGCATCTCCAGTCTTTTACACAACTCTAAAGGTTTATAGTCTCAGCTTTTGTGATGGATTGGGCCAGTTGTGACACAACACATATGAAGGGAATCTTGTCTGGGCAGAAATTTAAATGTGTCTCTCCCAGAACATTCTTATTTCTTGCCCTTGTTTAATTAGATTCAAGGATTCCATTAGGTTAAAATCAGAAGGAACTTTTTTCATCATCTCATCTGACTTAAAATACATTGCAGAGATCTCTAAATTTCTCCGCTGTACCTTGCACTTCACTAACATCTATCTTAAAAGATTGCAAGTCTTGAACTGAAACCCTCAAAAGACACTGAATTCAGAATTCTCTTAACTAGTTTGTTCCAGGAGTTAATTAACTCTTCTCTACTCATTGTCTCCTTTTATTTCTTGTGAAATATTTTTTAATTCTCTGTATTTCTACTGGTGTCCACTTTGAAATGCAAACACTAATACTATGTAAAGTATTTTAATACAATGTTACCCATCTGTGGGCCTGATTTTCTGAGACTGTAAAGGTTTCAGCTTGCCAGATTGCTGATTTCTCTAGCTTGAGAAAAATCAGTTTACCAAGGACAGTTTTCTGTATACAGTAATATTATTTTCATAATATCTTGACTCTCATGGTCACTGCTCTTCCAGGTGTTATTTCTGTTATTTAGCCAATGAAGAGAAGTGTTGTTTTTGCTAACCAACTACATGGTCCTTCAGCACAGCATGTTATAAAAGGGCTACACAAAATGAAAAATAAAGCCTTCTGAAAGCCTTCTGATCTTTGTAACTACTGGAGTCAAAGCTCGTCATTTTCATGTCCCTCCGTGACAAATGGTGACACCCATCTACAGGGATAAATGTTACTATCCCTACTCACTAGTCTCTGTTTACACATCCAGTATTATATTATTGCTTTGTGTTATGGCCTTATTTTAAGAGCTGTTGTTGAATTATCTATCCATTATGAACAATTTCTGAGCCATTATTTCAGGCTCCAGTAGATGTGGCTTATATTTCTTATGGTTAGGTATGTAATTTTAGATTTTTTTTTGCTAAACATTTTTTTCTAATTACTTTAGTCCATGATTTTTTCATTTAATTTTGTATGCCATGGTTTTGGGTTTGGTGTTTTTTTTGTTTTGTTTTTTTTTTTAATTTCTGTACTTGCCATTGAGTCAATCCTTAAGTCAGTCAAAGAAGTTATCGAGTTTTATATAGAAACACATGTAGGTTGCATTTGGAAAGATACTATTTTTATATCTATCAGTTAATTCTTAGTCTGTTAAACTTTTTTGTTTTACTAATACAATAATAGTAATACCATAAGAAAAGTGTTCTTTCTTTGTATTAATGATGAGTTGATAAAAACATAATCAAAAACTTCACAGGAGATTCAGAATTTTATCTAGAAGAGTGTCTACAGTAAAGCATGGAATGGATTAAAAGGGCTGCAATGAAAAACTGCTGCTTATGTGGCAAGCAAACATCTGCTTACCCATGTGAACACAGAGGTGCCTAAAATTACTTGACTTTAAAGTTATATTCTCTCTCTAAATTCCAATTTTGGCATAAGCTTAATATTGTGCCAGTATAAGCAGCTGAGTATTTCTTATACCTAAGCTTCCACGAGATGTAGAAATAACTGTGGATTAACCTCTCTGGACTTCAGATGCGTGCTGTACAGATGTTTCATCCAAGCTAGTCACTTGTTGCTTCAAGAGCAAAAAATAAAAATTTAGAAAACAGTTTTCCAGTTTACTTTAGAAGTCTATACATAGGATGAGATGTTCTTTTTTGTTCAATAATGAAGAGTATGGATGATTCTGTCACACACAGGCATCTACATTTGGTTATGAGGAATCCATTTTTAGCTGCTACATAGCCTAAATCCTTGAGGGCTGTGATGCTATACTCATATCCTCAGTATGTTTACCATAGGGGGATTAAAACATTTATTAAAAAAGATTCTCCTATCTGTTTTCGATATTAGCTCATAATCTACAGGATTACACTCACAGAAGCATGTAAAGTTGTTTCAGTCCCATCCTCAGTCTGACAGAAGTTATATCTCCTCATATCTAAGAATTTTCCCTCAAAATGAAGAGAGCTGAAAATTGCAATTGCTTCCAGACTTAGATTTCTTGGAAAGTAGTTTGGATTTTGATAGTGTCATATATTTCCTGTCTGTTCCCCAGTTCTTGACAGTCAAGCAACTGGACATATGGATAAATCCTCATGCAATACAGGATGGCAATGATATATGATGCCTAGTACATGCAAATCTCCAACTTGAAAGTAATTCAAAAAGGTAATTAGAGTTAAACAAAGGAAAAATTTTGTCAATCAAACAGACAAAAAAACACACACAAATCCAATTCACCATAGTTCCAAACTTAATTGCGCAAGCTGTTAAAACACTTGCAAAATATTGGTAAACTAAACTCCATTTTACTTTTTATAGCCTCTGCTTTGCTGTGCACATGCTTGTTAGTTCATTTACATAGAAATGAGTCTCAGAGACATAAAGCTTTTCATTTTCACTGAATACAACTCACAAGCATTATGCATGCTAAATTGGAAAGAGAAAGACTTCTGACAAAAAGAAGGTTATACAGCTCTGTGATATATTGAAACAGAATTTTCAATTAAATCTGGAAATTTCTGGGTGTTTTTAAGAAGAGGATTGTCTGTTTCTGCTATACCTAAACTGACATCTTATTGAAACAATAATGTTTCCATACTGTGTTTTGCAGAGTCCATAAAGTTACTCCATTATTGAAAAAATAGAGATGTAAGTTTAACTTCTGTTAAAGGAGTGAGTTCTATAGAAAAGATATGCTCACATATATTGTCCTCAAGAAAACATCCCAACACATATTAATCTTTGGGAAGAATTAAGTGATACCTCTGTGATGAGAAGGACACCCAGTAAAGTGTCTCACGTCCTTCTCCTGAGGCTGTCCTGAATAATGGAATGCAGAAGCAGCATAGAACAGAGTACAATCATAAAATCAGTTAGTAGGTTGGCTTGTAAGAGACCTTTAAAGATTATGTAGTCCAGCCCTGCTGCAGCAAGCAGAGGCATAATCAACTGGATCAAGTTACTCAGAGCCTAGTCAAACCTGACCTTGAATGTTGCCTGGGTGGGACATTTACCAACTCTCTGGGTAGCTAGTGCCTGTGTCTCACCATGTCACCACTGTTTTTCTTATATCTAGCATCTAATATTTAACCTAAATCTACCCTCTTTTTGTTTAAAACTGTTACCCCTTGTCATATCGTACATAGATCCTGCTAAAAAGTTCGTCCCAGTCTTTCCTACAAGGCCGCCTTTAGGTATTGGAGAAATACAATGAGATCACTGCAAAACTTTCCCTTCTCCAAGCTGAACACTGACTCTCTTAGCCTTTCCTCAGAAAATGTGCTCCATCCCTCTGATCATCTTGGTGGCCTCCTCTGGAGTCACTCCAGCAGGTCCATGTCCTTCCTGTGCTGGCACCCAGAGCTGGATGCAGCCCTGCAGGTGGGGTCTGAGCAGAGCAGAGGGGCAGAATCCCCTCCCTGGCCCTGCTGCCCACGCTGCTTTGGATGCAGCCCAGGACACCTTTGGCTCTCTGGGCTGGGAGTGCCCATGGCTGGGTCATGTCCAGCCTCTCCCCCAGCAGCACCCCCAGGTCCTTCTGGGCAGGGCTGCTCTCCA
Organism: Aegithalos caudatus; assembly: GCA_013389925.1. Taxonomy (NCBI): domain Eukaryota; kingdom Metazoa; phylum Chordata; class Aves; order Passeriformes; family Aegithalidae; genus Aegithalos; species Aegithalos caudatus. Next base: position 25,690 of record WEIU01014601.1, read on the forward strand.
TCTGTTCATCCCCAGCCTGGGCTGATAAAGGGGATTGCCCTGACACAGGTGCAGCGCCAGCACCTGGTCTTGTTAAAACTCATGAAGTTCCCATGGACCTGGAGCTTGTCCAGGTCCCTCTGGGTGGCATCCCATCCCTCAGGTGTATCAACCACACCGGTCAGCTTGGTGTCTAAGGTTTGAGTTGGGGAAAAAAAGGTGGGTTTTTTGCCATCCTGTTGGAAGTTCCATGGCTTTTCTCTTTTATTATATGTCTGCTTAGACAGCTTATAGCACAATTTGACAAGTAGTGTTACAGATGACAGTAAGAGTCCAAAGAAAGAGAAGAAACATATGAGCAGGAATTTCTGTAATCATCTGGTAATGCAGACAGAACCTCAACATTTCACTTGCATTCTTATGCAGGTAAATCAAAGGAAACACAAACAACAAGTTAAATCAATGAAATTTTGAGTTCTTCTAATATTAGCACTGTTACATTTGAATACTTGCCTCTAAAATATTTCTCTTTGGTGGAGGGTGGTAAGTCTATGTGATCCATAGATTACAAAAAATAGATTAAGAACCAATAAATATTAATGGCTGAAGAAAGGAAATGTTCAGTCACGTCTATATTTGTTCCTGTATATATTTGTCAAGTTTACAATTGAATGTGACTTTAAATATCTTTAAAATATTACATATATAATTTTTATTGCTAGTTAGAATATATTTAATAATGATGAGATGAATACATAAATATGTAGTTTATGTATTGAATATACTTACCTTTGGGAGAAAAAAAAATTTCTTTTTAACAAATTTGCATTTTAAATCAGTTTAAAATAATTTCTGGAATTTTTAGGATACACTCTTTTTTTAAAAAAATACAAATGTAGGATTATAGGTCTGATTTTACTTAAATCCAGTACTTTAAACTTATACTTACATTGTAGATATATTCGGTACAACTACAGATATGGAATTACTTATCATACATGAAAGTACTGGAATTTTCATTATGTCATTCCCTTACACATATATGAACATTACTTTTTATCACAATGAAGTTTCAAGCAGGTACTTTTAGAAGTATGAACTTACCGGGTGTAAGTTTTCATGAATAAGGATGGAAAAAGTTACCTAGATGCTAAGAATTTTCCTGCATGATGTTTTTTATTGAGTTAGAATTAAACTTTAAGATGGTCTTGATATGTTATACTATGGTCACAGTTCTAAAATTATTCTTCAATTCAATTCAATTCAAAATTTATCCAATTCACATTGGATAAAACTTCACTCTAAAAACTGTCTAAGAGAGTGCTGTAAATGATAGCCATGATGGTTTTCATAAGGGAAGAAAATGATGTAGTATAAAATACTGTAAATAATTAATGCTTATGTCATGCATGGCTGTGCCTATCTTCCTTAACAATTTTGGCATTCTCATCTAACTTAATATATAATTTTTTTGTAATTGTATTTAATATAAAATTATGCTGCCTGATAAACTGAAATCATAGCTTCCAAGATTTTGAAGGCTTATATCATTGTAATAAGACATATTTTAACATGAGCAGGCATCTTTGTATATGTAATACATAACTGACCCTGCACTATTTGCATTATCAGCATGGATATCTGGTGGACCTTTCTAGAAAAACACAGGTACATACTTCCTAGGTTAGGTAATACTCAAGGATGATAACTGGACAGAAGAGAGATGAGTTTCTGACTACCTTTTATACCACTTTACACATCTAGTGGATGTGACTTAGCTGAATTAAGAGTTTCCATTCATGTTGTCACTTAAAGAAGAAATTTCAAAGAGTATTAAATAGGTATTTTTTCTCCTCTACTATTTTAATATGTAAACAAAACCCTCTGCTCTGTTTTGATTTCTGTCTCCAGACTACAGCAGTTATTAGTCATTGTAGAGCCAGAAGTTTATTGGGCGTAAATTAGTATAAGGTTTTATAGAAGCATAGTGATCTAAACAACCTGAGGCTATTGCTGTCCCTGGGCTACATCTCAGAGTTATACTAGAAATAAGAATCAGAAAACAGCAGAGAATCAAAAACCACAGTGTGAAAGAGAAAGACTGAAAAGTATTTGGCTGAGTCACAAAGATTCAGTCTTTGTAAAATCTGAAGACATAAACAGTGGATAAAAAGGATTTGTTTTTCTTTAATATATAAAATATATTTATTATTCTTAAGCCATTCATAAAGAGATGCCTTACAGACCCATGTGGGGACTAAGAAGGAGAGATACCAATGTCATTTTCACAGCATTTTTTTAAATTAAGGTTTTCCATGTACAGTATTCAAAACATTAACACTTTTTTCAGCACACAAGACACGAACAGGGTCCTGAACCTGCTGTAACATTTGGAAAGCATTTTAGAAAAGCAGAAAATTTTAATTATTAAAAGGTTACATGGGTGGTTCTGCTCTGTTTGTCCATAACGCTCTCAATATGGCGTAATTGTCTCTGCATTCTAACACCCAGCAGCAGCAGCAAACTGTGCTGCTACCACACTAAACCAGGATGTTTTCCAGCAGTCAGCTAATTGGAAAATTGTAATAAAGTGTAAAGCATGTATTACAGCCCCATATGATTCCAGCTTATGCCAGCACTTCCCTTGCTTCTTCCTGATTTGTTGTTTCTCCTTCCATTGTCACTTGGAATCATAAACTGATCTCACTCATACCAGCATTTTAGTCTGTTTAAACATCTTTTTATGTGAAATTAACACAGTATTTCATGGCAATCACCTTTCTTTTTATGTGCTTTACTATTTAAGTAGTTTCCAGTGATTGCAGAATGCCCAATCATAATTCTAAAAGGTTGAATCACATAGCCTATAATTTATAGGAGCTACATTATCATGTGGAAAAATATACTCAATACTCCACGCTGTTACTGTTATTATGACTGGCCTCACAATAGCTGCTTAGTTGCAATTCTTTAGCTCTGAAATCTTAAAGTTAAGCATCATCATTCTAGCATTCCCTGGTGAAGTAAGTGAGTATCCAAATGAAGAATTCTCAAGTCACAGCTAAAGAAGTAGTTATCCTTTCAGGATAAAATACAGTAACTGCTTTATAGCACTCAGCAGGAATCTGTGTAGGCAAAATGCAGAATAATGGAGGAAAATAATGAGCCAGAGATGAAATTTATCCAGAATTGAATTTAATACCTTCCCCCGACAGAGAGAGATGAGGCTGTACCTCATCACGAATGACATACCTTTTTTCTGGTATGACTTTACACTGACTCATGGGAAGGTGCTACTTACCATGTTACCAAATCTACTTCCAGCTGCAATTAGTTGTTACTCAGATTTCTAAACTCAAAGTGAAGTAGTGTCCCAGCCATGGCCTTTCTAATATATAAAACCTGAAGAGACTACAGTATATGGCTATACTGCAGCAGTAGCTTGTTAACTTTACTACTCAATAACTGAGTCAAATTTTTTCCTCATCTTTCCATTTTCTTTGAACTAATCCGTCTTGCTTAGATTCAGTAAACACCCTGTTCCATCCAGCCCTTTCCACACTGCTCCAGGGATCTGTACTTCTAAAATTCAGGTGAAACATTTTTCAACTGCTTAAACATTATCTCCAAGAACAGCTCCTTCACCTTTGTTCACATCCTTATCTAATTGCACTGACCTTGAAAGCCAGGGCAGGTCGATCTGCTTAATCAAGAATTGGCAAATATTATAAATAACACAGACCCCAAATGTTCTAAATCTATCCCATTGACATCTTATTCACCTTCCTGTACTGAAGAGCACTGGAGCTTGAAAATAGCCCTGAAGAAATTGCAAAACTGATAGGAAGCTGGTGTTACTACTATTCATTTTGGCATGTTGTATAGAACAACAATATTGATTTATGTGCCACGATTATGAAAAAAAGGTTGTCTTTTTCTGAGAATGTACTTGAAATTTTTGACAACAGAAGAAACAACATTTCCTCACTCCTGCTGGGAATGCTCCATTGCAACTTTAAATCAAACTTAACATCTTTGTGTCATGAACATTTTGAAATATTTTGCATTTTCAATTATGAGGAAGTTTCACAATAATTTGCTAAGGCAAGGTTTACCACCACTTTTGAAGAAATTAACATGACAACTTGTAAAGCACATGGAGAGTGAGACCAAACCTCATTCAAGTGCACGTTTCTTTCAGTCAACTTCCCTGGCCTAACAATCCTGAATTATTCTGGGTCTATTAAAGTCTAATTTAGGTTTAGTGCAATAGAATATATAGTATCACCATACTGAGAAATCTATAGTACAGAGTAATAAAGAAATATAGAGTGCAATGTAACACTTTTAATATGGACAATGAGCACCATATAACTCTTGGTTTATGCTTTTCCATGTACAGACTTTTGTTGGGAGGCAGCCTGAATGGTCACAGTTTTCACTTAGTGCTAATTTAATGGAAGCTGAACGTTTATGCCAATTTTGAATTAAGTTCTCCTTTTCTATTTTAAAGCAATTAGCATGCCTTTGTGCTATTCTATTAGTTGCAAAATCAATCAAAGAAGCTTTCCATTATTTTTCTTTTTCTTAAGTCAGAGACATTCCACACAAGGAAACAAAGACAGGTTCAGTCTCTTTTGTTTTGCCTTTATTTCATGGGTTGTTCTTTGTTCAGGGGAAACTTCTTTTGGTTAGTTTTTTGTTGTTGTTTTTTTTTTTTTTTAATGGAAAATAGACATGGTTTTGTTCTGAGGAGCAATGAACTCTGCTTCCTTACAGGCAGTCAATAATTGCTTTGTACAAATAGGAAGAATAATACTTCCCATCACACTTTACAGACAATATTAAAAATAATAGCTATGTTTTCCATTAGTTATTTTTATTATGGCATATTATCACACGTAGCCAGAAAATCTCATTTAATTTGTATAAAGATTTGTTCAAAACAGACATTTCACAGCATCCTTTATCTGATGAATGTCAAAACCAGTAGCTAGGTTGGACTAAAATACAAGCAGTCACCTAAAACCACAGCCTTAGATCCTAACTGATCAACACCCTGGATTCAACATTATCACTTATTATTTTCCTAACAGTACATGAGCAAAAATAGGTCAGTTTTGGTTGGCAAATTCTTACCTATGGATCCACAGTTTGGAGTTTCCTCTGCTTATGGCCCTGTGTGGTTTAAGCTGGTAACTGCTGCTCTCGGAGGAAACCTAATCAGTAGAGTCCATTACAGTCTGAAAGTGCTACTGCTGTTTTCGTCTAAAACTTGATGATTGGCACATATAGTAACAATTTATTGACTAGGTGACACATTATATTGAATCTTAATCCTCACTCACTCTCCATTGCCTAAAATTATCCGAAGATGTCTCCCAGCTTAGAAGGACTCTGTTGTTTTACAGGAATGTAACAGTGGCTGTTGTCTCAGTGTAAAAGACAGACAAGGTCTGAAAATGAAGACCGTGTCAGACTTCTCCTGGACTTCTAATCTTTATACTAGAAAATCCCATATGTCTTGCCCATTGTTTCAAAAATTATAGATCTTGCAGATGTGCCTTAACAGCACCAAGTCTTTACATGGAAGAGTGAAAAGAATCTTTTCTGACCAAGACCATAAGATCAACCTTCTCTATCATCAAAGCTACCCCTATGTGCACAGTTAACAACAGGAAACTCTCTGAATATTGTGGATACTTTGAAACTCAATCCTGAAATACCTAATTCTCCTTCCCTACCAGGATCCTAGGAATTTTAGAGTAATTTCTATACTTTTACTATGCAGACTAAACCTCTAAAAGCTATAAACCACTTAGCATCGTGACCAATGCAATTACCAGTGTCATTTAGTCCGTGGGGTTTGCCAGTCCAAGGGACCGTGTATTCTTGAGCACCATCTAGCGGGATTTTCATGGTTTACAAATGCACAGATGCAAAACTCTAATGTCACAGCTCTTTGCTACATTAAAAAGGATTTAAAATATGAAACCATACTTTGGCTAAACTTTTCATTGCTGTTAGAGAGCCTCAGGCTTTCTTTTTCTCCTGAGTGTGCAAGGGAATAAAGAACTCTGAACTATTATGACAGTTTGCTGATCTGTTTCCAGGATACCTGTTTAACTAAGAGAGATTTTGCCTGTTATTTTGTTTTTAGGAAAAATTAAAAAGGGTTTTCAGGTTTCGCAAAGCACAAAAAGAAAAATACAAAGTATAAGAGACTGTATGATTGGGAAACTTTGTGCCTGGAAGCAGAATCTAAGAGAAGGAAAACACTTTTCTGAGAAATCATCACTTGAAATCCACAAAGTGAGTTTACAATAGGAATAAAAATCTTCCAAACTCATAATAAACCCAGCATTTTGAACTGATCTAAAACGTAATTTATACACGTTTCCAGCTCCAGTCCCATTTACAGGTACTTTTCCACAGAAAAGTACAAGTTACAATCTTAATAAAAGTCTTGTTTACAGAAACAATGAGGTAGGATACAGCATCTTCTTACTTTATGTTTGCTTTTAGAGACATGTTTTTCTGCACAATTCTTTTAATTGTATTTGAGGCACGATTCCTTGCAATGGGACAGCTTGGTTTTAGCACTTCAAAATGGCTTTGAATTGAGGAAAAAAATATTATGTGGAAAATAGTTGTTGTAGCTGACATGATACGGGAAATAAAATTCCTTTCAGGAGTTTTTTTTCATAGACAAACTTTCAGCAGGAATATATTAGTGTTTTATGTTTGGGCAAAGTTTAACCTTTTCATAAATCAGGTAAATCTTGTCCCTCTGTTTACTGTTAAGTATTTATGGTGTCCAAGACAGCCAGTTTAGAGTATGTTCTAATAGGAAATCACTTAAAATATCTTTTTTATTCTTAGAGAAATGCAGAAATAACATATTGTAAACTCAACTGCATAGTACGTTTACTGCTTGCTGTAGGATTGTCCTAAGAGAAACAGCAAACAAAGCTTCCAAAGCCTCTTGCTTTTTGCCTTTATTTAGTCTTTCATTTGGAAGAGAATAATATGGCTAGGATTTCATCAGAATTTGCCATCATGATAGCATGCTTAGGTGATGAATTATAACAAGGTTAAAATTACAATTTTAGTACTCTTATAGTATATCCAGATACAGTAATTTACCTGTATTAATGAATAAAAGACCTTTCATGATCCTCAAGCATACGTTTATTTATTTGTTTTCCCAAGCAGGAAAAGGGAAATCATAATTTCTCTCTGAAATATCACATAAAACTCCCTTGTAGGGGAAACCATCTCTACAGAAAGGGGACACCAGGCACTGTGTTTTGGAGTAAAGGGCAAAACTTAAAAGAAAAATATAATTTCTGCTGCAAAGTTCTTCTTTATTGGAGAATCATTTCCTTAGGGGAACCTGAAAATACGAGGAGAAAAAAAGAAGACAGATGTTCTCTAGCAATCAGTTTGACCAATGTGTCAAATTTCATTATTTCCTTGCATTTTTTCTAGGAAAATAGCATAAGCTCTTTGAAATTTTCCTGTGTCAAGACTATAGGTGTTTTGAGGGGCAGATGTACTGGCCATAAATGTCAGGATTATGATTATTTTTGAGCATATTTGCATGATGATTACATGTAAACAGAAATATCTTGCCCAATTAATGTACTTTATCACTGATTATTTATTACAAACCACAAAGATTTTTTTTTTGTTTTTACTTCTTTAGTATGTGGAGGTGGGGTTTTTTTGATAAAGCAAACTGAATTTGAACTGTCAATGAGATTTTTCTGCCTTTGAACTTATCAAAAATGGAGAGGACATGGAATTTGTTAAAAATGGAGGACATGAGTTTTAGTTCAGCATTCTTATTAAGAATTGGTTGAATTTGACAAATTTTGGCTCTTTGGGGGGTTTCTTCTATATCTGAGAATATATGTGTTCTGCTTGTGTTAAGTGTTTTGTGTTTGCTGGAAAATTCAAAGGTTCACATGATCCAACATAGCCTTTCATTTTGGCATATCCCAGTTTCAAGAGATCAGACACAAAGCCCTTAAGGTTCCAGAGAAGCTAGCAGCACCTCCAGAGCTCCCCATCCTGAGCAGTTAGCCTTAGCTAGTGGTCTCACTCTAGTGTTTCAATCTTATCGTCATTTGTCTTATTATGTTCTCTGCTACATACGAAAAAGAATCAGCCTATGTGGAAGACAGAATGGTCTATTTTTTGTCATGAAATAAGAGCTAAGGAGTGCCCCTTTAAACACTCAGGCAACAGATGTACAATTAAGCTGAAAATAAATTATGTTTAATCTATGAATCTTAGAACTACATGATATCATGGAAATCAAAAACATGCAAGACATGTAAGTCTAAGAAATCCTTAGTAAAACTTCAGGAAATTGTCAAGAATTAGTAGATATTGAGCCTGAGGAGATTGAGACTGCATGTTTGTTTATAACATCCTTGAAAAGATCACATATTTTAAGCAGGGAAAAAAAGTTTTTTTCATTTTCCTGATATTGATTCAAAGAAGAACTGTTATTAATGGAAGAAACATTTGGTCATTTGTCTGGTATATGATCCATATGGAAGCTTTGTTCTTCCCTATAAATGGTTTTGATATTTCAATACTCTGACATCAGAGAAGCAGTGATCTGAGTAATTTCTATTGTATAGCAACAGCATCTGTCATTATTCACATCTGCTTTGGAAAGGAGATTACTTCAGTTAGTCGTTTTAATCCACATAATAAATATTAAAAGTAATCATTAAAAAGCCTATTTAGTAGAGATTGATCCTTTATTAATATTCTCACAACTCGACTCAATCCATCCCCAAAGCTAGATAAATTCATCATTCCTTCCTAGTTTTCATGTATCAGTGTAATCTCCTTCAAGGGTTCCTGACTATACAGCTTCAGGGTAATTAGCTTTTCCCAGATTCCTTTTACTGTATTTCAACTTCTGCAAAGCAAAGAGACTGAAATTCAACATATTTCTTTTGGAACAGTTGCTACTGAAATTTTTTTATGCTGCTAATATCATTCCTTTGTATGCCCAAAGATGACATTATTTTGAAGCCTGGAGTACACTAATTAACACAAAGAAATTGTGGCATCTTCAGTAAATACCTGTATGCAGACTTTGATGGAAAAGGTGCTGGATCCCTGATTATTTCCTACAGAAAATATTAATTTGTATTAAAAGAGTATATTAATCCCATGATATTTGTTATAAGAGAACTTTTTTTCCACAGCTATATCCTAACACTGAAATTATTTTTAAAGGAAAGATGGTGGGAGGTTGGAAGTTTTTATGGT
>WEIU01014601.1:35347-102581 GCA_013389925.1 Aegithalos caudatus
CCAGGAAACATAATTTCAGAGCAGAAATGCTTGTTTCAATGATAGCCAAACAATGTTTCTTATCTTGTGTTGCTTGTAGGATTTTTTGTCACTTGGTTTTGATTTAGAAGTCGTTCAGATTTTGACATCTCAATGTTTTTGAGAAATAGAATTCTTTCTCAAGTTCAAGCCAATTCTATAGCAGTTGTAAAATTACTAACCTCAGCATGTTCAGAAAGTGGAAGAGTAGAAGAAAGGTCACTTCAGGAAAACCTAGGAAAAGCTGATATGTAGTGCAGGAAAAAATAGGCATGAAAAAGATGCTTTGCTTCAGTGTCTATCTTCAGGAAAAAAAAAAACTCAGAAAGGGTCCAGAAAGTCAGAATAATTTTACACAATATGGACTACCCCTGTATGTAAGAGCATTGCTATTCTCTGATGAATAGGTCACATTATAGACTCTGAATGCATATTTGATTCCTCCTGATCACTGATTCTCTCCTGAAGATGGAAAGTCTTGTAGCAATGATGTGTGGTAGTCTCAAGGACTATCCATTTTGAGTATCAATATGACACTGGAAATATTAATTCCTGATCCCTGCAACATAAGTATAGACACAGACCTGCACATTGACCCATATTCATTGACAGGAATATTCCTTTCTTACCATAAGTAGTTCCACTGGCTTTAGTAAGGCTCATGTCAGTGGCCTAATTCAATGCATTAAAGCTTAGAAATCTAAATATCTATAAACATGAAAAGTTAACCAATAAAGCACCTCTGTCTGCTGCCTCTTTTATAACAGCTACAAATTCTGAGCTTATAAAATTTAAATGAGCCTAAAGCTTTTAGCTCCACTGTTCATTGTTTTTTTCTCTGTGTGCCTTTGTGCCACAGCAGGAGTGTTGCATGTCTTTGTAATATTAATATTTCTAAACATCTGGCATCTCCTATATGACTTCACAGATTATCGGTACAGGAAGCCAAATAAGAAAAAAAAAAAATTAAAAATTGAAACTGTAGTTTAAAACAAGTTTCCACAAATAAATCTTTGCTAGCAGCATTCTCTAAAATATAACAGTTTCAATAAGGTGATTATTTCTGGAGGTGTTTTAAAAAGGTGAATTAACTTAATTGAAGAGACAAATTCCAGCAGTGTGAAATGATCCAGCAGGGAACATATAACCCTGTAAAATCTTGCTTTTCACTCTCAGAAGATTACCATGTTTAAAAATTTTCAGCCAGACTTGAAGGAGAGATTGGCAAATTAAACTCACACAGACACATATGCATGCATGCATGCAGCTCTGCTTTTGGGGATTTACACAGAAAAATGACATTGAACAGCACACTGCAACCGTGTCACCTTGTAGTTATTGGAAGTTATAAATCCATAAAACCAACACGGAGGTAGTTCTTACTGCTGACCAAAAAACCAAACCAACAAACAAATAAACACCCACCCCCCCACCCCCAAAAAAAAAGCAAAAAAAACAAAAAAACCCAAAAAAAAAAAAAAAACAGGGGGGGGAGGCAGGAAGAAGGCAAGGCCTATTTCAGAAACTGTTTAGTACTTAATATTTAAATTACATGTTTATTATAAGGTTCAAAATGGACCTTTTTATTGTGCTGTGAATATTTGATTCCAGCACAGGAAACCTATGCACACTAAAAGTAATTATAAGTCCCCCAAGTAAATATTTATCTCTATTCTGTATTTTAATTAGTTTAGTGCTTTGTTTTTACTGCTTTTCATGAAAACTGCTCAATGGCACATTGATTGAAAACATGATTCAATTAACAGAGTCCGTTGCTTTCAGGATGATTATATGTTCACTGTACTCAAGGCAAAATTTGTAAGGTAGAAGCATACCTTGGCTTTTGCACACACCATAATAATTACTCTTGATATGGTATATTTATGGGTTTGACTGTCAGTAATTTTGTTTTGTTTTGTTTTTTCTATGTATTTTTAGTTTTGTAAGCAATCTTAGCACTTGACCTAGTCTTCTTCAGGTAAAATAGGTAAACCTCATCTGCATCTCTGCTGCCTACATTCATCACCTATTTATGTAGATGCATACAGCTGGAGAATTTATCTTTCCTTCCACAGGTAATTTCCAAAGCATAAAAGGTCAAGAAGCCTTAAATGATGGGACAACATGAAACAGTATACCAGAAGTGAGCACGACCAGATGGATTAATCACAGCTCAGAAATCCTAGCCTGCCAGAGGATTTCTCCTATAGTCAGCTTTGGAAGTGTTTTAAAAAAAACACTAACTAGTAGAACTTGCTTTTTCCAGGAGAGAAGAAAAGCAATATTACCTAATGAGTCCAGTAGAGCTGTATTTTATCTCTGTCTCACATCTGTTCAGGGCAAGTGAGGTGTCGGGATGATGCATTGATCACATCATTTTAATTCCATATTTTTCTTTAATATATTTAATTTTAAATTATTTAGTTCAAGTAGAGACATTCTAAATTTATGACTTTTATCAATCAAGTAGAATTACGGACATACCCCATGCAGTTAAGCAGTTAAAGCACAGACTCAATAGAACCAATTTCACACAGATATGAGTGAGAAAAACAGCAATCCTTTTCAAATTAGAGCATTTATTTTTCATAAATGAAATTGAATTTTATGAGGTTTTACAAGTAAATTGGTGGCTAATTTAACATCGTAATAGTGATAAAATTTTTCTCCATGCAGAAATTCATTGGGGTTTTTTTTGGTTGGTACTTTTCATTTTTGAACAAGAAAGCAAAATTACACTGCTTTTGGGTAGAAGAATACATATAGACATATACACTTTGATAGGCATTTATCCCAAATACATGTATCAAACAAAGAAGAAGATAACCAGGATCTCATTGTTTCCTCAAAGACAAAAGATAGGAGATTTAGTCCAAAAGTAGCAGAATTAAAAGAGAGTGTGATACTTCCTTGTATAAACTGCAACTATCATATGGACCCCATTGCTATGGGACACTTTACCTGCTATAAGCAGAAGTCCTTACAAAGGATGAAAACAAATTCCTGGAATATTTTTCTGTAAAATATCCACCAAATAACCACCTATCAACTACGTTGATCAAGAACAATGCAAATATTATATCTGGTATAAAAACTCCTCGATTACTAGAAGCTGGAGGTGAAGATTCAGTCTCTTCTTGTCCTGTATTCACAGCCTCCATAGTGATTTCTGCTAGAACTGGAATAAAATGAACACTTTGGTGTAGCCCAAATTAAGCAGTATGGTTTTCTTAACACAGATTTAATTATTGAAATGTTGCTGAAATGGCAATCTTCTTTTAAAGAGGGGATAAGGGAAAGATTTGATTAAATGATCAGATAAAGAATGTTGTATAACAACATTTGCTTTTGATATCCTCTGTAATAAAAATTTCCTTTTAAATTACGCTGAAGAGTAGCACCTTGGTCAGGCAATTCCACATTGAGAGGTCCATTACATATGATTTCTGTATTTCCTTATTTTAGTGGGGTTGAAATACGTGTTTTCTCCTGCGTGATGCTTCTTTCTGCAGGTTCTTTTTTCCTTTCATTGCACTCTATAAGACTAAAGTGCAGATTAATTTTCTCTAACATAATTGCTGTCAGTTCCTCCAATTGTTTTCAGCTGTAGAAAATATAGAAAAAATAATATTTTCTCCTTTTTACACCTTCTGAGGAAATGGGGAAGTTGATTACCTTTTGAAAGAGATGGCTCCATTCTACTGTTTTAATTCATAAATCCTTTCAGATGGAGGTCACTAGGGGAAAAAAAAAAAAAAGGCAAGAAGAAATAAAAAAGTGAAGGGGTATTCAAAAACTAAGTTCTTTAAGGGTGAGAAATGGTCACAACTTTTTTTTAAATCCTAGGTTGTCAAAGTTAGAATAGTTGCATTATAAGAGACAGGAGGCATGCAGCAGAATGGGCTCTTCCCAGAGGCTTGCCTACATCCTGCCAACCTAACATCTGTAAATCTCACATTCATATCCTTTACCACATTTTTTGGGATATCCTTGGGACTCTTTATTATAGCATGGTTTTTAGTCATGTGCATTATTTTCCAGGTGTACCTGTTACCCAAAGACAAAAAAAAAAAAAAAAAANACAACCCTACCTATTCAAAAAGTGTTTTTGTTTTCGTTTTTGTTTTTTAAAGTAACACATACTAAAAACTGGCTATTAGCAACTGAGCATCTCAGGTCCAGGTATGGCATTCTGTCTGCAGCACAAAGCAAATGGAGAAGGGGGTGTCAAGCATACACAAGGTGTGAAGCTGGAGCTACAAGCAAGAAGTTTCCTATGGGAAGAGCAAGGTTGCATTCAGCTTCCTATTCATCTAACACCAGAGAAGTGCTGGCAGTCAGAACACTACCAGCAGCTTTTGCAGGCAGCCCTCACTTGACAGTGTAGATGCGCCTGGTGTCCCAGAGGCTTTGCTCAGGGCTGCATTTTACTGGCAGAGCTGGGAATACAAAGGGGGCACCACAAGTCTCTGGCCCTGTCTGGAGTGACTCAAAGGTCAAAGATTCAACCAACACCCATGTCAGGATTTGGCTGTTCAGCCTGAGGTCTAAGGGCTCTCCTGCACTCCACACCGTGGTGGAGAGCAACAGTAGCAGGACTTTCAGGTAGTCCAGACTACATTAGTGGATGGGATAAACAGGAGATAACAAGCTCTTTATGGCAATCTCCAAGTGCAGAGCCCAGAGGGTGTAAGGGATGGACAGAGAAACAAGCACATCTTCTGAAGCAGACACATCTTCTGAAGCCCTGCAGTGGTGGAGCCTGGACTGGCTCGTGACTTGTAAGTATCAGTGCTGATTTCAAGTACCTGCAATCAAAGCATTCATAGGGGTTGTCAGATAATTTGAAAATAAACACTTAATGAACTCAAATAGCTAAGTTTGCTATTAATGACTTTGATACAAGTTTAAGGTTCTAATTTGTGAACATTATTTCTAAATATACAAAAGATGTCTGAGGAAAAGCAAACGTGAAGATTCATCTTCCTCTGAACAGAAAAAACCCAAAATTTTTGTCTTCTTCCCAAAGTAATCCTTTTAGACAAGTTGACTAAATGAAGTGGTCTTTTCAACTCTGAATATGCAGATTTTCACTATACAAGCCAATAACTGAGAATTCATCAAAATAAGAGACATAGGAACACATCATTGTGGAAAACTTGGAATATTTTTAAAATTAGGGTTTGCAGGTGGGTAGCTTCTCCAAAGATTTTAATACCCAAACACCCTCTACTTATACTTGGAGGCTTTTCCTTTTTAGGTCCCAACAGGAAAGAGAAGCTATTCACAGATAGATACCATTTGTTACATAAAATGTGCTGTGAATGTGCAATCTAAATTTAAAATAATCTGATTTAGATCAACCTATTTAATGAAGAATATACTCAGAGGCCACTAAAACTTTGATTTTTCCAGTTATCTTATTCTATGGCTAGTGTTCACAGGCCATAGCAAGATAGATAAATCAGATTGTTTTTATTGGTCTACTGTGTACATTTTAATATAGGTAACAAGAGTATCCACCGAATCAGATTTTGGAGGAATTTGCACTATACTGTGGCTTAGCTCTAACCTTGAAACTACTGGAAAGAACATCAGTTTGATAACTAATCAAGATGTATTTTCATCTGAATAATATATCTGATTAAAAATTCCTTTTGTTTTAAGAACTTAAAACTATATGATGTTGATAATAGATTTCTCTGTAGGTCTTCAAATCTACTGCACATAATTTTTATTAAGAGAGTTGTGAAAGGTCTAATTAGCAGTTAAGTTGCAATAAAAATAGTGGGATCTTTTGTATAATTAATTTTGTATTTAATTTTTGAAAAATTAATAAAAATATTTTTGCAGGTATGTAAATAACATTAAATTCCCATGATTAATGAATTGTTTTCATGCACTATTAGAAAGGTTTCATTTGTTCTTATAAAGTCTATATGAGCAAAGTCTCCAAGTGACAAATATGTCAATTATTGAGATTAAAAACTACAGCATTTCAGAAACTCAGTCAGAAAATCATTTAAGGTTTTCCATGGATCTGACACTTATTGCACAGCTTAAATGTCATTTTCATTGTTGCAGAAATCTTTGAACACCAGGTAAGGTAGAGCAGAAGAGACAAAGAGACAGACATGTAAACACTATGGATTTAAGACTGTTTTCTATTATAGAATCAAATTTGACAGCTTCAGAAAATAATAGTCTCATCACCAAAACATAAGATTTGCTTTTAAAAAACATTTACAAAATACTGAAGTTTTCCTGTGTTCTAGTGGTTTTGTTTCCTGTTTACATGTAAAACTTGTCCAGAACAGTCAGAGCCTCAAAACATACTGTAAGAATCAGTGTCATTAATTCTAACTACACTGTAAATGTTAGAAAATACTGATGATGTGTGTACATGTCTCTAAGTTATATTCTCACTTTGATCTCATAGTTGTCTCTGGAAAGGGCATATGAGCATGTATGAATCTTGCAGGAGGCAAAGGAAGGCCAGGTGCCAATTTGTGTTGGGCTCCAGTCCATTATTTGACTATCATAAATACAGTGATAAAGTGTAGCAGCATAGTTGACAGAAAAGACTCAGTCAGGCAAGAGAAATGTGACACTGATTATGTGGATGATTATGTTTATATTTATTGCTAATAGAGAATCTAAATATTGCCAGTGTAGTATATAAGCATGTCTGAAGGGTTATAGGCAGGTTCAGCTGGAAACACACAGGTTTACAATCTTTGGCCTTACAGGATGCACAATTAGAAAGGAAGAAAGCACCTATGTAGCTACTTTAGGATTTTATCTCCATTTGTGACCAGACCTCAGTGCTTTTACTCACCTGTCAAAAGTGAGTATTAGCCATCTTCAGGCTGGACACACCCTGCAGGAGTCCCTGCTGGGAGAGGGGGTAGGGTGAGACACTCAGAAGCTGATTGACAGAGGCTAGTTGGCCCAATTTGCCCAGTGTCCAGAAGCACTTTATACCCAGCTGGAGGTTAATGGGAAACAAAGTCAACCATCACAGGTCCCTGATCACTGGAATGCACCAATTATGTGAGCATCCAGATGGCTCCTCCTGCAATTCCCACCTGCTGTTCTCATTCTAGGACAAATCACATTGCCCACCAGAGACAACTGCAAAGGAGAGGGGGACATGTGCCAAGACCCAACTATCTTTCATCACCATCACACAGCAGTTTCAAGAGGGCAAAAATACTTTCCATTCTGTATGAAGAAATGCAAGGGAGACTGGACCTACTGTCCCATGCAGATTGGTGCATGGGTTAGTGGCAGGAATGGCAATTTATGCATTTTTGTTTACTAGGGATACTGTTCATAAATTTTGAACCTACATTATTCAAGATCAGACTTCTGACTAATGAGAGTTGTTGAGTGAATTCTGCAACATATATTCTTCTGGAAGTGGTTTAGCAAGGAAGTCTAATTGCCAGGTGGGAAGACATGATAACATATAAGCCTAAAGGATACAATAATTTTAGCTACTGATGCAAAAGATGAAATCAGAGTTACGTTAAAGGTATTAGCCTTAAGGTTTAGTTTACAACCTCAAGGTTACTGCTCTCCTCCAAATAAAATAGTTCAATAAGGTGAACTTAGGAAGGTAGCTTAAGTGAATGAATAAAACTCCACTTGTCTGTGGTGCCAATAAGCTGCTAGTGTTACATAAGTAAGATGAGGTCCCTCCTGCCTTGCCTAATACCAAATGATAGCTGTAAACAAAGCTGAGGAAGGACTACTGGAAGAGTAACCCAAGCAAACCTCAAAGACAAATTAGGAGCGAATAGTAGTACCATGTGGACACCACTCATTAGCGATGACATGAATGATGGGTATGAAAAGCTACCAAAGGGTTAGTCATAAGCTGACACTGACAGCTAAAAAACTCCTGGAGACTTGAAAGTAGTCTTTCATACTACTAAAGACAAGTACTGAAAAGGAGAGTGAGAATTCTTAGTGCAGGGTGTGAAACGTACTACTTTGAAAAATTAAATATCCAAGTATCACAGTGTGTGGTCCTCCTACATATGAAATTAAGTTACAGTAACCACTACCTCTAAGAATTCACTAACTTGGGGGCATCACTAAAATACCAGTATTGCACAGAAAGAGGCTTATTCTACTAGGATTTTCTGCTGAATACATATCTTCAAGGAAATTCTAGAAGACTATGATCTCTGCATGAGTTATTTCCTATGGTATCTTCAAACACTATGACGGCATATGTCATTGTGCAATTGGACTTCTAAGAGTAAAGGGATGTATGATAGCATAAATATCCCAGGAGCAATTTGTGTTTATCAGAATCCTGTATCAGTGAGGACCAAAGACTGAGTAGGTAAGACACTTAGTAGGAAAAGAATCTGATGGAAAACTTAGATTAGCTATTCTGGAAACTACCTCCATGTTGTGTCAGAGCCTCTGAGGAAAGAGAAGTTAGAAACAGTGGATAGCACACTTACTTGACTTAACAGGAACAGCACTAAAGGCAAAAAGAAAAAGTAATATGTGGTCTTATACTATGTGAACATGCTTTCCAGGGATGAGGAGTATTTTTACAGATGTGATCAAGTGAGACACTGGATTCTGCTGAAACCAGGCAGTATTTCTGTGCAGCAATCCTGTATCAGATTTGCCCTAATGACTCAGGTAGCTGTGTAAGTCATTGTGAATTGTAATGTGCCAGAGAGGGGGCTGAATAAATAATCACCTTGGACATCTTCAATTACATTTGTAAAAAACGCCCAGCACAGAGTTGTGGCTGTGAGAGTTTTAATTTGTAGAGAGTTCACAAAAGCTCCCCACTTTCACACAGTAGATGTCAGACACAAATATTTCCATAGTTGGGATTTGATCCCTGGTTATCATTATAACAATGTTGTATCTAAGGATCCAATTAAAGCTGCTTTTTCTGATCCACTATGGATGGCCCCAAAGGTTTAGAATGCCCTTTTACTCATGAATATAGCCGTGTCTTCTGATAAGATTATAAAGTTAAATAACAAAGGAAATAGTTTCCTTCTTGTTGAAGGAAGGGGAAAGAAAAAAGGGAAAAAAATAAATTATTCAGGGCTCTTTGGGTTGATTTTTTTAAAAGAGTTACAATTGAGCTTGCAGGAAGCCTTCATCATCTTTCCAGTAAATATGACAGGTGCAAACAGCTGAAATTTCAATCCTAAAAACTGATTATTACAAACTGCTGGAAAATCCCTGTTAAGCTGGAAAAATATTACTGTTTGTAGGCATGATGATTTGAGGTATCTCTAACAGTTTATTTTCTGGCTGATTTGTTAGACAAGAGTGTTTCTTGCATACACTTGGCTTCACATATCTGTCCATCTAGGGAAGATAAATGTTAAATAAGTTCTTGGCAAAATAGCTTAAAATAGTTTCTTCTTTAGAAAATCAGCTGGAACTTAAAGAGGGGAATGTCTACAGCAATATTATAAAGTGAGAAGTAGTCTGAAAAGAGGTCTGAAGGGAGCCTAAAAGAACAACTGGAATCCCCTGGGGAAAGTTCTAATATATGTTGAGATATTAGTTGTTTAATATGAACACCTACATTTTCAGTGGAATGTTGTATATTATTATAATAACATGCTGTTTGGATGTTGTTTGCCCAGCTTTACTGGCTCAGCATGAGGAGCTGGTTTAGATGAAGCCTTGGGCCCATAGCTCTGAGCTTGTATCTAGAGATGTTTTTGTCTGGAGTGAATTTTCTGAGTAATTTGCCTAGTAGCTGGTACGATGCTGTGTTTTGTCTTTAGTAAAAGAACATTGATAGCACACTGATGTTTTAATTGTTGCTAGGTAATGTTCATCCTACATCTAGGGCTTTTTTTGTTTTCTGTGCTCTGCCAGAGAGCAGATGCATCAGAAATGCAGACAGAAGAGAGAGACTACAGGAGACTACAGCAGCCAGCAGAAGCTGCAACTCCTCAAGATAAGGACAGCCTACCTGCACAGACAAAGGGAAAGAACCCAATAAGGTGGAAGGAAAGCCCAGACCAAAAATCACCATCAGACCACGAGGGACATGCAAGGTGCATGGGGGTCAGGGGCATAAGTCATAAAGGTATAATTGCCCAGGGACTTCTTTGTTCCGGGTTCCTTGTCTACATGAAAATATTAAATATTTATAAACTTTTTACTCACTGATGACAATGACTCCCAAAGTATTAAATGTTACCAATTCACCTTCTGACATCTCAAAATTACTATATGGTTGGTTTCTATGTTCTGGTTTCTTTTTTTATAAATTGAAACAATAAACTGACTTGCCTTTGTAATAAAAAGAGGATGCATGGAAGCAGTTGATAATAAGGAACTCAGAATACTGACAAGGAAGAATACTGACAAGTATGTACAAGGGAGAATCATAGACTATACTTGTAATGTTCTTTGCAAAGTAAAGTCAGATATTGATTCCCACTGAAAGATTTCCATTACAAGTGGAATGTCTCCAACAGTATAATTCAAATCTTACTAAACTTCCTCCAAAATAAACTTAATTATCACACAGTCTAGCACAGATAACTTTCTTATCACTTTTGTTAGCAAAGGCATATGAGATAGATCTTAAAATACTGAAAAAATAAGAAAGCATAAACTAAAAGCTGTCTAGAAGTACAGCAGAAAGAAACAGCCATCTCCTGTGACCCAGACAGAATAAGAAAGGTAAAAATTGGTAACTGATTGTTCAGCCCTTTAATGAGTTCTCTAAACAAGGGATGAACTATAAAGTAAAAACAACTGTTGTTGAAGATATTAAAGACAGATAAGGCAAAGGTCAAAAATAAAGAACTGCAGAGGACCCTTCTGAATGGATGCTAAATAATAGACAAAATCCAATGCCTGTAAATTTAAAACTACTATAAAACAATATGAATTCTATACAAAAAGATATGCTATCACTTAGATATCTGATTTCAGAGTAGTAATTGACAAGACTATTAAAGTGACAGTTCCACACACAACAGTGATCAGAAAATTAATCATACATTAAGATAAACAAATACAAAAGCTTGCAACAAAATGAAACACTGTCATGTAACTAAACCATAACTCACTCCTATTTTAACCATTATGTGTGAGTCTAGTGCCAAGCAGGGAGAGTCAGAATGGAAGCTTCTGTAAGAAAAACAACTGCACAGACTAGGTCTCTTTAGATACAGCAAGAGACAGCTAAGGGGTATATAATGAGACAGACAAAGTCATGAAGAGCAACCAGCATCACTTCCTCTTCCAGCAAGTCATTTGGGGATTATCAAATTATTCAAAGACATACCTTATCAAACAGTAAGTAACAATAAGTTAAGCTAGTTCCTAGGCACTGAAGAAAAGCTTTTTTGTCCAAACCTTATAAAAAGAAACTTTCAGCTTTTATTGTAGCAAGCAATGCCATGAAAAACCTCTAAAGAGACACTAGTTTCATGTTTGGACATTTCAAAGTCTGAAAGGCATATAAGAGTGGCATGAAAGTTCATAGTTCAGGTAACACATACAAGTTTTCTTGAACAATAAATTTCATTTGCATAATAATTGGTAAGATTCATGAAAATAAAGATGCCATTGTAACTCTACAATGTCTTTGGAAGGTAATTTACTTCAGGTCTGAACATTTACCTAAGATGGGAAGAACAAACTATTCTTCAAAGATTTGATTATGGAAGAGATCTTAGATGAAAAGCCTCAGTTCTGGTCTGCTTGTGGTAGGTATGATAAATTCTGGCCTTAATCAAAAGCCTATAGAAAATAAAGTATAAAGCAGAGCCGTACAGGAGTGGCTCATGATGTGATATTTTAAAAATTTTGTATCTCCTTAATATGTATTTCCTGTATATAAATTATTGTGTATACATACATGGCAATCTTTAGTTTGTACAGCAACACAAAATTCACCAGATATTTCAGCTTTAAAAAGGTGTTTCCATCAATGGAAAATGTACTTTATAGCAATGTGGCAAATTCAGTCCACACTTACCATGACACTCATAGACAGCAGTCAAAAAAAAAACAGAAAGACGAAAAAAAACATAAGTCACTGCTGTTGAGGTGCATATCCTTCTGCCAATGAGCTTAACTTCCCAAAAGGTACGAAGAACAATATTAAACAGGAAATAGAAACAGGCCCTGGGCTAATTGTATTGTTCTTTGCACAAGCATATGAGCAAATATGACAAGAATGCAAACAGAAGTTTATTTGACAGCTCATAGCATTCAAAGAACATTGGGTATTCTATTAAAACTGATCCCATTAGATTAAAAAACATAATTAACCATCTGCAATCTGGGTGTCACAAGCAGAATCACATGAAGACCTGATGTTCATTAAGACAAACAAGTACTATTGTTTATTTCTTAACTCACTGATTTAAGAACTATAAGCTAATAGGTGTTGTCATTAAAAAATACTAAACTTATTAAAAAACACACACACACACACAGAAAAAACCCACAGAACTACAACTACAGAAAACAAACTGCTTATCTTTCAACATCTGCCAATCCATACATGTTGGCAATATATTTATTGCATGAGAAATATTCCTTTTCAACTTTTTTAAATAGTAATGAATACTTATTGGTTCAGTCCGTATTAATATTTAATTTATATTAAAGTCCACATCTGTGAAGTAAAAATTCTAAAATTTGAACAAAGTCACTAAAAGAATTCACATTCAGTAAGTGCAAGAAAAAGATAAAAAAATTTTAGAAGTGTTGTGTCTGACACAGGTCCCTCTGACAGGTCTAGGAATATAGCATGTAAAATCTAAAAGCTGCTGGAGTATAGCTAAATGCTGTTATCCAAGCTGTCATAACTGTATTGCAGTTTAAAGATATTTCTTGACAAGAAAATTGAGAAAGCTGTCTGGCTAGTAAATCAAAACCTTCCTCCTCTTTCAGTGGCCAATGAACAGATGCAGTTTAGGTCACAGATGGTGTTTTTCACCTTTTAGTCACCATGCACATTTTCAGCACAAGTACTTGCTTTCTTCATCACTAGGAGTGAAAAATACCCCTATCCACAAACCACTGTTATTTCAGAAGGCAAAAAGCTGCTGAGCAGATAAGGTTCAGAAGTGCAGAGTGTTTTTAATGATCTCATAATTTAAGATGGTAGTACATTTTACTGAGGAATTTGTCATTATATGGTTATATTCCCTTGGTGAGACTTAAGAGGACCAGAAATACCATCAAAAAAACAAAAAATACATTGAGATGAATTTAAAAATAAAAAATAAAAAAAATAAAAAAAAAAAAGAAAGAAAGACACAATATGTAAGCATTGGTTGGTTTGAGAGTCTAAGTAAAACTTCCAAGTGGGTTCAACATTTCACTTATAATGGCCAACGGCCCCTTATTTCTCTCATTTCTTTTACAGCCCACAAGACTCTAGATTGTCTCCTGTGCTCCCTGTAAGGGGCCTCCTCCTAGCTCAGGTGTCTGTCAGAAGTGCTGCTAAGGCTGTTCTGGCCAGCACCCTCCCCTGGCAGCTGCCTCGATTGGCCTCTCCAGGGCCCCTTCAATCAGGGCAGCACAGAACCAGCATCAGACTCCAAAGGCTCTCTCTGATCTCCTGAATGTGAGTTTTCAAAGATTTAGAATTCTGGACTTAGTTTCAAGAAGTGTTCATCACTGTGGCACTGTTTTCATAAAAGTGTATCTCCAGAATGCTTAACTTAAATGGATTTTCCTCTTCTTCCTTTTTTTTTACTTTTTAAGACCAATGCTCAGTGATGAAGTTGAACAAATTCATTGTCATTTTTATTCCAAAGAGTGACTATTTGAGAACATGTTATTTAAACCAAAGTATGTTTTGGGCAAATCTTGTATAAGGTGTCCATGAGAAAATGTATAAAGGAACCTTGAGAAAATCAGAAGTTGATAGCTATACATGAGACAACTGGGATTCTGTAACAGTCTGTGGAAGCAAATACTTAATTTTTTCCAAAAGTGATCTCAGAGTCCGGAGAGCTCAACAAGTTTATGAAAATATTCTTCCTTAACAGTTGACTTGAGTTCAGTGACTTGGCAAGTATTTTCTGAACCTGTACTCCTATAAGAGAGAAAATCTTGCTAGACAAAATGCCAGTTTATATTTGAACAAATCTAGAACAAATTTCATTAACTATCTCATTCTATGCAAGGAATTAATTAAAACTTTTTGTCAAAAGTAATTTCTGTAAGGCAACAAATCTTGTGAAACAAAAGGAAGATGAAGATCATTGATGACCTGTCAGGTGCAGCTTATTCCCAATTCAAAATTATAAAGGGATCAAAACACCTAAGTATTTATCTTACCAGACTGAAAGACATATGCTGTTAAAAACACTATTGGTTCTGATTCTTCTTTGCATAGTAGCTTACACACATTCATTTTTTAACTAACTTGTAAATTTTAGCCTCTATAGTATTCTGTAAATTTTCATGAAAAATGGCAGTGTTTTTCTGAACATAGAGAAAAATTCTTCTTTGAATGTTTTGTTCATCACAATTCAAATAGCCAGTACCTGGACTGTCAGTAGTTTAACTACAAAGAATGAATACCCTGTGAGAGAAGTTGGAGACTTTTTGGTTATTCTGGAAGATGAAAGGATGAACTGTATCAAGAATTCTTTTCTTAGTTTTACCACCAACATCCTGCAGGATTTCTTGACCAAATGCTCCAGTATTTTATAGGTAAACCTTTTATTACTACAGACTGGATCCCTAGAAACATTTAATTACCAAACTCATGTATACAGACAGATTACTTCATTCTAGTCTTTGGAGAATTAGAAACAAGTCATTTACTTCCAAATCTTCAAAGAACTTTTGACACCTAATTTCCATTAAAATCAATTAATAACACCAAGATTAAAATAAGTAGTTGCTTACTGGTGACTTTGAGATAAATCCTTAATCACATACTCAGATATTTTAAACACCTAATAAATTAAGGTATTAGAATAATTTTTAAAAATACTGACAAACAGTTAAATTTCCAGTGCCCTGGAGGATGGTATAGAAAATTATATATGCAGTACTGTGATAGAGATTATTTCAGGGTCAATATATAAATAAAATTTATATTATGAGGTTCCATTATCTATTTTTGATTGGGTTTTTTTGAATGATCTTCATTGACATTAGAAAGAAAAGTTTGAATAAACCTGATGGTTCATATTCAAAATACTGTAAGGTTATAGATTTCCATTCTGTGGAAATGTGGTCTCTAAGCAACTGCTTGAAAAGAAAATGGGAGTGTATGAAGGGTAAATGAATATGAACATATATAATGCTCAATTTATGACTTTCATATACAGGTCAAATTAGAAGAAATGCTTGTCCATTAATAAAGTTCCCTGTTCAAAAATAGTCCTACAAAACTAAATTATTCTCAAAAGCTGTGATAGCATTTCTGAAGAATTCAGAGGATCTATACTAAAGAACATACAACAAAGTTCTAAAAGGAACCCCTTAAACAGAAGAAAATCAACAAAAGAGATAAAAATTTAGCTATCTTAGCTTTCATGGAAGTTGGGAAATTTGCTGAGGGCTTTCTCTGACTTTATTCAACAGGCATACAGTGTCTATTTCATTCAATCAAATGCTCAGACATCCCTTCAAAGAGCAAGCAAAGCACACAGACTACAAAAAGGCCTATAGGTATAAGAGCTTTCTTTTGGAGAGAGTATAGTGAGGGTGTAACTAGCACCTTTTTTTACAAAATCATCATGCTGGAAGCTTACAACAAGAGTAGAATCAGGATGATGAGAGCATTTGATTCATATGGCAGGCTTGGAAACAGAGGGCAAAGAAACTTCCAAAATAAACAAGGTTATACCTTTCTTAGCTGTGGTCACTGAACTTCTCTGCCCTTTAATTTAGCAGGAAACACACAAAATTTAAGAGAGAATGAAGAAGACTTCACCAAGAAGAAACAATTTTGTTTCATGACTGGCCCTTTTCAGATAATCATTTGTGATGCAAACAGTCATAAAGGTGCAAAAAGTGCATTTGATAGAGCATCTGAAATTCTTAAGTTTTCTGAATCTAAGGATTATGACAAATCACACACACGCACACTTTTTTCAGTTCTGAACTTCCTCAATGAGAAATTTCACAAAAGGACTCAGTTTAATAAGGGGCACAGTGCAGAAGGAATATTGACCTTAAAATGCCTTGAACAAGAGTCATCAGAAGGAAAATAAATCAAACACAGAGTTTTTAGGCTGTCAGTAATAAATAGTTCATTCTCTGGCAATGTAGATATACCTGTGCTGTCGGGCCCCTAGAAAAATACCACCTCAGTCAATGTCAAGCTCTGTTATTTCAAATGATGTTAGGTTTAGTTGGTTGAAGTTTCAGTTATATTAATTCCCTCTACAGGAAAGTACAGGAGGCATGTGTTAGTAATCATCTATTAACTCAATGACACAAAAAGTACATTTGCCAATGATAGTCATATACACAGAAGGCACATTTTATTTTGAGAGGAGGAGAAATTTCTCTTTGTCTCTAGCTTGAATCTTCTGCAATTTCTCTGAGCATGCATGATTTTTAATAGGCAAAATGCAATCTTTTTCTTCCTGCTAATGAATCAACCATCTAATGAAACATTTAAATATGTTACTTACAAATGGTTATGGTGGGGTTTCCTTTCCCCTGTAACACATTCCAATGCAGTACTTTATTTTTCTAATATACTCTAGAAATTCGCAAAACTGTGAGTCATTTAGGGGTGGGTTGTAATATGAAGTATCCTAGTTGCTCATCATGAATAAACCAGCAGAGGTTCCCATGGAATACAGATTTTCTCTGGGAGACTTCAATAATGGTTAAGAATTAACTACACACCATATGCTTTGTAGAATCTTGCATAAGAAAATACACCCAAAAAATTCAGCTAGAAATAGGATCCTAGTTCCTTAATTTCCAGAGTTCCTTTCTGCAATTCAGTCTTCAGCCACAGACAACCAAGTCAGATTGTACAGGCTTCTCTCGCACCATGCTATTTCTCCCATAGTTTCTATTTCTCAAGCATTGGAAAGCCTCATGCATTTTACAAGGCTAACTGATTAAATTACAATGGAAACTGTTTCTAAATCTGTTCATTTCAACACATGCTATTCTTAGGATATTTTAGCTGACCTTAAGGATCTTTCACCCTGCTTTAAGAAGATGTAGCAGGATACCATAAATCATAAAACAGCATAAATGTCTAGCATTTGCTGTAAGTTAGAACTAGATTTTCTTCATACTTCTTAGTAGGAAGAATTTTTACAATTGAGTTCATGATAATTGAGTTTAAAAAGCAGAATGCAATTTAATGGAATTTAAAATGCTGCACTTACTGGAATACTTTATTCGTCACAAGGTCTAGGGGTTTAGAATTGGCTAATAGACAGCGATGATGATAAATCAATGTAGCAGAGTTAATTTCTTAGAGTTGAATTGGATTTAGTCACTCAACCCTCAGAATAATGGAATTGCATGGCCAAATTCCCTCGCTTTTCAGAAAATTTAGGGGTAAGGGACCTCAGCTATTTTTTTTTTTTTGAGAAACTTTCTAACATTATTGAAAAAATAAAACTGTGTAAGTCATAGCAGTTTAATTCATCATCTTCCTTTTCCATTGAAATTTCAATTAAAATCACAGTTTATTATGTTCCGTGCACAGAATTAATTTCTTTTATTTGACAATTTAAAAGTATATGTGTCTAGTTAGTGTATGAACTTCAGCATACCTCTAGAGAGAAGTTGTAAACAATGAACTAGCTGCTTCCCTGAAAAATACCCAAGAATTCCCAATACAAAAGTTGTTCAAACACTTCAAAAATCAAGAAAAACATTTTTTTGCCACTAGTAATAATGTTTTCATTTTGGTCTTGTGTGTAGTTCACATTAGTGAATTAAAAAATCATTATGTGTCTTGCCTCACTAACAGCAGAAATTAAATTAAAATTGAGTTTTAACATTTTATTATAATGTTTCTTAAATTCCTTGTGTGTAGAAATGAATATGCCTGTTTTACATTCCAAGTTTACATTTTTCTGTCTAATTAGAACAATGAATCCTAGCAGTCAGGGGCACTGTTAGAGCTACTTGCATTATGCTTTGCCTATTTCTATTTATGTTGGTTAAAGACTTTAATAATAGAACTCCTGCCAAACCAAAATTATCCCCTCCTCCACATCCAACCCCAATCTGCATGACCTTTGGCTAGCCAGAACAGCGGATGAGCTTTTGGAAAGTTCTGCTGAGTATGATTCACTGGTATTCTTTCGGGGGCTTATGTATTTAAAAAGTGAAACATAAGTGTGTATAATATCCCCCTTCTATGTACAGCTATAAGAGCCATGGTAGATGAGATGTAAACACCAGCTTTCCCTGAAGAAGAAATCCACATGGGTGTTTTGACCATTTAAGGTCTCTACACAAACCTCCCTTGTGTGAAATGCATTTTATGCAGCCACCTGCAACCAGTGGGAATCATTTCTGTGTTACAAGGACTGTCATGTCTTAGGTCTTCAAGTCACACATGTATTAAGTTACATGGGAGGTTTGTATTTTTTTTTTTATTTAAAAGACACAAACTTAACTAAGAAGGATTTGGTAGTGATGATATACCTTTTTGTAAGTGTGCCTACAAACGTCATATTAAAACTTTTCAAGAGTGCACTTCTTAAGGTACTTGATAAACAAATAGAGCCAGAAACATTTCTACATTATAATGGGAAATGCATCTCTGCCATAATCCCAAAATTTTGGGAGATTTCGCTAGTCAGTGTTTCCTTTTCTTATCTTACTTTAAAATATTGTAAGAAACAAATATAAATAATCTAGCACATGTACCAAAAACCTTTTAACCTCAGATGCTACCAGTCAAATTTTTTTGTCATTTATATTTGTATTTCTAATACCTAGGAAACTAATACTGGAAACTGCATTCCTTCACATTTGACAGGCAGATTATAAAGATGCTTGTCTTTCTCCAGCACTTTTTAAATGCCTCCAGTTATGGTTTAATTACTTTTATTCCTCCTCTTCTCTTTGGGTTCATAGTCTAGAACAACAACCTTGGCAATCAATGCTTTAGAATAAGCCATCAGCTCCCAGTATGGGAAATTCTTACAACTGCACCAGTGTTAGCATACTTTTGAGCGCTAGCTTGCAAGAAAATGCTGCAACAGATACAAAAAATTAATATGCCTTCATACCCTATTAAGAAACATAAAGCTCAAATACCATATTTCACCCATTTGTGTTCAGGAAATGAGAAGCATAAGTGCATCACACCCATGTGTAATTGTGCACAGCATCTGTTATAGTTCCCCCACAGATAAATCTTAATAAAACACATACCATCATTCAAGAGTCGCCATGTCACCTGTCCATGATGTTTCTGGAGTTCAATTAGCCTTACCACATTATATTCCTGCCACATTAATTCCAAGAATATTTAATTGCAGCTCAATGGTTACTTTGGGGGAGGGGAATAATAATTTACAAATAATCCCTTACTAAAAACACATAATGTGGTTGAAGTTCTTTTCTTCTAGGTAGTGTAGAAAATTTTTCCATTAAAAATTAGATTCCATTTCCATTAAAAGAGTAGATTCCATTAAAAAAAGTAGATTCCATTTCTGTTAAAAAGAGTAGATTACACATAATAGGCTTTTTTCTGCCTTTCTGTGTCCATCAGCCAAAGAGGGACAGCAGTTTGTTGAAGTAGGCTGGTTAATGTTCTGCTATCATTAAAAGCATAACATCTGGGGGAAAATGCAGGCATCTTTGCTATCATTTTCAAAGTGGAAGTTCTGTAACTGATAGATTCCATCAATATTACAGCTAACAACACTGAAAACTTGTTAAAGTTGTGTATGCGAATGAATTCATCCAGCATCAAGTTTTCATAATTCATGATGTAGTACCTGCTACTACTACAGAAACACTTCAATTGCTCAAAAAAGCCTTTCAGATTCTAGGAAAGATGTGAAGCATTTGAAAATTTTATTCCTTGGCAAGAATAATTTTTCATCTCAGTCAGGACAGACAGCAGTGGCATAGTCTCACTGAAGCAAGGAGGAAATTAAATGGACCTTAGCCCATGCAAACATTTCATTAGAAGCTTTGCATGGGAAACTATGGTTTGCCTTTTGTTTGTAATGGTTCCAGCCAGGACAGGGTTCAGTTTTTGCAGTAACTAGGACCAGTACCCTAATGTTACTCAATACCACCTCGTGTCATTGCCAGGGTTGGCAGAAAGGGAATCTCTCTCTCCCTTCCAAAAGTGTTCCTTCTGGTTGAATACATCGGGCAGAGAGGGGAAGCTATCCCATATCGTTCCTTGTCCCGGGATTGTGCTGGGCATCTTTGCATGTGAATCACTCTTGTACACTTTTGTTATTCTATTTGTTTTCTTATCTCATTGCTGTTTCCAGTCATTTGTTCTTATCTCGACTTGTGTTCTGCATGGTTGTGGCTTCCAATGCCACCTGTGCCACCCCAGCAGGAAGGGGGAGGAGAAGGGGGAGAGAAAACATGCGGAGTTGGGAGAGTGTGTGTGGTAGCACTGAACTGGAGAATACCATTAAACCACAGCTGTGAGAGGATCAGATCCTGGAGGGGTTGGTCATGCTTGGTGCCCTCATCAGCAAAGGTGATAACAAGCAGTAGTCGAGATGATCTGAAAGCTCAAGATAACAATCAGACAACTGTGTCAAGGTTTGTCAGGTCTGACACTTCTCTTATCAAGCGTGAAGCATACAAGCACATTTGTCCTGGAATACACAGATGAGATTTTTCATTCTGATGAACTCATAAAGGTACAAGATGTATGCATCAGCAATAATAAATGGGGCAGCATAATAAAATTCTTAGTACTGCCAGGGCAACATAATGATGATGTAATATGCAAATACATTAAAATTATACTAAATTTTCCTGCCTTTTTTTTTTTTTTGCTGTTCAGAGAAAACATTAAAGAGAAAGAAAATGTACAAGGGTATATATATTTCAATTAATAAATTTGAAATTTATTTTCTTCAACATAGAATCATGCTATATATAGCAAGACTAAATATCATGGAATATTAATATTACCTTAATGTGTTCAGCAGGTTTTATTGTTTTTCTATATTTAAACCCATTTTTAGTTGTGATAAGATACACACATTCTTCTGCTCTATTGTAGTTTCACAGTAGAACTTATAGTTACAGATAAATTCAACATAAAAAATTAGCAATATCTGATATTTAACTTCTTTTGCTTGATCTCAAATTTATTAAATGTTTATTTAATCTATTGAAGATACTAGTATTCAACCTTGTCATTTTTTCTTTAAAAAACCCTAAACCTTGCCACTTCTCCTTAAAAAAATATGTAAGGCGAACTGTTCATTTTTTTTTTCTATATTTACAGAAAAGCCCAAATTCTGAAGTATATTTACACAAGAATAATCAAGACAATTCACAACTGATGTCCTGTTAAATAACAATTATTTTAGTGCAAATATATTAATAAAACTAATTTTAGCAGCTGCCATTAAAAATGCATCCTTTGTTAAATAGTAAATTTGAGAAAAGTACTTACAAATTTAGATGAAGATTGAGGTGATTTCTAAATAAATTTTTTCCAGATTTTGAAGAAAGATTGCCCATGGCCAGAGGAAAAAAACATCAATTGAACAATGCTCAATAAGAACAGTTGCATTATATTGAAGGCAAACCTTATTTAAAGTCCCAATTCAGCCACCACCCCTGTCACTGATCAGCTCTGTGCCCCAGTTTTTCATCTCAGTGCTCATTTAAGGATTAGAAATGGTTTTCAGAGGACTTTTTTTATTTCCTCATATTCAAAAATATTCCATTTATATTGGTTTCCCACATGTATATGGGGGTTCTTCATGGACCATAGCTCATTATACACTACACAGACATTAAATGATCCCATGATTTGGGACATCCTGGAGGCACAGTTATAAAAAAAGTAATGTACCTTGTTCAAAGTTTTTTTGTCACATTTTTCTAACAATGAACACTGGAAATATTATTATCACATCACATGAATTATCACATGTCCTTTCAGAACACATTCTCTTAACGAGAAGAAAATGCATCTGCCTTTCTTGTTTGTCTTTTCTCATTTTTTTTTTAATTTTAATGGTTTAGGTTGTAAATTCCCAGGTACTAGTAAATAATACCACTTTAAGCAGATATTTTGTTGTTCACCATTTCAGGTCACTCTTCATTAGTTTTAAGTGCTGGGATATTTTTTACCATTTAATCAGTCAGCACAGCAATGTAGATAAATTACTCAAATACCAAACACACAAACAAATTTATTTATCAGTTGCCCACTTTCAGAATCAGAGCTTTTACTAACCATATCTCAGATGAAATCTTAAGGAGTCAAGAATATTGTAAATTATTTTCCCTTTTACTCAGAAGTATAATTTCAGTTCTTTATCAAATACAAGGGCCAAAAAAAATTGTCACTACTGGTTTGGGTTTGGCTTTCCCCTTCAGTCATATGAAGCTTTTGCTAGTCATAGAAAATATGCCATAATACTTTAGAAAAAATAGAATTAAATGTTTGCAGTTCAAGAATTTCAGTCTAATAGTGCTATTTGTAGCTTCAAAACTGTATACACCTCAACACTAAAAATGTCAACAACATTGCTACACAGAGGACAACTACGAATACACTGCCAGAAAATGTTTATTTTACTCTGCTTCCAAAAAAAAAAAAAAGGCATTTTGATATCATAATGTCTCTTTCCATCATCAGCTCACAACCTGATGTTATTCGATTTTTATCCCATCTCACCAATTCAAAGGCAAAATATATTCTCAAAAACAATTATGTTCCCACAAGTTTTCTTGAAAATTCTATGAATGGGAAGGAAGAGAATCAAATTAATGCTTTCACATGGGAGAAGACTGACAGAACTCTGATATTACATGAAACATGAAGTAGTGTTGTCTTTAAGCCTGGTCATCAAGTCTGGTCAAGTAGTGTGAACCCAGATGCTGGTCATTTTACATGTACATAGCTCAATATTAATCTCTTATTATATTTCTTGTGCACAGATATTAACATTAGAGCAGTGAGGATGGAAAGTATTCACATCTATAAAAAGAAGATATCATTAATTGAACTGTTCTTCAAACAAACTTGTGCAGTGCTTACTCCTATACTTAAAAAAACCACCCCAACCTAATATTTAACTTTCTGTCAGAACTGTAGACTTAACATAATATAAAAAAATAATTTGCTGATACCTTGATATTTTCATGTTGCAGCCAACTGAGAGTTTGCTGATAAAGCTGAAAGTGTCAGTTACTCTGTAATGCCATAAAATAATAAATGCAGTACCTTATACTGGATGCAGAAGGTGATTGATAATTACTTGCCATCATGTTGTGTAAGTTCCCAAATCAGTGATTTTGAATAGATACATAAGTGATTCAGCATTTATATTCAGGTACCATGAAATCCCTGTAGCCCTTGAAGTTCACAGACCCCCAGATTTTCAATAATACTTTTATTTATTTTGTTCAGGAGTTATTTTGTAGCAGCTAGGGGATTTATATAAGTTCCACTCTTTCTAAAAATATTGTGATACATCTGCCTCCTGAGCACCTTTGAACTTCCTATTTCATCAAACTGATTGCTGCAACTGTCAATAATAAATTCTCTCCAATATTTGATAGTAATGGAAGCAATGGATTCTATTGAGGAGCTTTGATGTGCAAAGGGTCAGATTTTAGACATCTTCATAGTAAAATAATCTTAGGAAAAAAAAAAAAAAAGGGATAGAAGTAGGAAAACAACCACACAAACATCATTGCAGAGAAGGGTTCTATCAATATGGCTGTCAACATTAATATTAGCCTGCTTGTTACACAACTTATTTTCCTTCAGCAATGAAGTTGGTGTTTTCAGCTATTCATGTATCTGGGGATTACTTGCCTTCAGACCTGTGCACTGCTGGAAAAGAAAGTCAAAATTATGGAAAATTCTAATTCTTCATAATGCCTCTGAGTATTAATTGCATTTAATAGAGACAATGAAGATTCAGTTCAACTGAGTAGGGAAAGATGAAGCATTTAAGCTTTTCCTTGGTATTCAACCAAAATAAAATATTCTTTATATGGTCAGTAAGTCAATTGTGGTCCAATTATTTCCAAAGAATCACTGAGGTTTGAAGTGACCCCTGGAGATCATCTAGTTTTAGTTCCCTGTTCAAAAAAGGATAAATTAAAACTAGCTGCTCAGGAACACAGCCAGTCTGTTTTCAAATATTCCAGAGATGTTGACAGACAGACTCCACCTCCTCTTTCATCAACCTGTTCAAGTCATTGACTACCTTCAGAATTAAAGAGTTGTTACTTAGATTAAAACAGAACTTCTGTATTTTAATTTGTGCCTATTGCTGAACACAGCACTTCATGTGCAATCCCTCCAACCCTGAGTGGAAGTCACCTCCCCTGACCTGCTGTAACAATGTTCATATACACCAAGCATGAGGAACATGTTAAGTCTGCATCAGGAGGCTGATTCACATGCAAGCATTCTAATATTTAGAATAAATATATATATATAACTAAAGTCCTTCCAAGACAATCTGTAACATAACATAATAGATCTCTCATAGGACTCAAATACTCTATGCACCAAAAGAAAAAATATCTTTCGTATTTGTGGGCTTCCTCTTAGTCACACCTTGAGAGACTCTAGTGAATATGTGGATCCAACATCCAAATTTCTCATTAAAAATACTTCATCAGAAAATAAAATAAAACTCAGATTAGCTTGTGATTAATAAGCACTTTTTTTTTGCCTATAATGAATTTTTATTACATGGAGTTGAAGCATGGAATAAAAAGTAGCTGAACATGAGAAATCAATAAAATATTATTACTAGTCATTTGCATACCCCTATGATATTTCATGAAAACCTAGCTGCAAGAGGTACAAACAACAGATAGATGGCACAAAAAAAAAAAAAAACCCATACAGAGGTCATAGTTCCAGCAACCCTTATTCTAAGATGAATTTTAAAAGTTAAATTGCACACTACCCTGACTTAATCTGCATATTACTATAATAAGTTAACATTCCACCCTGAAATTTCAAAAATTTACCTGTCCTGTGGACTTGAGCTGACATATTATATTTACAATACTGAAACTATTTAAGGTCTACAAACTGTCTAAGCAATAACTCCCAGGTTAAAACTTTATTTTTGCTTGTTCTGTGTTCTGTAGTAGTGGGTGTACTGGGTCACTGTACTTCATCTCAGCTGGTTCCCAGTGACCTGAGGCAGAAGCAGAGCAGACAGTTACATAGAGCACAAACTGATTAATATTTAAAACTCAAAGCCTTAAGTAAAATAAAGTATTTCAGAAAAGTGGTTGCAGTTTAGAAATGCACAGTCCAGCTTTGGCTGCACTGGCACTGCCACAAATTTGTTCCCTTCTTCCCTCAGTGCTTCACCTGAGTGAAGCCACACATTGCAATGTGCTAGAGATGAACAGCCCCAACACCATTCCTGCACTCTCTGCCCTGCATTGTGCCTGTCTCTACCCAGAAAACACATGCAGAACACCACACCAGCAAAGCAAGAGACCTGAGGCCACAAGATGAGTGCACTTCCCTTTTATCTGCATTGCAGCAGAAGTGCCACATTGTGTTACTGCAACTAGAATCCTGATTTCAGCAGTGCCATCTTGACAGGAGCAGAGTGAGATACAAACAGAGTTGGAGACATAGGTATGGGGAGTCATGATCAGCCATTATTGGTGCTGGAATTCTTGTCTCAGCTCTATGATCACTTAGAGAAGATATTTTTCAACTACTTCCACAATATGGAAGATCAAGTAAATAATGAAAAATAAACTAAATTATGCAATCTTCATTCCTATAACAGAGACAACTCTTTCTGTTTAGAAAATTAAGAAGAATAGACAGTTCTGGTATGGCCCAAAATTATTTCTTTTTGCTTTTCATTCTGAAAGCTTTCTTATTTATATACACTGGAAAACAATTATATATAGCCATTTTGTGTTGTATGTCAGAAGTACTTATGGGAAATCACCAAAAGATGTAGTGTATAAGACATACACAGTTCACAGGCTGGTGGTTCACATTTAAGTTGGTTAATTCCAGCCAAACACACATGACAGTATTTATTTTCCAATTTATAAATTGAATTAAGCATTAACATTGCAGAGTTTTAAATACCAGGGCTTCCTAGAGATATGTAGGAGACTACAGATAGTTGGATGATTGAATAACCAAAACCAGGACTTCCATCTTATCTTTTGCTACTTTTTACCTCTCCCATACATCAACATATGTAGAAATGGAATCAAGAATATACGTTATAAGAAGAAAATTTCAAAGTTTGGTCTAGCTTTTTATTCTCTGCCATGTAAGTGAAAGCCATGTAAGAACATTTTTCAGGGAGGATCAGTGTATTTGGCCTCACATGACCATGAAAGTACCTAGACAGTTATAACTTTTAATGGTCCTTTACTTTAATCTTTAGCATTAATATTGAAAACCATGAACACCAAACACTACAGAAAAAGTATGTTTAAAGAATTAAAATGGAAGCTATTATTTGTAAGAAAACTCAGGTTCTATGCTAACATTTCTCTAAAAGTGTCAAAAAGGCTATGAAATTCATTTCAAAATTAGCCCTTCTCTGTCAGAACAAGCAAAACAAGCCTGAAACACCTGTGACAGATGCTTTGCCAGAGTAAAAAAATCA
The DNA here is from genome assembly GCA_013389925.1 of Aegithalos caudatus. Lineage (NCBI taxonomy): Eukaryota > Metazoa > Chordata > Aves > Passeriformes > Aegithalidae > Aegithalos > Aegithalos caudatus. The sequence goes on from WEIU01014601.1 coordinate 62,152, forward strand.
CATTTGAACTTTAGATGGGGAATTCTGTTTCAAGTCTGAAATCACTCACACACTTGAGTGAGCTCTAAGTGAGTGAAATGAAACCTTCTTATATATATATATATCAGGCAGGGTCATCTCTTATCTCTACCAGCCACAACTCACTCTTTGAAATTAATCAAGCTTTAATTAACTGGTATTCCATTAAATGCCTAAGATTTTCAAAGTGTTCCCCAATCAGACCACATTGGGCTAACCTGGTGTGGTCAAATATGTTCTTCTGTAATGTATTTCCACATACTGCACCATTCCACTCCATATTGGTTCAGAGTGATAAACATAAAAGTAGCCAAACACAAACTCCTGCAGTCAGTTAATTAAGCATCTCAACTAAGAGTAAAATATATTTTGACCTTTGCTATCAAATTTTCCTTCCTCTTTCCTTCATATAAACAGCATTAGTANTCAGGCAAGAGAACTGTAGTTTTTCTTATATGCTCCTAGCTCCAGCCAGCTGACTAGCTGACTGCTATTTTGTGAGTGGGCAGCTGACAGTTCCCTAGCAACAGATTAATTGATTGCAGCTTTAAATCCACCTCCTTCAACTCATTGCTCCTATTCCTCACATATGAGTGTATACACACACATCTGCCAGGTAAAAGCACATAGAAACCCAAATAATAAAAGGAGAAGGATCTGATAGCAATTTATTCCAGAAATGTTTTAAATTTCAGAAAAAATATACTGTAATGTCAGGATTAAAAAGTAATTGAAAAATATTTCAGCATATTTTCAGTCATGTCCTATTCATGCTATTTTTTAATACAGGGATCAAGAAATCTTTTCATTCCCTTTCTTAGTAATGAATATGGATTAATTCCAAATTTATATATAAAATTTTACCTATCTGGTAATGTCAGAAGCTATAATGGAAAAACAAAACTTACAGATAGAAACCTGAATATCATAAAGTACGTCCAAGAGCTAATGTCCACTCTTTTAAACAATAATGTCTCTCCTAATAACTTGTTAAGAAAGCATAGGGAATTTTTGCTCCATTTGTTTTAGAACTAGCTATCTTTTATATGTTATCAAAGGGAAATATTTTCAGTACTAAAATAGGAAATAGGTGTGAAAGTGGTCTCAGGTTTCCAAGCCCTAAATCCAGTGATGCTGGCCCAAAACCCCTGCTGAACTTAAATTCATAAGCTTTCTACCTGCCACAGTTTCTGACTTAAATGCTTGAAACTGTGGCAGAAACAAGTGTCAGGTTGAGGTTTCAAGTAAATTGTAAGGTTTTAGGGTCTTATTAAAGAAGGAGCATGAGTGTAAATTGAGAGCAAGAAGGAATGGGTCCAGGACTGGGTAGGAAAGAAAAGAGCTCTAAGGAAAATTTTGTGGATTGCTTCTCTTATGCTTGAAGCACTGACTCTCTGCAATTTCTCTGGGAAACGGTGATTTCTTCTACTAAGAACAAATGGAGTGAATTGTCATGTTGCTAATCTCCAATTATTAATCTTAATACAGGGCTCTGTACTCCCCCTTTTTAGTAGCAGAGATGCCTTCTTTTCTCATGTTGTTATTGGAAACACGCAAAGCCACCTCTTCCACAAGAATTCCAGAGCCATCAAGGAATCCAGGTTTGGGTAGAATTATGGTCTTTTTCTTTCCATTTGAATGGTTCAAAGTTTTTTAGTCTGCAGCAAAGCTCAACAATTGCCTAGGCCCACAAAAACAGGTATGACTTTCTGCTAAAAGAGTTTAGTAAAGCTGATCAGAAATGGGAGAGGTGAATTCTGTTTTCTTCCAGTTACTTCAATATTTAAACGAAAAACTTTTCATGTAAAATGTATAAACAGGCCTGGGAACATGGAAGTCATCTCTCTGCACTTATGTCCATAGCTACTAGCCTTCAAGTCAGGCACTGCATACTAAATGTCTGATTCCCTGATCATCCACATCACCAGAGACTATTTCTCTCTGTACCACTCTATATGTAGAAAATTTAGAATTACTAACCCTGCAAAGAAGGATCCATTTTGAAATTTTGGCTTAGGGAAATCTAACATTTAAGTCCCTATTAGATCTGTCTTTAAAATATTGAGTTCTGAGACAGACTGAGTTGGAAGAAATATACAGTTTCGTAAATTTGATTTGTAAAATGCATAGCAATAGTTTTAACTAACTGCAGAACTGCTCAACTAAGGCAGTTATTCTGAAAGTTTAGGCAACACACATGAAAAATATTTAACCTCAGAATTTTTCCATGTGTAAAAAATGTGAACAGTTTGCAAATGCAAAACATCTGATGATAATTCAGTAATATTTCCATTCTAACTTAAATCACTGATGTATAAATCTCTGTCCCCTACTTGCAACATCCTACCCCTTTCTTTCCTACTGTTATTTACTAAAAAGATTTTTTTTTTTTAAATATTATTCACTGAATGTGACATAAAAGTGACTTGGATACTCATTCTCTTCTTTTTTTAGGAACGGGTATTTCCAGTGGGAAGCTGCTAACATGATCTTGAAAATAAACCTAGACAACACGAATCATAACATTTTCAAACATTTATTTTAGCATCTTTGGAGAGAAGAGACTCCTACAGTCACATTGTAGCAAACAAATACAGACCATGGACTAGAGATGTATGGAAATAGTAGATAAATGGTCAAGAATATATTTAATCTACACTGCAAGTATCTAATTTAAACATAAATTTAGACTTTATAGGAGTAATTAGAATTATATATGTTGTCTACCTTAATTTAAAAACATAAAAGATACATATCAAGGAGAAAGAATTTCCATACGTACCTTCTATTTCACTCAGCAACACAGAACGTTTATCTTTCAAATGGTCCTTATCATAAAGGAGATTAATTTGGTTCTAAGATCAATGTGGCACACAAATCAACTCATTTTTATCACTCTCCATTATGTAAATTGAAAATGAAGAAAAATCTTATTGAAGATATAGAAAGGCTTCCTGACAGTTGGAGGCAGGATGTCTAGAATATTATGTCTTCTGCAAAATTTGAGTCTTAAGGGAAATATTTACCTACCCTGTTTTGACATTTGGAAGTTTGCAGTGTTTTTTCCAAAAGTTTTCCCTGGCCTTGTATGGAAGCAGAAATTTTTTTGAGCAGAAATTTTATTGATAATATTTCATATATGGAAAAAGGATTTCCATGAATTTCTGTGAGCATGCATAATTAGTTTTTCCAAAAATGACCTCTCAGGTTCCAAGCATATTAACTTCTACTTTATAAGTATCATATTTGTCACATACAGCAAAGAGGAATTTGTGCCTTCACTCAACCACCACTCACCCCTGCTCCCTTAAGAGAATTCTTCCTCCTAGGTAACTACCATAATCACTGTGCTATTATGCTAGTCATGAGCCATTATATATTCTGCCTTCCTAGTCAAATAAATTTTGTAAGTATTTTATGCAAAGCAGGCAGTCACCAGCTGAAGTATGACACACATAGATGTAGCCTCATTGGACAAAGTTTTAGAGAATTATTCGGTACTTTTTATAGCAGAAATTGTTAATTCTTACTGATTTGAAATGCTTACAAGCTGGCCATTTCAATGATTTTAAACCAAAGAGGAGCTCTGGGAACTTTCACTCATTAAATGATATTTGCCTGATTATTGTCATCTTCTGCTTCCATTTTTGTTGGAACTTTAAGCCAAATAGTCCATCTGGCATTTTCTCTCACTTGTCATTTTTAAAGTTATAAAAATACAGTATATTTTAAAATTCTAAATCATCAATTTTATTTTCTCACATAAGTACTGAACATAAGAACTCAAATACTTTTACAGAATATTTTATGAAAAAAACTTTTTCAAGTACATCTGAGATCTGCATCTGGACTCTGTTTCAGTATCTTACTCACTGCCTGATGACAATAATGGTCAGAGAGGAGGAGTGCACTGGGATTGAACATATATGTTTTGCAAAATCCACTCTTGAAATATCCAAATAGTACAGAGGATTTAGCTACATATCTTCCATTGGAATCAGAATGTGCATTGTGTGTAAGAGAGAAAGAGGCTTAAGTTTTTCTTTATATGGTTTTCAGTGTGCATTCTGCCTGCTTCAAAAAAAAATTGCAGAATATATTCAACAGATTGGTGAGCACCTCCAGGAGCACAATCAACGTGAGCTGAGAGGGTCTCACTTTATTTCATGAATAGACTTACATTACATCTTGTGAAATTACTGAGCAGCTGTTAGAGAGAAAAGAAAATATGATCAGTATTCTTTTGTAGGGACTTACTGAGGAGCAATCATCAAATACACATGGTAAATAGAAATGGAGCCTTGAATAGGTGATAAGCAATCAACTACAAACAAAAGTGAGACGCTGACCTTACATTCAAGCATGAGTAGTAAATTAACATATTTGTGCAGTGTACTAGGAAATTAAGAGGACAATAAGGCCATAGGCTACATAAATCAGAAATATCTAATCTGGTCTGATTATAGTATATTTTAAATCCTGCATCCTAAACAGTGGCCTTGATCTTTTCACCAGCAACCAACATAGTTAAGTTTACAGACTAAACCTATATGTTTAAACAAGGCATACGACATGGTCTAGTCATGAAGCAGAGTTACCTAAGGTGATTATCACACAAATGATTCAGAAAATGGGCTCAATTAACTTGTCTTTTGCTTTATGCAGAATTTTAACCCTTCTATTACATATAATGCAACCCCTCAACACCTCTTCTGCCCTGCCTATCCCTCCTGAAGAGCCTGCAACCATCTGGGCATTCCAGTCACAGGACTCATCCCACCAGCTTTCACTTGTGCCAGTGATGTCAAATCTCTGGGAGTGGGCCAAAGGTTCCAGATCCTCTTGTTTGTTCCTCATGCTGTAGGCATTATTGTAGAAACATTTCAGATGTGGTACTTTGGAGCCAACACCTGGTGAAGCAGATTGAGGGATCCCATTAGTGCTAGTTTCCTCCAATTTTGGCACACCATCCCATTGTTCATCACTTGAGAAGCCTGGTTTTGTCCCTTTCCCCCTTCCACTATTTAGCAATACAATATAATATTATACATAGTTACCCAGTATTTATGAATTATCCATTTCCAGCCATAGATAATTGTAGGTTTCCATAAAGAAATTTAATATAAAATGAGAAAAAACTAGTGGGTATTTCTCTAGATTTCTTTATATTTTATACTGCCCCATAGATGCACTGACTGATCAGTGCTGCAGGTTATGCAGATGTAAAGGGTGTCTGGGGGGCTTAGGATGTTTCACACTCATGGCCCTTATGCAACATCACACATGCTTATAAATTTGTCAGTGGAACTAGTGAGACAAAAACTCCTGTGACAAAGAATCAACAAGAAATCACCTAATTTGCAGTTTATTCGGAAAGTTTTATAAATCTATTTAGATAATTTAGAGACTTCCTGCTGTGTATATTAAACCAAGGTAAAAAGTGAGGAGGAGGTTAAAAAAGGTAATGGATAGGAAATTCTTCCACAATGATGAGAGCCTGTCAAAGTCTTTAGTTAGATATGAGCACAGTCTAATGAAGACCACTCCATTTACTTTAATAGACCTACACCAGCTCATACAAATGAATGTGTGTCCTGATACTAGGTTTTATTTGTAATAACATGTCTATGAGTCTTATGTTTGTTCATACAGCGATTTTTTTTTTATATTTTCTTAAGAATAAGGAAAAAATGCACAACAGACTTGATAATTTTCTTCAGGATACAGGTGCCTTATTTAATGTGTGTTAACAGGCAACATTTGTTTGTAATTGTAGGGAATGCAAAGAAAAGCCAGAGAATCACAGAATATTCTGAGTTGGAAGGAACCCACAAGGATAATCAAGTCATCTATGAATAAAACACAAAAATTATGCTGATGTCAAGTGTAGTAGTATTACTGGCACTTGTTTCCATTCTCAAGTCATGCTGTAATAATATGATTTAATACCTTTAATATTAGTATTGTTTTAGTGATAATGGTCAACAGACAGAAATTAGACAAAATTTACAGAGGCAGAAAGTTTATTCCACTGGGTTGACTATATCAGCTGGAGAAACAAAATCAAATCAGCTGTTGAACGTGCCAGCTCTGCTCCTAGTCTCCTTAAGACATACTCCATTTCTGAAGCATAATGCTTAGAATCTCATTCACTGTTAATCAAGCAGCCTCTTTCTAGAAACTAGAGGGTCTAGAGGGTCTAGAAACTAGTCCTCATATTTCATATAAATCTCAAAGTGAGAACTGAATGTCTAAATTTCTATTTTTCTTTAGTGAACAACTACACAAAATTACAAAATTAGAGAGGAAAAGAACTTCAATGATATTTCCTCTGCTTTAACTTTGTTGACCTTCAACTTGTTTGCATCACTGCCTCAATAAAAGGCCAACAGAAGTACTACTACATGCATGTACGGATGCAGATGTGCACCTACAGACATTTTCAACCTTTATTTTGAGAATGTACGTTGTTCTCAGGCTAAATCATAAGCAGGGTGTCCCTTGTCTTCACAATTTAAGGGATATAATGAGAGAGCTTTTAGGATAATGAACTGGCCTGTACCAGAAAACAGAGTTCATTCTTTTAGATGCATTACCTTCCACACCATTACCTAATGAACAAAATTGTTTGAGTGGATGGAAGTCAAATTGTAAGGATAAGAGGTCTTTTTATGTGTATACCTCCAAAAGAAATACTGCATTATGGATTTTTAATCACTCTGTGATCATATGACTATAATGTATCCCTGGAATAGTATTCTAGGGATGCATTATATTTTAAATGTTCCATACAAAATTCTGTGTGAATGGCTTTTTCCCTCCTCAGTATTAAATTCCTCTTTATCTGCTTGGAAATAAATAGACAGCATAGAACTCTCAATAACAGATTTGATTTCTAGGATTTTTATCACATAAACTATAAAAAATTATTTCTTATGACAGAAAGCATATCATATATTTCCTATGAATTTTCTGGAAAATGAAAATGCACCATTACTTCAGCCACATTCTCTTTGCAAATCAAACACTGCACCTGTTTGTAAGTTTCTTCAGAGTTACAAAAATGTCGCAAGTGTCTTGTTACATCAAGAACTGTCCAAAATTTATGAATTTGAAGTTATAGTAACAAAAAAATAGAAATTTTGACTAAAAATGCAATTTTTATTAAATTATTCTGTTCAGAGAGAAAACCTAATGTTATAAGTTAAACTTTTACACGTTCATTCCAATATTTACATAATTGATGACTTTGATGTTATTCAGATATGCTCAACAAAATGTGCATGCTGCACTCTATTCCATCTCTAACACACAATATATTAAAAAGATCCAGCCTGCTATTGTGAATGCAGTCCTTTGACCTGGAGTTCCTTCTAAAACATCAGCATCACTATCAATAATATCAGTTTGTCTTTCGATCATATAAAAGTATACCACTGGAAATTTCTTTTTTGAGATTTTTGGAAGATGGGAGCCATCTGAACTGCCAGCTCCCCTGTTTGAAAAGGAGCTGTTTGTTTGTTGTATGGCCTTTTTTCCCAAGCTGCATGTTGCTGAAATATTCTCAGTTGGTGCAAGAATAAAAGACCATTTTCTGAGCTTCAGCAATTAAGTCTTTGCTGCCATATCTGAGATAAAAATTCCAGCAGAATAATTTTTGGAAACCTAAATAGAAATAAAATAAACATATGAAACAAAGTTTTCAGAATAAATATTCTTTAAATTGGTTTCAGAACTAAATTATAGCCTTTAATTTATCAATTTCTTCACTCATAATTTTTTCCTCAAGTGTACTTGCTTGGCAAACTGTCAGGTAATTTACATGTATCCAATGTACCTGAGAGGGAATATTTTAATGATGTTTTTATCTGGAGGACCAGAGAGTTATTGCTATGAACCAATATTTTCCCTTTAGCTATTAAGAGCTAAAACTTGGGGCAGTTTTACCCCAAGAAAACACGGTGATATCGAAGTATAAAACTGTGACATCCAAAGTGCACAGATCAATCAAACAAGTTCAAAGTATCTTCAGAAAGTTAAAAAAAATTAAACATTACTGAGCAATTATGTTTGGTATTTTAGTCCTATTAATAGCATTTCCATTAAGAAAGGAATTTGAGTTGGGATTGCAGGGTATTTTTTCAAGTTCTCTTTCCTAAGGGAAAATATCCATTTTTCAAAAAAAGAATTCACACCAAAATTTTCTATTAAAAACTTCATGTAAAACAAAAATATGTTCTTTTACAATTTCCTACAAAAACTCAAAACATTTCAAGAAACCTAGAAAATTTAATCACAAATCTGGCAACAAGCTTTCCCAATGGATACGTTATAATTTAGCTATTTTTACTTCTATGAAAGATTTATTTTATGAGTTCAATGAGGACAATAAAAAAAAGACATCTGTTTATAAATACTGCACAAAATCTTATAGTACTTGGCATTACAAATTCTGAACATAAACACACTGAAATGAGCAGTTTGAAATCTTTCATTTTTCCAAGTGCAACTATTGGAAAGCAGTAACAGTTTTCTAACTACTAGCATGAAAATTTAATGTTACCTATTAATTTTATAGAATTCTGAGGATACATAATCCTTGCTATTGCTCTTTTTAAAAGCAATTGTGTTAAGTTTCTCTCTTGCTTTTCACTGGATTGTCATTTTTAAGATGTGTATTATTCAATGCTTGTTTCAAGTAGCTCTTCTCTTGGTTACTTTAAAGCTGGAGTCACTTCTCTTCCATCATCATTTAGAACATTTTCTCATCCCCCAGCAAAATCTCTGAATACATCTTTAGATATGTCAATTCAGGGCAGTGACAGACATTTCCACAACTGTCTAACAAGAGTAGCTACAAGGCTTGTCTACATATGAAAGTGAAAAGATTGTTACTTTGAAGCAAAGCAACTTGTTCTTCATGGGTGCCTCCAGACGCCAGTGCATTCAGTTTTTATATATTGACCTCACACCTTGACAGTCTTCCTGCAGTCCCAATCTCAAACAAGAATAACCATAAAATGTTAAACTATTATTCTGAGAACAGTGGCACTTTACAAAGTCCTTTTCCCAAGAGATTTATGTCTCAGTGGTGCTACTGTGTGGATTTTTTGATATCAGATTAATTTAGCCATTGCATTCATATCCTCGTAAAAACATTACTAAGCACCTTTTCTATTTAGACCCTTATTCTCCCAAAACATACAGAAAATCACTATCTTTTCAGATACTTGATGTATTTGTCTGAAACTGTTCATGAGGTTAAAATTAAAGGTAAGATGTAGACACAAGCCTATACATGTATATAGAAACACAACCTGCTAGATTACTCTCTTAGCAAAGCAGGCTGGAAACATCTCAGAACTATGTAATGGAGCAACACAAGACTACTTTCTTTTGTCTGCTGGATTTATTATATAACCAGACTTTTAATTAATTTACATCTCTGTAAAACTGACAAAAGATTTCCTTCATCCAAAACTTGATATGATGCAAATATTTAAAAATTAAAATTTTCAGAGCATGAATAAATTTTCACAATAAAAACATAGTTTGGATCCCCACAATTTCAACAACAGCAACGGAAGTATTTAATATATATAAGAAAATTTGCATAATATAATCCCCTGAAATATAAAACCTAAAATTTCTACTATAGGAGTATTTAAATAAAAACAAACAAACAAACAAAAAACCTCCACAAGTAAACAAGGAAAATAAAACATGGTGTGGGAATAATGCATGCACAGAATTGGATCTGGAACAATTATTTGTATCTAGAGCTTCATAAATCATTGACATGAGGGAAAGCATTTAATTCTTTGCCTGCCCAGCCCCCAAATGGGAAGAAATAATAGAGATGGCATGGATTTTAGCTGATGGATTAGCTATGCATCTGTGTCTATGCAGAGTAAAAGTCTATCACTTCTGGAAATGATCTGAAACAGGATGCAGAAGCAAGACATTTCTTATTTTTGTGCTGCGTAGATTTGGGTTTTAGGCTGCTTGGAGGAAGTTTTGTGCCAGACTACATCTAGGCAAGATCTTAGAACAGAACTTAATCAGTAGGAAGAGGAAAAAGTGTTAGAAATGTAGGCTTTAAGGATCACTTAAAAATGAAAAGATGAGTTTATTATTATGTTTCAAATCCTAATCACATTAATGTACGGGGACAATAGCCATTAACAACATTAGAAGCTATACCTCTTGTAGATTAAAAAAGGAGATAACCAGCTGTATCAAACTGAGATTCTTACTTTTTATAGACGGGTTAGAGTTCGGTAAACTGGGGACAAGTAGGGGCAATAATGTTTTTGTAGAACTTATACTTACGGGAGGAGGGCTGTGTCCTAGAGAGCAAGCACTTCCCAGTGATGGAGAGTGCGTGTTTTATGCGCTGATTCACAAATATGGACTAGGTTCGAGCCAGGTTACAAATTTTTGATTCAGGAGTAATTGAAGACCTGAAGCTAAAACATTGATAGAAGCAAAATATCTATTGATTGTTTCCAGGCTGGGTAATATGGCATTTTGAAAGGATTGAAGTGTTTCCTTTTTTCCACAAGTTCTAAATAGAGGACAAAAATGCATTATATATCCTGACAACAGTAAAGGCTATATTGAAATGGCAAGATATTTTCAATCTGCCCTGCTCCCTATACTGCTATGTCCTCCAGCTTAAAATCAGAGATTTATTGGTATAGTCTCATTTCATCCCACTTCTCAGCAAATTCTGTCAAAGCAACTTCATAATAACACTAATGAAAGTCTTTTGAATATAAACCTTCAAAATTGAGGCTTTGCAAGAATATGAGCGTTTGAAATTACCTGAAACAGTTTATATTAGTTGTTTTATTTTCCAGATGGCAAAAATTTAGATGTGCCCAAAAACTACTGTCTAAAAGCCACTTATCTGTACATTGTCCCTATTGTTAAGTAAAATTAATTTTGAGAAAAACACCCTGTATTTTCAATTATACCCTTTCTATGGATATATCACTCTCATTTAAAATTTTTGATTAATGGTGGAAATTAAATGTTCTGTTACTTATACAATGATAGAGCCTACTTTTGTTGCCCTTTGTGGCCTTTGATCATTAAAGTAATGACCACAATTGATTTTTGCCCAGAAGGGAAATATTTTTCTCAGCGCTGTGCTGCAAGTGCAACTTTTAGCATCTCTGTGGGTACAGATTGCATATTTGATAAAGTTAGCCATAGAGGGCATGCTCTTAGCTCTGTGCTTTTTCCTGTGTCAGGTGTTATTGGCAGAATCTCTATCAAAAACTGTTTTAATTCCTGAAGAATTAAATAACAACAGTGTAGGAGACTACCTTGAACTCCTTGCCCTCTCCTCACAGTATCTCATGATACTCCATGTCAATCAAGTTCAGAGCTGGGTTAGTGGTACCATATATTACTAACTCTGAAAAACAAAAGTTCAAGGCAAACTGCTGTTTTGATTCTCTCAGCAGGGAGCGACATTTTTAATAGGCGTGTACATCTGCTGCACATGGAATGAAAATATCCTTGGCTGGTTGCATTCATGCCCATCTGTCGGGATGGCGCGCTGCCTGCTAGCAGGTCGGTCACATCATTGCCAATGGCAAAAATGCCAGCAGAGGGACAACTTATTTGGCCAGCCTGCTTGTCAGAAAATGTGAACAGAGCTTCTGCAGGACATCATTGCAAATGCTAGCAGTGCCACTTGGATAACAACTGTTCAAACTTGGTGTCTGCTATATATTTTCATATTGTAGCACCTAGCCCTTAGATATTTCCACAAGTGTCTTTCACACACATACCAGTCAGTCCCTTGGTGAAGATTGACCTAATTGAAGTACACTATGAAAAATTACACTCTCCTTTTTAGCACAAAATACTTGTAAAAACAGTAAATACTTTTTATGGTAATTCCATAGCATCAACCTGTACCTAGTGGTATAGATATTAAGTTGAACCTTCCACTCAAGCTCATTTTCTGCCTTCTGACTCTGAAGAGTTCTCTATCTTGACATATTACAGTTTGCTTTTCTGAATAGCAGAAACAGCTCTTTTTCTTCCTTTCCCAAAATAGCAACATTCCTCTTTGATCTCTTATAATTGAGAAATGCTGACTTTTTTCTGAGCATAAACACAGATGATCCTATTATGTGTATTTCATTTGAATCAATAGTGAAATGAATAAAAAAGACCCTTTACTAAAAAATTTGCATATTCTGTTATGGCATGACTTAAAGTAGAAGCAACATCAAATCTCCCATTTTCAGGAAATTATTTATGGAATAGAATTATTTTATTTATAATTTATTTTTAATTTTTTTATTGTTTAAGTTATTTCTGATACTTCCTTAAAAACCTCTAGAGTGTGTGAGCAAGCATACAGCTCCCACTAAAGATGAGGTATATATTAATAAAAGTTGAAAATTATAAAAGTGATTTGCATAGATAGGAATCTTTTTATTGAGTTTTGGTATAATGGGCATAAGGTCAAAATCATCATTTAAACTTGAAAAATATATTGCTTGAAACAAACTACCAGAATTTCTCAGGACCATTATGTCATAATTCATCACAGTAAGTATAAGGAGATATATCCAGAACTAATACTGCAATGCCCATTGGTCTAAGTTAAAAGTAAGGTAATGTAATATTTTTGTCAGTATTATGTGCATTTTTATGTTACTTCTCTATCAATGAGGTTTGGTTTATGGACCCTCATCTGTTTTTTAAAAAAATGATTAAAGGATAACCTAAATTCAGCACCAGAAAGCATATGTCTGCATTATTAGAGTCCTAAATATACAAATAAGTAATCTGATAAGACTATGTACAGTGCAGAGGGAAGTAACAGATCAAATAGGGTAAATGCTGCTTGAATTTAGAGGAAAACAGGAGGATAAAAAGTAACCTATATAGAGCTCTGTGATATGAGAAGCTGAGGGGTGGAGCACAAAGTCTGGCTTCCTCACCTATGTGATTGATGAGTGGCTCATATTGCTGTGTCACCTACTGTGGTGATCCTGTGATTCATTTCCATAGAGCTTAGTCCGTGTGTCTTCTGTGTCAAGGGAGCAGGATTTCTGCTCATCTTAGACCCTACCTGGAGTACTGTGTCCAGCTCTGGAGCTTCCAGTGCAAGAAAAACATGGACCTGTTAGAACAGTTCCAGAGAAGGACCACAAAAGTTGTCAGAGAGTTGGAACACCTCTCCTATGAAAAAAAAATCTGAACCTAAGAGAGCCATCATACCCTCTCTCTGCCTGCCAAGCAGAAGGCTCCAGGCAGACCACTATATAAAGACAGTTTATAGGAAAGATGGAGAGGGACTCTTTACCAAGGTTTGTAGTAACAGAACAAGGGGCAATGGTTTTAAACTGAAAGCAGGTGGAAAGAAAGAATTTATGAAAGAAAGAATTTCTTTACACTAAAGTGAGGGTGTTGAGACACCAGGACAAGTTGCCCAGAATTTTCTCAACTATTTACTTTTGTAAACCCACACACTTGTACTGTTTGCATCTGCAGTGTTATCCACTTTATTTCTACTGAATATGAACAGTCATTTGCAAAAGTATTTCTACCAAACAAGAATAGTATGAGTATTGTAGTATATGTTCAGAAAATAATTTAATACCTTAGATCCCCATCCTGATAATGAAATGCTCAGATATACAATAAAAACTGAAGTGAGGTAATATGTGAACAAATTACATAATGCAAACTCAGAATTGTATTTAGCTTACAATGTACAAACCTTCAGTAAACTGAAGTCATCTCACTGGGATTTTTTGATAGAAGTTATTTCTTGATGTAAAATTTGTTTAGGTTTGGGGTTGTTTTTTTTGAAATGATTGCTTTCTTTCTGTTTAAAAATCAATAGAAATCAAAGCATGTAAACTAGTTTCTCAACAAAGACATTGAAAGTTGAATCACAGTCTAAAACAGTGTTATGTTAACACGAGTCCAACAGGGAAGTGGTATTGTAGTGGAACAGACAATAAAAAATTACCATGAAACCACAGCAACTTTTCAAGTACAATATTATTTTTATCAGGAAGGTTTTCTTGATTTCAGACAGCACTACATGATAGGATGGTTTGTCTCTCCATACTATGTATTTCTTACCCAGAAAGAATAGTTTCCTCAAAGAATCAAAATCTAACACGGTAGTTTTGGATCAGGAAAAACTACATGTATTTAAATATGCACAAGGAATCAGTAAGAAACAGAAGAGTATTACAGCAATTTTAGTAGATTATAGTAGCAAATTGAATCTCCCAAAAGCCAGGGAATGGACATTTCTATAAGAAACAAAAACCAAAGCAAAATTATGTAAAAACAACAATATCACTTCCAGCCATCAAGCCAAGACTAGTAGAAGAAAAAGAATTATTTCTCATTGTACCATTGTCCTTTTATTCTATAACAATACTTCAAAAATATATATTAGAATTGGGTAAATAAAGAAAGTCAGTAAGGAGGAGCTGTTACAATATTGCAGGATTTCACTTAACAAAAAATTAATCAATTTATTTTGTATAGAATATGTCCATTAAAGAGTAATTACCTAAAATCTTTGCTAGAGTTGAAGAATCTTTTCATTCTTCTTACTATGAGACATCCCAAAAATTGTTTTATCCAGTGAGTTATTCTATAAATAATCTTAAAAATTCATAATATCTTGAAAAAAAATTTAAATATAGGTTGTGCTGATAATTTCAACCAGTTGTCACATACAGTCCAGAAATAGAATATTACACAAGAAGTAAAAAACTAAGACTAGCTCAGATCATGAGGGCTTTCTTAATGGGATAACTAGTACTAATCAGTATGACTAAAAGTGGTGTGATTTAGTCAAAATCAGAATTAAAAACTAATGAAATTTTGCCTAATTTTGCTGGAAGAGTGTTCTTGATGCCCCTAGATAACATGCCACACTGATCTATGGCAACGTCAGGCTGGCTGTGCACATTCAGTACTCACCATCAGGGTGATTTCATTTCCTTCACAAGAGACCATTCCAGTCAGAGTTACCACTCTCACCTCCATTCCAGACATTCCTTCTCTTGCTGTATAAGATGTATTTCTCTCACTAGCATGGCACTGAGTCATTCTTACTTAGATTTATGCCAAATTACCTCTCAACATGCTCTTCGTAACATAGACTGAAAATACAGACTGAACTCAGAGAACCATGGGCTAGCACTTCCAGAAATTCCAGATTAAAACCAATTTCATTGTGAAGAAAACAGTAGTTTATGAAAGGAGGCTTCAAGTGTGAATAGGGAAAACAAAGTCAGCTGCAGAATGAAACACCAGATTGAAAATGGACAGCAAAAATTGCCAGTGGATATCAGAATTTACAGGTGGCAAGGGTTTTTTTCACCCTGGATTAGAACTTCAGTCTAGCTTCAGCATTGTGACAACTTCACTACTATGCAAAAATTAGCTCTGGAAAGACAAATAAAATACCACTGTTAGATAATGGAAGAAACTGATTTATGACACGAGGATAAAAGAGGTATATTCCTATAATTTTGCTAAGTGATCACCTACATATTGTAGGTGGATACAAGCACAGAGGAAGGAAAGGAATTATTTCAAGTACCACAACAGACCATGACTACCTAAAGAAGTAATAGCTGACATTGAGAAAAGGATCATTTTAGATGTATATTAGAAAATACTTTCTAATCCATTAGACTCTAATGTAATCTTCTGAGGAAAGTGCTGAAATCCTGGTTATTTAAGAAATTTAGCAATTAGACTGAAAGAAGTAACAGGCATATGCTTAGAGGAACAGTACAGAACCTGCAAGAAATTGGAAAAGTTCTATCAGGTCATCTAATTCACCTTAATTTCTATGAAAATTAATGTTTGCTCTTTTCCCTTGGTTTAAATTTTGCTCATTCAGTCATGAAACCTTTTAAATCTCTGGACTCTAAAAATGTCTTTCATTCAGGCAGCAGTGCCTCAAAGCTATTCACGCTAATTAGCCAAGGTCATTTAAATACATTTTTCATGAAGCACCTTAAACTCAGTGTGCCATTTTATATATTTATCAAATTGCTAATCAATATGCTATACCACAGTTACCACTGGGCCTCGAGTTACACACAGAATGCTGCACGAATTTAAATTGTGCAAGCTGCTGTCTGCATAAATGAAATTAAAGTGTATGCATTGATCATTATTCACAATATAAAAGAAGTGGCCTAAATACATTCACATCAGAAATCTGTATTTTAAGTAAATCTTAACTGTATTGTTGGCTTCTTTTTTTATGTTTTTTAACAAGCCTTGTATTAAACCAGCTTTGATTTCACTTTCTTTCTGCAGCATATTACCTCCACTGTATTGGTAAAGTAATTTATTCCATCCTCTGTGGAGACCCTGGATCTCATTTGCCAGCATATTTATCTTTCCTGCCACTGCACTGTCATTCATCTGCAATCTCCACAGAATACCAGACCTGTGCAGAATTTCAATTAGGATTGATTCAACTAAATCCAGGCCACAGAACTGAGGCTGACAGGATGACCCCCTGAGAATTTAATATGTTCAATCCTAAAAAAAAAAAAAAAAAACAGTAAAACTGCAAAACAGAAAACAGCTCAAGTTTAACACCCTAATTCATTTACTCTTCTATACACTCAGTTTAATCTGTAACACAATAGGTTTTTTCAGACTCTTTGTATTGTTTACAGTAGTTTTGACTACCACAGGAAACACATAAGCATAAAAATCTCTACTCTTCCTCTGAGGTCTAATCAACTTAAATTCAGACAACTTGTAATGAATGGAAAAATCATTTCCACAGAGGCTGAGCCACCTTAACCTTTCTATTTTGTATATATATATATATATATATTCAAAAATTAGTACAGTATAGGTATACAGGTAAAATAGCTTTTATTGGATCCTTGACTTGATTTCCCGTGCTTTTCAGTGTAATCATTGACAGACTTCATCGCTTGTCAGTTAAATGTCCAAAAGAATTCCTTAAATAATATGTGGTTGCTAGAACTGTCTTGTGGGTTTCAAGGCAACTAAACTGGACAAGAATAGGAATCTGAGAGGTGTTTCTTCTTGTAGTATGTAAGTATCCACTATTTGAGTTTTAACTTTACCTTAGCCATACACAACTTGAGGCTTCAATTGTACACCAGGAGCAGATATAAGTACGTACTCAGTTCTACACAAAATATTACAATAGAATAAAGAAATTATAACAACTCCACATTATATTTTTTGTTGTTACTAAAGAATTATATTGAATACATTTTCCCTTAAGATCAAGATAAACCACTGAAAAACAAAAATTTCTATCTCAATGTGAAAAGTAAAATAAGAACTCATGTATTAAACACTTAGCAAACATTAAATCAAACAAAACAATATAGATGGAGTTGGGAAATACTGGCACACATTAATGTTAAATAGAACATGAATCATCTGGGTGCTGGTTTGAAAGTAAAACCAGCGAGAGACTCCAAGTCAGACAATACAATTTAATAGGAGGAATAAAAGTGAAATAAAATAAATGAAAATTATACAACCTGACACCCTGTTAGTTAGGGTGGTGGTGGCAGTCCAGATGAAGTGGTCTTGTTGAAGCAGTGATCCCATAGAAAAGTCTGGTAGCTCTGGTCCTCCAGGAGTCCAGCAGGCTCGGTGCCCTCTGTGCTGTCCCAGATTATATCCAGGTGGGAATGCTTGGCTCCTCCCCCTGGGTGGAGCATCTCACACTGGGCTGATATCATTCTATGAGTCATACAATGGGTCCTTGATTGCCCATTAACAGAGATAACACCCAGAGGGAGTTACTTGTGAGTCATGTGGCAAGGTGTTGATGGCCCATTAACAGAAGATAGCCCAGAGGGAGGGGGCAAGGGAAAACACTGCCCCTCCTGGTTTCAACAGCTCCTGAGGGTGGTGATAGAATACATACTTTGGGCACATCTTACACTGTAACCTAGGACAATCTGGAACTCAATGAAATCATTAAAAGAGGCATCTATGTTTTTGCGCATAAAGATACAACATCAATGAGTCTAGCATGAGGAAAGAAATTAAGAAATTAATTTCTATTTGGGGGATGTCATACTATTTTAACTTGACTAAGCTAAAAAATATTTCACATATGACAAATACTTTGGAATCCTTTATCTGTCACAGTCAGAAATCTCTCAGTATATTAGGATTATTCTGAAGAGGCACAATTATCACCAATTAAAAGTTAATATCTATACAATGTCCTGAAAGAATCCCCTATAAGGTAGATTTCTTTCTGAAATTTGGTTACAAGATCTATGTGTAACTGCAGTAGGGAGAAAACTACATTAATATGTACTTTATTGCATTACTAAAATAAATCTGTTCCTTTAAGGTCTATAAGCATAAAGTAGGGTAGGTACAAAAAAATCCTGCTCCCAGTATATTCTTCAATAATTAGTCCTTTCCAAGGCTGTTCTGAGGTACCAGATTATGACTGTAATCAATTGGAATTTTGTTCCAGTGCTACATATATATAGAAATGCTACAATAAACGCATAAACACAAAGCATTAATATTTTTTCTGTCTTTGGGGAGTGGGTGAAGAAATGCAGATGTGCTGCTATACACTTAAAGCTGTCATGTGAATGCAAGGGAGAATTTTAAACTATGACATCTCACAATAACGAGACTCAAATTAAACTGAAGACAATGCAGGGGATGTTTGCCATCATCCTTCATTTGTCTAGATTCAATACATTTCTTCACTTTTCATAAACCAGATTTTCCATACACTGGGCATTTATCTGACTAATGTCTTTTATTCCTGAGTTCATAACCGGAAACTAAGATCCAGTTGTCCTATTGAGAGGTTTGTTCCAGTACTTGGAAGGGTTTCTATGTGTTATAGTTAAAAAGAATAATAAGCAAAAATACTAAAAGGAACTACTGCTGGTGGAAATTTCAGCAGCTCATTTACTGCATCATGTCTCTTGCCTTATGACATAACACCTGATATGAGAAGATCAAGCCTTTATTTTCCCACTGTGATCAACTTATGACCCAAAGCCCCATTACTGAAAGTCACCCTAGGTAGTGTCTCATAAACAGTCTAATCATTTGACTTACCTACTTTTCATCTCACCCATTCTTCTTCTGTTATAATTCCTACAACCTTCAAAAGTTTTAAGAATTAATCACCATGTTTTTTTTCACAAATACTGTAGAAAAACTACTCCATACATCTGTGTTCACTATGTTGCCCACTATTTTCTTTTCTTTCTGATGGGTAAGGCATTTTGTTCTTTCAATTTATTTATACAGTCTTTCTTATTACATTTTATTGCTTGAAACTGTTTCTAGTGACTTACCTGGTCTGATTGGTCTATTATTCTATCACCTTACATTCAGATCTTTTCCATTTCTGCGTAATTTCTGTTTGTTTTCCAAGTCCCTGAAGCGATCTGATAAAGTAACATAGATCTTTATTTTCTATCTATATTTCTCACCAGGAAATTTCACTGTTGTGCTTTCAATAAGGTTCTTTAGTACTTTGACTGACACTTCAACTATACTATTTTACATTTAGGTCATATTCCCAAAAGACCTTTTTTCATTTTCAGTGCTTTTATTGAGATTTATTTTGGGGTTTGTTGTCACTTTAATGACGTCACTATATTTAAAATACTCAGAAATTGCGCTGCTACTTTTACAAATCAAATTAAATAATCTAAATTGACTTTGATAAGTAAATCAAAGAGGGAAAAAGTGACCTTTTCAGTTTCATCTATCTAGACATAACTAATCCTGATATCTTGTTATATTTCTATTACTCCCGTTGTTTCAATTGTTTTCTGATCATATATATTATTCACAATAAATGTCACTTATATAAGTAATTTTTAGAGGTTTTTTTGTAGTTACTGTTTGTTCAGAATGGATTTTTCAAAGATACATCGACACTGTTTACTTTTCCAATTGAAACTCACTTTATTGCTGAATGCTTTTTATTCTTTTACATTTAATATAATATTTTCAATATAAAGGAAATCCTTCTCTTATTAAAGTCCCTAGCAATTTTATATTGGCCTCAGTGGCCCTGGATTTGATATCAACCATAAGGAAGTTGTGAACAGAGAAGGATAAAATAAGGATAATGAAAAAAGTTTCTAAGTATTTTGTCTTCTAGCAGCTCTGCTCAATCCTCACTGCTCTACTCTTCCTTTAACTTTTAAATAGGTAGAACATTGACTTCACCAAATGTACTAGAACACTTTCAGAATACACTGCATAATACAGTGTTTTCCTGAAATTTATGTACAGCACAAACACACTTCTTATTTGAAGCCAGGTTGAGAGATATACGTGACATCATTTGTCTCATTATTTTTTTATAACTGTAGCTTAATTTCATTTTAGAGCTTTCCCCATCTATGAAAACACCAGAAAAAAAAATTAGGCACATTATTCTAGGATGTTCCCACACACACAGCAAGAGTAGTAGAGGGAAGAGAGAGAAGCCAGAAATACTGCAATGATGGACAATTCAGGACATTGGACATCTGTTGATTGGATCTAGGATCATTATTTCGGCATTTACTGAATGGATTGTTGGGGTTGTTTTCCTTTGGAGATATTTTCAAAAAAGAACGATGTAACTACAGAAATAGCTATGTGATGGCATGGCCCCACCTGTTATTTGTTCCCTATCAAATACTTAAAGCGTGAGAGTTTCATCATTCCACAGTTTAGTAAGACTTTACTCCTCACAGACTGTGCTCCAAGTACAGACTATTTATTTCATCTGAGCTCTGGAAACAAGTTTTGCATATTATTATTTAGCAGAGCTTTGTCAATGCAGCTGGCAATGTGAAAACTCAAAAATGTCCAAGATGCCAATTAGACAACAAGATTATCGAGACATATCAGTTATCAGGGCTCCACTGAACTTGTCAATGTACTCACACATGAAGAAAATATGTCCTCCGAAATCAAATCCTTATAATCTTAATAGACAGGAGGAGATGTTGCCTGAATTATAAAACTATAAATAGTCAAAATTTCTCATTAAATCTATATTAATTGCATTGTAATTCATATATGTACATGTCCGTAAAAACACTCAGATTAAGATGCATATATTTAAATACTACGTGCTTCAGTAACATATTATTTTTTCTTAATTGGAGACTACTTGATAGTAAATATTATTATTTATATAATAAAATATTAAGGAAAAATAATTTCATACCATATTCAGCTTTCTATTCCAATCATACCGAATTTGACGTGAAACTAAAGTGTACATCTAATGAAAAACAGCTATTTTGTTGCAGCTAAAGGAACAAGGAAGAATATGCACATTTTAAGATTGAAACCTCTGTGAAAAAATCATATACTTACAAAGTTTTTTCCTTAGTCACATTACTGTAAATTAAGCTCCAATGTGAATTTACAGCACACTAATGACACTGCAGTGATTTCCCATGGGGCATTAGAAATGCACATTAACAGTATAATAAAAACAAATTGAATTGAATCCTTTCTCTAGTAAAACAAAATTTAGTAGAACTTGTCTTAGCTAAGGGAAAAACCACAGAAAGGGGGAAAAATCTAGATTAATCTATTTACATAAAATTATTTGAGCTTCTAAAATGTCAATTAAATAATACGTGTTCATTAATAATGCATTTGATCATTAACTGGGAAAAATTAACTCATATATTATTCAAAAATATTATTCAAATATGTCTAAAACATATCCTGCACAAAAGATACAACTTCAAATAATCAGTGTGGTCTGCAGTACCACATTCATAGTTCTGTGAATCCTTACTGCTGCTCTTCCATCAGCTTTTTAGGAGCTGTCACTGAAGAGTCAAACGGGCTCTAATTAGTGAGGCTCCACTATAATACCAAATTCTGTTAAAAAATCTCAGGGTTTGGTTCTCCATCTTTTAATGTTTTTCAGTCAAAAATATGTTATACTTAATATATTTCAACAGTTCAATATATCTTCCATCTGGTCACTCGAATGTAATTTTTTTGCATAGCAACAATACCAAAACAGAAACTCATTCAATAACTAACAACAGTGCTCACTTATTGTCAAAAAAAACACCTTGATATCAAATTCTTTACACTTTTGATGGAGCACACTCATATAACAGAAATTTTGGACAAATATTTTAATGCTTATTATTCCCACCTCATTGAAAGTGAGTGCAATTCAAACTTTTAAACAAGCTGGTATCTCTTTAATCATTATCTCCCAGCAAAAGTTGCTAGAACTTATGCTGTGTCAAGTATATCCCTCCTAAGCATAGATTTTAATGGTTTATGTTAGCTCTAGCTCATAAATGTCTCTGTTATAGACATGTGCACACAGACAGATTTTCATTCTGAGGACTGCAGAGATTACTCTTCACATTATTTTGGCTTCAGAATCACAGGAAACCTTGGAAATTCCAGTGCAAAGTGAGATTATCCATAAATTGTCCCATACACACACATACTCAGATAAATACACAGTCTTTCTCCGTCTTAAGTGAAACTTAAACATTCAAAATAGCTGAAGTCAGCTCCTCTTCTGGTTAAAAATTATACATATTGGAAACATGTCAAACATGAATCAAATATGTCATTTATACATATGTACATATCCATGGTAAGCTCTTTGTATGTGGAGAGACAAGGCCTCCATTCAAAACGATTTGTTAATCTTGGTCCTAGAAATAGCTACCTGTATTCCAGTCTTCCCAAGACAAAATAATGCTATCATACTCCTTGGGATTACACACATTCACTCACTTATTTCTAGACAGTGTATTTTAGAAGCTAGGTAAATCATAAGCAGATGGCAGACATAACTAACATGTTAATAAGTTAGCACTAATGTTCATCACAGATCTGACCTGCCTCTTTTGGACCCTTTGGAGATTGGTGTCAGTGAACTAAACTCCTCTCCTTCTGAATGCCCATGTGGTGAATAATGTTTTAATTTTTCATCTCATTCTCATTTTACAAAACTGTCATGGTAAAGTGCAAAGGAAGAAAAATAACAAGAAAATGAAAAAGCTGATGAAAATTAATTTTTGAATGCTTGCTTGATCAGAGAGAAGAAAAGATATAACCAGCATAATTAATAGTCTTATCTATAAAAACTTTTAATTAAAGTTGTGTATGTTCTTCCTGAATATAGGTAATAAATATTAACAAGGCGCACACTATTCAGTAACACTATATATGGTTTAAACACATCATGTCTGAATTTGTCCCCAGAAATGTAAGATGGTTTTGATGTTCCAAATATTTGTGGAAAGAAATACCTAATGAACGATTTTGAGAATCCAAAGATGACAAAAAACATATTGTAGAAGGCCCAAACTTTGGTAGGAGATGTTAGGAGTATTTTGCTTTGACTGATTGGATAGCTTCCACATGGATGAAACACATGCTAAATTATTTACAGATAATTACATCTCTGTGCTGTTGCTAAAATATTAAGACACCATTGTCCCACAGGAGAAACTGTGACAGACATTGGCACATCAGCTAATGAATAGCTGTGGGGTAATGGAAAAAAAAAAAAAAAAAAGAGCTACCACAAGATCTTAGTATTAGGAAACAGAATGTCTGTAAGTAATCCACACTCAGAGAAAAATGACACTTTCCTTCTAGCCCTCCCTCCTACTAATTACGTATAGAGCAAATGTTCAACATTTGGTAGAACTTGCTTGAAGGTGATTTTTTCTGGAAAGAGTCTCAAGGCCCTCTCCACTGCCTTTTCATTATAGCAAACTATGACCTAGAAATACAAAATAATTACCTTCAACCAAAGACATTTTTTAAGTACTCACAAAAGACTGGGCAGTTGTTTTGGAGAAAAGCTATATCACTACTGACATATGGATAGAGTTCTCATGTAATTTTTTGAGCAATGAAGGTTGTTGTTTCACATCACAGAGTGAAAAAAAATGAGAGAAACATTCCCAGGACACACAGCCAGAATAAGAGCACCACAGAATTGAACAGAAAGTCTGCATTTTAAACAAATATTTGAACATTTAAACTAGCTATCAACTGGCGAGTTTCACTCTTTATTTAAGTCAATTGGAAGAATAGTGCCTGGAATATTTTTACTGAAAACTTACATGGAAATTATTGAAAAGTAAGATTTTCAAGATCTGTGTTCTCAACCATTATTGTCATTTTAAGAAAAAAAATTACCCTGGAATTATGGGATTCAATATAGTCCAAATGTACCCTTTAAAATAGGTGCCCACTTTCATAGGACATACTGCAGTAAAGGAGAAAGGCACATCTTTGATAATAAATAATCCTCATAAAATCTGTCTAAATCTGCTAATCCCAAGGATTTATGTGGCTTCAAATTGCCATAAGTGATAGGTATCTATCTTTAAGACATCATATAGTGTCATTTATCTAACATAATCATCACTTGCACAATTATAGTAGTAGTACAAAAACAGTTCATAAAGATGTCATCTGTTCAGCAGACAGATTAAGCAGAGCCTCTACCAACAGTAAAGCAAATTAGATGTAAACACTTCCTTGAAGTATATGCTTATGTTCTTTTCTGGATAGAACTTGAAGGCTTAACAACTTTAAATTTCTGATTTAGGAATTTAACTACCATTAAAAAAAAAATAAAGAATATACCAAAATACAAATGTGCAATGAGGCCTATAATTACTCCTGGGAATTAAAGTAAACTAGTCACCCAGCATTCAACTATTCCTTTGAATATATTTCTTTGCTCTAACAAAGCACATATTTGTGGTATTGAACTATACTAATGTGAAAGGTGTCACTTATAACTCTGAGTACAGATTCATGAGTTTCGACTACAGTATATGATATCACAAAAATAGAATTCTATATAATAAATTTCAATATATAATACATTTTCTTATATAATNATAATAATAATAATAATAATTCCATTATTAATAATTCCATCTTCTAAGCCAAGAAAGGACTTACAAGGATCATTGATTCCAGCTTCTGACCCTGCACAAGACCAAGAGTCATACCATGTTCTTGAGAGCATTTTCCAAATGCTTGCACTCTGTCAGGCTTAGTGCTGTCACCACTGCTCTAGTGCCCAATCAGCCTCTGGGAGAAGATCCTTTTCCTAATACCCAACCTAAGCCTCATTTGACACAACTTAATGCCAGCCATGTCTCAGATTCTGTCACTGGTAACCATAGGGAAGAGCTCAGTGTCTGTCCCTTCACTTCCCCTCCTGGGGAATCTGTACAACACCATGAGATCTATCCTCAGTTCCCTCTTCTCGAGGCTGAACAAATCAAATGACCTCAGCTGGTCCTCTCATGGCTTCCTCTCTAGCTGCTTCACCACTCTCATTGCCCTCCTTTAGATGCCCTCTAACAGCTTTATATCTTTCTTATTTTGCAGCACCCAAAACTCATAGTGAGTTGTCTTTAACATGTTTCTCACAACAATCTTCTCCATAAGACACTGAAGGGAAACTGAGTCCATCTGGAAACTACCATCCAGGATCATCCTTATCTTTCCTGAAAACTGGGACAATATTTGTCAGGTTCCAGTCTACTGGGACCTCACCAGGTTCCCCATAGTATTCCAAAAATCACTGACAGAAGCCTCACAATGACACCAGTCAGCTCTTGTATTCTAGGATGAGTCCTACCAGGCACATAGACGTAGGGATCCAGCTGGAGAAGGAAGTTCAGAGTCAACTGGGAGTCTATCATTCTCATAGTCATGGTCCTTTAGCTCGTGCCTTTGGGACTCCCAGAGCCTGTAACTGGTGTTGAAGACCTAAGTGAAGAAAGCATTAAACATCTCTGCTTTGTCTATGTCCCTGTTTGTGAGGTGACTGTCCTCATCATAAAAATGGGATAATTCAATTTCTGGACAGCCTTTTGCTATTAATATATTTTTTAAAACCCTTTCAATTGTCCCTCACAGAAGTCTATTTGAGTTTTCACCATGTGAGTCTTCTCTCTACGGTGGCAAGCAGTATCTGTGTTCTTCCCATGTCATCTGCCCTTGCTTCCACTGGGCATACACCTTCCCTTTTTGCCTTACTTCCAAGGGATGATTCAATGAAGCCAGCCTTCTGCCTCGCCTGCTTCTCTTCTGACATTTGGGAATTGCCTGCTCCTGTGCCTTTAGGAGGCAATGCTTAAAATATGATCGGCACTGATGGGCCCCAGAACCTTCAAAAGAATTTTCCCAGGGAATCTTACTAATTTCCTAAGCACCCAGAAGTCTGCTTGCCTCATGTCCAGGGTTGAAGTACTGCTGCCACTTTTTCTTCTGCCACCAGAGATTTTAAATTCAACTGCTTCATGGACTCTGTGGCCAAGAGAGCTCCCAATCACTTAGCTCATGACACCTTGGTTGTTAACAAGCATCAAATCAATCACTCTTAGTACATGTACCATGAAGTTACCATCCAGATGTTTTAGCAATCTTCCGAACCTGTTTGTAGCAGCTGTGTGGTATTTCCACCTTACACCTAGCAAAAGTCCACAGTAAGGATAGGGCCAGGTGATTTAAAAGTACCCCTTTCTTCTTTGAAGGACAACACCTTCATCAGTGTCATCATCCTGGCAGGGTTGCCTATAGTAAACTCTCACCAGGGTATCCACTGTGTGTGTTTGTCCCATAATCTTTATGAAGAGACTCTCAACCATGCCACTACCAAATGCAAAGTGTTAATACAACTTGGTACAGTGAAACACAGGGAATTAGTAAAACAAGAAAATATTGCAGCAGAAAGCCATGCAACTTCTAATAAGTTTCAAATGTTGGGCACAAAACATTTCTTACTGAAGAAAGTCTGGAGACAGAGGATTTTTATCCCGTATTCAAAGTCAGACAGTATCTCCTTATATTTTTTGCTGTACATGACATGCTGCTTTGAACTGGGTTTTATGATGCTGTTTTTTGTCTCGTGCATGTCATGATAAAATGTGACATGACTGTCAGTTTATTAAGTCAACAGGAATGAACAAATATTCACATGGTTTGAATCTTTTTCTAACCTGGTAAACATTAGCCTATTGGCATATCCATCCTTCAGTAACACAAAAGAGCAGCTCATGCATCATGGGACACTCAAAAAAACATTTGGAAAAAAATCCAGCTCAGATTCAAAACTTAACGTGTTTGTCTCTTGTCCAAGCTTGAAGGAATGATAACCATCATTTTTTCTCCAGCTAGGAATTATGCTGCATCTTAGTGGTTTATGATTTCAGTTGAACATAAAGTAGAAAGAACAGATTTGTTCTGAAGAAATAAAGATTCTTGCCTGTAAATATTTTTGTAAAAGAAGCAGCAAGCTATAAAGATATAATATTTTCTCATTACAGAGCCAGATTCAATGCAAGAGTTTGCCCACTAGCTGAAAAGTAACTTCCTGACAGTTTTTTACCATAGAATTCTCAGAATTGTCTACAAAATGAATGATCCTCTACTTAAGTAAAACCTCTCAGACAGAACTGAAGTTCAAATGTCATCTGTTCTTCCAAATAGATATTTTCCATGTTTTGTCTCTGCTGTCAAAAAAAAACAAACAAAAATTTGAGATTATGTGGTAATACATGCATTAACTCTCTTGCTGAAAGTCCTCAGAGAGGCCAGGAGCTGCAGTTTTAAATGAGATGAACCAGCAGCAAGAGGAGGAGCTGACACCAGCTGTATCACAGAGAAGGCTGCAGACGTGTGACCTTCACTGTGATTTCACAGCCAGCTGACAATGACCTTGTCACGTCCCCACCATTTGGGTAGGCCTGTGGAAAAAGGGACACCACGTCGGTCAGTCTGAGGCAGGACAGGTTTTAAGTGAGGCAGTCTGTGCCCTGCAGACACAATCTAAGGTTCATGAGAGAGAGAAGTCAGACTGAAGTTAGTGCTGATGTGAAGAGAGCTATGCCCAGGCCTTACTTTCCTCACCCCTCTTCTGAGCCTCTCTGCATTTCTCCCTGAAATGCAGTTGCTCCCACTGGTTGAAAGTACAGTTCAAGCTCTATTTCACTATTTTGTTCGAGAGAGAAAGACACTCTGATAGATTTGGTCCTGCAGGCTTTTGCAGACTTTTAATTGTATCAAGCAATATTTTAAAAGGGATATTTCTGAGACACATTGAAAACTGGAAGCATATCCAGCCTGGAAGTAAATTTTTAGTTTTCAATAATCTTTCTCCAGTAGTTAGGAGTCAGGGCAGCTGGTTCATTTATCACCTCATGTTTGTTCAATTTTCACTGTTCTGAAAGCATGACTTGGTATGTACATGCTCTATATCTTTTCTTCTAACATGTCAGCCTTCTAAAATGGATAAAATACAAAATCACCCTGTAAATTTCATTACCGCAAACAAAAACTAATAGTCAAATGTACCCAGATTTAATAAGTGTGAAAGAGAGAAGAGGATAGACATGTAGGAACATAATCAGGAGTGTTTTTGAGTGGGTATTAAAGTCTAGAATGAGATTTACTTATCGTGTCACTGATAAAAAGGATAATTATTGACTCTTGAATTTCAGACATAAGGGATGCTGTAGAATTTTATTAATTTTCTTGGAAAAAGGTACAATAATATATTATCCCAGTCTGAATTTCTGCTGCTGTGAAGTCCTTTCCAGCTATTGCCCTGTGTAAAAATACCTAAAATCTACAATCAAAATTCATCGTTTTTGGCAATTTGGCATGATGTGTCTGTCAGTAATATTTCTTGTATATTTGCATTGATTTATCATAAAAATACTACTCAGCATGTTCATCCACAGTATTTGATTATTCTTCCTCTATGTCAAAGCAATTGTGCAGAATCAGGCACAAAATTTACCCATCACTTTCAAGTTTTAGTAGCATGGATACTGCAGGTGTGTTCTCTGTGGCAGGATGCCAGGGTCTGCCCTGTGTCACTCACAGTCACCTTCAAATGGGGGATGGGAGCAGGTGCCTGGGGAGGAGTTCACCCACTACTCAAAGTCAGTTCACCACCTTTAGCAATAAGTAATTGCATTGACACTGAAATACAAACACAAAAGTGAGGATTGAAGATAATGAGGGCAAACGGGATTCAAATGAACTTCCTACCCAAAACAAAGCATTTTTAATCACAAAATTTGGATAATATATTTATATAATTAAAATAAAGTTACATTTAAAAAAATAGTATTTTCCTTCCTTTCTGGAATGATGAAATAGTTCCCTTAAAGATAAAACAAAATTTCAAACACTTGGCTGTGTTTTTCTGGCTTAATTTTATAAACAGAATGCAGATTCTTATTTGAATCAACTAACCTTTTAAAATAAGAAACTATAATTAAGTATTTAAAATAGAAAAGTAGGCTTTTTCTTCCCCCCCCCCAAAAAAAAAAAAAAAAAGTATGGTTTTGCAGGTTAAGAAAAGCATACTCTGCCATTTTTAAATTTTTTCAATAACAATTATTTTATTTATATCTAATGTTTCAAGTTTCAATGAAGCAACACTTGGAAAATATTTTTCCCTTTCTCTCAAATTTCTTTGTTTTTCAACACATTGAAGCAGTTATCAATTCATCATCTCAATTCATGTAAAGCCATGTTCCCAGAAGTTTAACTATAAAGCAGATAAAAGGACCTGTAATTTTTATTAATTTGTAATGTTTCTAATTTTTTCTTAGAAACAACTATGCAATTAACAGTACCTGTCCCTGCATGTAGAAGGAAGGAGCATTAAGTCCACTTCATCTATTAATAAATAACTTTCTGAGCTGTGTATGGTCAGATAAAGTCAGCTGCAGTTTCCACAAGGGACAGGTGGATGTAGCATGGAAACCAGCAAAATGTGTCCTACTGGCCATGAATTTGCTCTCCTCCCCACTTCTCCCAAGCTGGCTGAATCTGATCCTTCCACAAGCTGGCTTAGTTTGCTTTCCTCCAGTTTCTGCAGCATCACGCCACTACAAAGTAAGCACTATGAGTATGGGATTTTCACCCACAGCCAGTACAACTGGACAGCTGTGTACAATGGTCATTGCACTGAATAAAGGAGAATAAGGTCTTGGGTTTGGCACTTATTTGATCAACAGGTAACACTGACATGGGTATTCCTCAAATATTTTATGAGTAATTTTGTCCTTGGCAAGTGATTTCAGTTCCACCTATTTTTTATAACATTAAAATATAAACCTGTCTAAAAAATTCACAAAATAAGCTTTTCTAATGTTGATGTTTTGCCAAAAACTGTGGTCCAGTTCTAGTTCTGCCAGTAAAATAACAAATGAAAAATGTGTTTTTTCCTTAAAATCTGTAATCCTTAAATGTGATCTCTGCTACTGATTTTTCCTTATTGTCTTATACTTCAATAACAAGTTATTTCCCTTAAAAATTTGAAGAAGTCCCACACAAAAACCTTGACTTGTTAAAAAAAATCCCCACAATTTTTTATTAGAACAATTGTTAGAAAATATTAAGTGCCAGGAATGAAAATAAACAAAGACGACAGACAAGAGTGGCTATCCACTGTTTATGCAATGAAAAATCTTTGTTTCTGCTTTGTAAGCTCAAGATAATTTCCCTACAAATAATATAGTAAATCTTCCATTTTTCTTTCATTATAATCAATATAAACTATAATCACTTCAAGTAGATGATAAGTGACTCTGTCAAATCACATTTGTTTTGATCAGTTGTTACATTAGGAGATTTCTTGATCCCAACCGTTCTCTTTTTTTTTTTTTTTTCTTTGCAGGTAATAATCTTTTTTAATTTGCATGTCACTGCTTTCATAGTTGATGGCCTCTCAGTTAATACTCACTAAAACAGTTAAATCGATTTTGCCCTGTTGCTCCAACAGTGACAGTTTTTCCATGTCCTACACATATGAGTATTTTGTCTCAATTCTATACATTAATTGACCATGGAAGCCCTTGCACAGCCTAAACCTAATTTGTACAGTTCAGATGAGACCAGCTGCTGGGGCAGAAACACAAGTGTGAGCAGAGCACTTAAATGGAGCACCCCACAATGTCTGAGATGTCCTTTCTTCAATATTGATCAAGCTACTGGGCTGTCAACTGGATTAAAACATAACTGGAGAACTTCAAGGAGACTTTTTAAACCAAAAAGAAGTCAGCTTCAAAAGAAGCATGAAGTATGAAAATTTGTAACTGTGGAAAAAAGACCTTAGAGCACGAAGTGGAGGAGTGATGCAGCACCCTCAGAGCCAGCCTGTGGAGCTTGACTGAGCAGTCTCCCAGTCCAATACCAGCAGCAGGGAGGTGGCAGGGGCAGCATGCAGGGACACAGACCCAGGTGTGCCTGTGGAGGGGGCTTTGTAGGGAACAGACAGCAGGGGCACTCACCCCTCCAAGCAAGCCAGGGAAGAGGGCACATGCTCAATAGGGTGGGGATGCTGGTTGCCCACTCTGCCAATGATGGAGTGAAGCAGGGGGTGATTAGAACATTTCGGTATTAGCTTTAACAGTTGCGTAGAAATTTGTATTTTTTTAATAGCTAGCAAGTACCTTGTATTTTCATTTGTCTGCTGTGTTGCTGATACAGAACCTGAATATGTAGTTCACTGGTTGCTGGTTAATTGCATGTCATTGATGAATCAATAAACCACTTGGATCATGATTTGATTGAAGCTGCATGAACTGAGCAATGTTTTCCTGAAACAGCTGGTGTCTTTCTGTCCATCCTGAAAAAAAAAGGAAGTTTGGAAAACAACTCTTATTAAGCCAAATACTGACATTTAAAATTGAAGAAGCCCTCCCATTCATTATGAAGATCTCATGAATTATACTGAAATACTAAAAAGTGTATCTTTAACAGCCTTACTAAAGCACAGAAATATAAGGAACTAATTAGATTTGTAATTTGATCACACATTGTGAAATATATTAATCCCATCAATTCCTATTCTGTGAATGATCCTCAAAACCAGTAATTTACAATAAATAATCAGTGAGATACATTGCAAGTCAACAATGCTTGTGCCTAGAGGTTTGTTTTTTTTACCAACCAGTGTTCAAACCCACACTCTTAGCACCCATAGTCTGTTATGGAAGCTTCATCACCCTTCCTTCTGAGTGGTGAAGTGGCCCGTTACTACTGTCCTCCCTACACAAGCAGCCATGGATGATGTGGACTGTGCATGAACATGCTGGATGTAGTTCAAAATCTTACTGTGCATAGAAATTTTTTTTTCTCTTTTAATTTGACAGTTGGGTTAAAAACAATTAATTAATGTTTTAGCTCGATTAGAAACTTCATCATTTTCCAATATGAAATGTTTACTTAGTTTCAATGTTAAATGTAAATAAATAATAGGCTCATAAAACCTGACATGAAAAGCATTATCTCATTTTTCTTAGTTTAGGATGTACTCTAAATCATATATATTATGTTTGAGACCTGAATTAAAATGACTTCTCTGTCTAATTTAGAGAAAGTGATTCTGCCAAGGGGATTTTACTGAGATATTCCCCATATAAAGCAGTTCAATGTAATTGCTTAAACATTCATTGAACAAGACAGAAAAGTATGATCCAGACACTGCACTATGGGTATTAGCAAGCTCACCTCAGGGGTAGGACCCCAAGTTGGAGCACATCTTGATCATGGCTCTTCATTATTTATACCCAGTTCACTAGACAACAAATATTCATTCATTAATATTACCCACATTGATATGCTGAAAATATAGCTGCAAAATATTGCTTCTATACAGTTTAAAGAGCCTCCATTGTGATGTTTTTATACAACATTCCTCTACCTGTCTTGTAGGTGTCCATGAATAACTGGTATGTCACTTGAAAGTATTGATGCAATAATATTGTGCTGTGTAGATATTATTTTTATTTAATAAACATACATTTTAGAGAATTCTTTTCAAATTGCAATGATAAGCGAGTCCTCATGCTTCAGTCTGTCAAAATCTTTTAAATTTCAACAGAATTGAAAACTACGTAATTCAAGAAGCTTAATTGCAAAGGCAATGAGTTCAGGGCTATAATCTCAGTCCCTCAGATCTGCTGGGTTATTACATTGTTCCTGTACAAGAAAAGTAAAATCAATGAAAGCTCTTATGTTCATGGGATATTGACCTCCCTTTATAAATCCACCATTCGCAGAAAAGATGAATAAAATGAAGACATTGGAATGTTTAAGAAAATTCTCCTCTATGCATTCTCAGCTATACACTCGTTTAACCAAATCTGCCACCATGTAAAGTCAGCAGAGTGTAAGCATATTGTAGGAATGATTCATAATGTGAAAAAATTTAGCCTAGCTGCACATTTTTGGGAGACCAGGATACAGAGATATAGAGATAAATGAACCAACATTTAGAGAGGTCTAAAATGTGAAAAGACAAAATTATGCTGCTCCACTCATATGTGTTGTAAAATGAGATTTTAAGTGTGACCAACTCCAAAACTATCCCACAAAACATTATAAAGTGTTGAAGAACAGTAAATAATGAGCTATTCAAGGTCACAGAGGATATTTCCCCTGCCTAATATATCCTAATGCAGATATTGCACTGATACAATCCTGGAATAAGACATTAAATAATATACCTTAAGACACACGCAAAAAAAAAATTGATTTCATAGATGAAGCGCATGTGGAATTTGAAGGCAGAAATAGAAAATTATTCAAATTAATGGTAGGTGTAATTCTACTCTAAAGGCCATATCAAGGTCAAAAGCCTCCTTAAAGATTACTGAAGTTACACATTTACAGGTAGGAATGGAAGGACTCTGTCTTGATGAAGTAATTCCAGGGTTTAGAGTTTGTGGTGAATAAGTCTGACATTAAATTGTAACACAGCATCCAAGACATTAACATGAGTCACCAGTAAATGAATAAGAAACTAGTTAGTAGCCAAAGAGATGAGACTTTACTCCTTTATATGAAGCAGGTGAGATAGATATTGGAATATTGTATCCCGTCATTATATTAAAAACATTGCAAAGTAGGGAAATATTCAGAGGAAATTGAAGTGTATGCCAGGACTTCACAAACTTTACAGCAAACGACACTTTGTTCACTTATCATACAAAAAGTGTGTTAGTGCCATAAATAGACCCACAAATGTTTCATCTCAGAAAGACAAGATCAGATCAATTCAAGCTAGAAGTGAGCAATACTATTTCAACAGTAAACAGGGTTCGCCACTAACATAACTAACAGCAGATCTTCTATTTGTCAGGAGTGAAAACAACATGTGTTTTTCCTTAATTTTGTAAATGGAAATCTTGATTCTTTAGAAATACTTTTCTACTTCATTGACAGATAAAACATTTTCCCTTATTTCACTGTTCAATATTTTCTAGGAAGTCATGTAATAAATAAAACCATTATAAAAAGTGAACAATTTAATTTGTTAAAAACTAAATATATATATTAATTTCTCAAGATATTTGTCCATTTGCAGATCTCTATCACTTACATAATTTTATAGAAATATGTTTTTTTCATCTAGGCTTAGTACTGGAGCAATTAATATGATTATATGTGTTGACTTAAGCCACAATACAGAGATTTTTATGTGGAATAAATAGTCCATAGATTTCTGCACATATAAAACACAGGTGGTCTCCATACCTAACACTCAACAGGTTTTTTTTCATAATGCTCTCAAATGCCTGTGAAACCTGGGGGCTCCACATCCCACCATATCATAAATAACTTCTATTTCCTGCCTTCAAAATAATAACATGTAATAAATTTAAGACCTTGCCCCCACCTCTCCATTTTGTATTTCTGCACAGAGATATAAGAAAATGACGTTTTTGCAATTTGCTTATCCTTGCTAGAGACCTTAGGATTGATTTATGCAGGTTTTATTTTAGCTTTATTAATTGCATTTTGGAAGAAGCAGAGACATAAATAAGATAGTGATTGCTGTTGTAAGAGGAATAGATAATCTGTTCTTAGTTGCAAATTTGGCAGGATAACAGAGAAAACTCCTAAAGAAAAATCAATCTAGCAAGACTTCTCTACATTTGCTCACCACAGCACTTACTCTAAAAGCCAAAGAATTTAAATATACTTATAAAATGTGCTTTAATTATTTTTTAAAAATCAAGTTTGTAAGTACAAGTTGAGGAAACTAAGTAGAAAGAATTTTAATAGGATGGTGCCAGTACACAGCCATCATGACTCCTCAGTAAAAGGATTGAATGACTTCTTTTGTTGGAGCCAAACCTATGGTAAAAGTACTTTGCATTATAATTTTGTGTGTCTCTAATCTCTAAAGAAAACAATTCAACTTTCATAAGACTCTAAAACTCAAAAACTTGTTACAGAAAAAATGTCAAGCAAAGAATTTACCTATAGTGTTGTTTAAAAAAAATTTAAGCACAACCAAAATGCAACAGAGTACAATTCTTAGTTCAGTTACAGAGGTAGGAACACACTTGAAATAAAAAAGGAATTGCTTAATAGTACTACAGTTAAAGGCTGTTGCCCAGCAAGATCTCCCATTATATACCTCTCTTTTTATTGGTGATACCTCTCTTTTTATTGGTGTTATCTCCACCCTTCCCCTGCTTTTTGGTCTTAAGGTCAACAGATTTGGTGAAGAGGGAAGATGTTTGCAAATATGGCAGAACCCTGATGTCTTCAGCAGGAGGAGTGTGATGATATTGACAGAGGCACAGGGGCTTGTTATTGACAGTTTTCCCTTTCTCCTCTCTCCTGTGTCCAACTGGGCACAGTCTTCTAAGGGGTTCTAACGTATTTTAGACCTTGATCTTTTTTACTGGTCCATAACTTCATGTTACAAACAATTTTTCTTTATAAGGTGTATTGCATGTGTTAGACTATTACTCACATTTTCTGTTACTCAAAAATTACCTTTTATCAGCTTCTAAGTTTGTATTTCCTTTAGCAATTATCCACTGGTGAATATTCATGAAACCTCTGTTTATTAGCCTGTGTTCACACCTAGAAAGTCTCTGCTGTCAACCCTAACCTATAAATCCTTTACACCACATCATCATCACATTGCAGAAATAATTCACTCTTACAGATCACAGCTACTTGTTATGTCTGCTAGCACCAAAGTATAAATGATAATTATTCCACACAATTATATCAAGGTAAATAGAACCAAAACTAGGTAACAGTCAACTGTTCATTATACAGTTATTGTTAGAGCTAAGGTAAACCTAAACTTCAAGAGAAAACACACCAGACAAACCAGGTCTGACAGCCACAAATATGCTGGTGCCTGTGCTGTTCACTGACTTGAGTTAATACTCTGATAGAAGGGATCTGGGTTCTGTCATACATAAATACACACATAACATGCTCATATATGTATCCATAACAAAGTTTGTCTTAACAGAAAAAAATTACACACAGCTATTCTTCATTAAATGAATATTTTATATATATAATGTTAAAGGCATTCTAGCAATTTATGTAAACCATGATTTGGGGTTATTAAAAAGTACCATAGAAAGTAAACATTTTTGAGTTCAAAACCCTTTATTTGATTTAAGGATTATACCAACATTTTAATTAAACAGTCCTGAAACTGCTAATAATATCTCATTTAAATGATCCCAAAGAATTTAAATATACCTATTAAAGAGTGCACTAGTATTTATTAAATATGAAGATCCAGTACAAGTTTAAAAGCTAAACAATAAGAAACTGAACAGCATGGTGTCCTCAGCAAAAGGATAAAATAAATTATTTTGTTGGACTACAGGGACTCTTCTAATACTTTTCCTGTAGGAATTTCGTAACAAAATTTGTGTTACAAAGTGTAAAAGCGTTTCATGCATCCTGTGTATGTGAATGTCAATAAAGTCCCAATTAATGTAAATCTTTCCAGTTATTACCTAGGTCTTCACCATGGTCCAAGCTCCTTTATCGACCCTCATAACTGAGAGCTGAGACATGATCATCCTAAACTGTTAGGAACCAGCATCTTCACTGTTTAAGAGGATATTGCCCATGAGTCGAAAAAACCTATCTGATAGATTGTTCAGAGGTCTTCTACTTGTTGGGAAATGCTCAACAGAAGGCAAAACACCTGACTTGGCTAATTTTGTTTCATCCATGCAAAATCTAACTTTTATCTGGCTTCTTAAAACACTGGCAACTTTCTCACAGCATGGGCTCCCAGATGCAGAACATCCCTATAGGTTTCCTGCAGTCTTGAAGCTAAAAGGTAGAAAAGAGCTTTAGCTATTTCTGCTTCCCTGAAGTAACAGTAAATATTCTACTCTGCAGACAACAAGGAAGGAATCTGGGATTTTGACTTTCAGCTTAAATTTAGACAGGTTAAACCCTCTGTTCTAGTGCAGACACTATATACAATGTGGAAAAACCTCAGAAAAAGCAAGGAAAAAATCTGCAAATGCTTTACCATCTCCTGGGAACTAATGTAATCTCTCTGCTCTAAAAATTTATGAAGTTTGTAAGAATATTTGGGATGTGCATGTAATCAATTGAGTCTTGCTTAAGTAAAAATGTGGGTAGAATGTCCTGCAACTAACACGGCTTTTCCATTACTAAATTTTTTTTCGAGTGATGACAAGAGAAACTTGCAGAATCAGAATTTCAATAACCTCCTCCATATGTCTGAACAGAAAAGAACTAGAACCAGAAGGAAATTAAAATTCATAGTGTTTCCTGTCTTTACTTCAATATTTGCAACCAGAAGAAGGCATTACAAAACAGGGTACAAAACTTTTCCTACATGCTGTTCTTGACATTTACAAAGTTTACATGAATCTGCGCAGGATGAGCCAAAAGACTGCAGATAAGAAAGTTCAAGGCAGATGCCAACTGGAGTAAGGCAGTCACGTATCCCCACACTGAGCTCCTTTGCAGAGGTCTCTGCAGGAACTGGCTGGTTAAGGGCAAATGATGGAATGAACACAGGACTATAAGAAACTACTAATAAAGCAGGGGTGAAGGCTGGGAATATAAGCCAGGATGGCATACATTCTGTTAGACAGGCAAGGTATTAAACAATGGAAAAATAATTGATTTCCTGATAGCAAAAAGACGTAGATGTAGCCTTTTCAATAAAGTGCCAAAAAAAGAATTAATTTTAGCTAGTCAAGGCAGAGACTTTTTTCTTTAAAATTTAGACTAAGAAGAGGAACAACTAGTCTGCTTCTAGCAATCAGTGACAGAATAATGCATATCCACCCTCACCTTTTTGGAGACAGGCTGGGCATGTTCAGCAGAGTTGCCTGGTTTTTAGGGTATCAGTAAAATCCTATCACATATATTCATATGCCTGAATCACATTTTAAAAACGCATTGAATGTTATACTCAAGTTAATACACTCCACATTCTTATTTAAAAGGTTGGATTTGAGAAATTAGCCTCTGATTCAATTGGTCTCAGTCATACATAAACACACATATATGTATTCATAACAAAGCTATATCTTCAGGAAAAAAATACATGCAGCTCTTCATCATAAAAAGATATCTTACATATACAATATTAAATCATCCCAATACATTATCCAATGCCATGACTTAAGGTTTTTATTTTTAAA
Source organism: Aegithalos caudatus (assembly GCA_013389925.1). NCBI lineage: Eukaryota > Metazoa > Chordata > Aves > Passeriformes > Aegithalidae > Aegithalos > Aegithalos caudatus. The sequence goes on from WEIU01014601.1 coordinate 100,707, forward strand.
AAATAGAAAGTAAACACTATTACTGTGTTCAAAAACCTTTATTTGATTTCGGGATCATGCCAATTCTAATTAAATGGTTACAGAAACAATAATATCTCATTAAAACAATGTTATAAAAGTTGAGTCTGCTGGAGATAAAGATGCATTTGGATTATGTAAAATCGCATCCCTCTGTCTTTTCCAAGGCTTTAGAAAAGATTTTGTAGTGTTCATGGACCAGGAAAACAACTTGATGCTAAACATATGTCACTGTAACAGCATAAAAAGTTCAAGGTGAATCTTTCACAGTGAACACTTCCTTGATAGCATGGTTAAAAAAAATCTTGTCATATCTAAGAAGAATTGGTAACATTTTCAAATCACTCAGTATCATCAGAACCCTTGGTTTTGGCTCAGCTGTCTTGAAAGCAATTTATTCTCTCAAACCCTTCAACTGACATGTCTGGAAGATCACTACCAAGCTTAAAATCAAATCAAACAAGACTGTTTCCTTTTAATAAATATCAGTAAAGAAGGCACAGGCATCTCCACAGATTATTAATTTTGTTTCCATCTCATTCTGCTCTTATTCTGAAATTTTGGGGCCTAGTTCCAAAACGCTGTGTTCAATTGTGTTAGGATAAATATGAAATGTGTGGGGTTTTTTCATTATGAAGACAACAAAAATACACTGATCTGGGATTACCTACAAGTTATCCACAAACACTTAATTGATGAAATATATTGAAAAATATTGACTATTCATGACAAATTCTGTGTCTTCTTAACAATACTGCAATTTTGGTATGTGCTTTTATTGTAAGCTGAATTTAAACTAACAAACAAAAAGTCTTTCCAAGAGAAACATAAGTAATAGAGTACACATTTTAATATAACATCTTCTTCTCCTTCTTTTTGTTTTGCTTTGAGATTGGGTGGGTTTTGTTGGTTTTTTTTTTAGTAATTGTTTATAGGGGGTAATAGGTGTTAAAGATCTTTCACATATCAGTTAAATCATAGGTGAGTTAAAGAGAGCTCAGTCCTATTACACAAGCTGGAGAAAGAGTTTGATGCCTGCCAATTTTGATATAAGCCATCAGAAATGCCCTTCAAAAATCATTATATTCTTAGACTTGCAATTGACTGAAACAGTTCTTGAAATCAAAAAGAAATGCCTTATTTCAGAGTAGAGGGGACATAAGTCCTAGTGGTTTGAACTTTTAAACACCTCCTTTTAATAACTATTCTTCAGTCAGTTTTTATGAGCAGAGTAAAATAATAGGAGCTGTGCTTTAAGAATTGTTTTTCTTTAACCCTGAAATACAGTCTACCTAATTATGATCATCACTGTGCCTTTTCCTTTAAAAGAAAATATTGACCTTTCTTGTAGCTGACCCTGGCAGAGCTTGGGTGCCTGTAGTGGCAGCTCTGGGGCACATAACATTCAAAGGACCACAGATCAGAATTCACTGAGAGGAAAAAAACCAGCAAAATTAAACATGAAAAGCAGAGATCTGCCCAAAGTCTCGACAATGCTGCATTCGCACTGCGATGTGGGAGACCCAGCCACAGGTGATAGAAGCTAACCTTGGTGCCCTACAATAGCTGGTTTATAATAGGGGTGATGCCCTCAATCTCAGAGGCAGGGATTTGTGTAGCATCACTCGCAAGCACTCTCTGGGAGCAAGTGTTCTGTACTACTCTGATCTTTCAGAAAAGTGAAAACTCCTGCAAAGGTAAGGCTAGCTTGAAGAATCTAGTTAAATGTATGTAAGGCTAGGAAGAAGAATTAAATGAGAGAGGATGGTAGTCTGGAATGGAGTGGTCAGAAAATGAATGGTGCTAAGAAGATAAGTGAAATGCCCTATGCTTTGATAAGAAACTTGCCCAAATATC
>WEIU01014603.1:887-80350 GCA_013389925.1 Aegithalos caudatus
CATTCTATAAACAGAATGTAAATACTTTGTCAGACTGGAATTGCATATACTTGGAAATCCACTCTGTTCTTAAACCTTTTCCTTTGAAATTTGTGCTAAATAAGTTATAAACTTAAGTATACTTTGGATTTTGTACCCTCTGCTCCCTTTTTCTTACAGGGAGCAAATGAGAAAAGAAGTACAATAGTTAAATGGAACTGAACATAACATTGATTATTTGTAGAAGAGGCTGGTAAGAATAGAGTGTTCTAGGTCAAGCAATTGCAGTGTTGCATGCAAAATTTAAAAATTAACTTGTCTTAATTATATTTTGTAAATGGATAAACAATCATCTTTCTACGCAGTGACAGAAGAAAAACTAGTGCTCTGTGCATTTTGATATTTGACTTTCTCTTTTCACCATTGTTAACTGTTTTGACACAGTTGGGTTCATCATTACCATGGTTCATAGACATCAGAATGCTAAATGATACTGTATTTTTAAGTTTGTGTTGCAAGAATGAATGGAATAAACTTGAATTGTGCGAAATGAGGATTTGGAGTTTCATTTCCCTTTCTACTCTTGTGCTTCCTTAACCTCAGGCTACAACTTTTTATTTGCCTGCAAGGCACCTAAGTTCCAGCTCTCATGTACAGTGATTAAAGTGGTTAGCTGCTTATAAGACTGAAACGTGGAATGAATGCTGCTCTGAAAACTAAATTTATAATGTTCTTTGTGGTTGTTTTGGGGGGTTTAAATAATATCCATTTAAAAGGGTTTGATTGTTTTTGTGGTCTTGTAGTCTGCTCTTCCTGCTTAAATGGTAATGTTGAAGATCCTTCTATTCATGTTAAATTTGAAGGGACAATCTTAGAGATTGTAGAGAGAGGAATGTTTTTCCTATTACCTCTGAAGACTGAAGCAATTCGCTTTCTACTTTACTTGATCAAAGAAACTAAAAACAGTTATTAACAGAAATCACAGCTGAAGTATAAATAAAATTGTATAGAAATGCTCATTCATTATTCTTGTGACATCTTTACAGTGACTTTGTCAGGACTTCCTTTTATAACTTAGCTTGTCAGTAGAGATTTGAATCTAATTGCCTGAAGTGTTATGATTTATTTTAAAATAGACAGTTAAAAGTACAGGAAGATGTGTCAAAGTAGAACTATAAATATATAAAAAAACACATTTCAAAATAAATTAAATTTTCCTGGTTTTCTCTGCTAAACTTTGATAAGTTTACAGAACTTTTCTTGCTGTGCGCACAACCTTTCAGTCAAATATTGGGGAGAACAAGTGTGTGTTCACTGTAAATGATGAAGCAGTTCAAATGGTGTAATGGTCAGTGCTAACTTACGTGTGTGGGCTTCAGTTCTTGTGTTCATATTACTGATTATTTGTTTTGTGAGTGTTTTTGGTGTGACTTATGGTTTGTTTTTTTTTTTAATGGGCAGTTTTTCTACAGGAAGAAATATTCTCAATTCAAAAATGCAGATCTCTCACTCACATTCTTCAGTGATTGGCAAACCAAATTCATCTGTGCAAGTAAAGAGTCTCTAATATTTATGTATCTATGGCTGATCTTTTGGAAGAGAATGCTTTCCCAGCTCACTTCCAAAAGGATGTTGGCCCAAGAAAATGATTTTTCCAGTTGCATCACTTGGTTGTTTCTCTCAGTTTGGAGAAGACTATACTCTCAGAGCTCTTCTCAAAATATTTTTTTTTTTACTCATGATCTGACATCTGGGATGGCTTTTAACTCTAAGCTATGCCATAAACTTCCTAGGTGAGTGTTTGAAAAGCACTTGGTTTCATGCAGTGCCTTCAGAGTCTTCAAACCCATGCAATTTTTGTCTGCTTGGGAAGTGAACAAACATTTTTTCCTGGGACGAGGGCCCCTCTCTCCCTACCTTAGCAGTCAAAACAGGGTTTTCTAATTTTAAATTCAACAGTGTTGCATTTAAATACCATTGCTTGCTATTGTGATCTAATGCTGTTTTGGAGAGCCTTCTTTCAAATAGAAATCCTGGAGTCTCTTGAGTTTTCACTCTTCAGTGGTGTTTGGAGAGCACCTGAGTGCACCTCTCCATTCTCCCATGTCCTGAATGTCTCTGGCTTGGGTGCACTGCAGGCTGCCACAGGACATAAAATTCTTTTTGTGCTTTTCACTCAGTTCTTGTTCACCACATCATTTTGCAACATTTCAAAATCAAGAATAGAGGCTTTCATGCACTGAGGTTCATCTCGTGGCCATTCAAGTTAGGAGACAGGACAGTGTGCCAAAACCACAACAGACTGCATGTCTCAATCCATTTATCAGAATTAATTAAAGGAAAATTTATTTAAGTTGTCTCAAGCTGAAGATAAGTTTGAAGGGTCCAAAGCTCAGTCTCAAAAATAGTTTCTTGTCCAATGAGCTCAATTTTGGTGTATATATTAAATAATTCACCTCTGTATGTGTTTATTATTTTTCCTTTAAATTAAAGTAATTCCTTATTACATTTGGAAGAACATTCAGTTAGTTTAATTAAAGCTTTTGTCTCAAAATAAAATAAACAAGATCTAGTTTGGATTAATGTTTTAACTCTTGTCGTAAAAGTATTTGGAGGTGGGAAATTTGAAAAGTATGTCATTTTCATGGAAGTTAAATTATGATTCCTCTATCCTTTTGAAATACACTTTTAATTAAGATTTGTAGCCTTTTATTTTAATAGCAGCATCTTGTGACCATGTCCAACCACCTTTTTCTTTTATTCTTTTTATTTATTATTGTATTATTTTCAGTGGAAAACCAACAGTTCTGTTAGCTTGACACAAAATATCTGGTTGATTGGTTGGTTATTACCAACTTCGCAGTGCAGCCACCAAACCATAAAAATGGCAAATAAATTTTGATTTTACATTCTAGAAGTCTTTCCAAAGTTTATTCCTGTTACTTATAAATATTTTGGTGGGCTTTTTCTTGCAAGACTACTTTTGTAGGGGTTTTTTGTCATTCTTTTGCATAGAGCAGTAATTTTACCTTTTTCAACAGATACTTCTGCAATATTTTGGCAAAAAAATAGCCTGTATTTTTGTCTGTTCTATAAGAACATTTGTGCTGAACGATATCTATACTATCTATATAGATATATATGATATATAGATATATATGCTGAACAGTATCTATACGAAATCTGTACTTTTGACAAATTGCTACAGAAAGCTAGTGTAGCACCTCATACCAATATCTACATGTAGATAAGTCTGCAACAGTTTTTGAGATATTGGTGAGATGCCACTAGAAGTGGGATCAATACAACAGCAGCAGATTTTTTTCTATTTTGTAACTATGCACAAACTTCTCTGTATTTTACTTACCAACTTCTTCCCTTCTCTTTTGTTCTCTTAAAATGTAAGCTGATGGGAGGATTATTTCTCAGGCCTTGATGTACCTTAAAGGGTTTTTAGTGCAATTTGCAGTCACTGTCATTTATGTTCTCAGAAGCACAGAAGAGCACTTTTAGGGAGGGAGAGGTGATACAAGATGGAGGAAGCACACAAAAATTTCTAGTGTAAGAGGCTTCAAACATAAGAACAAGACCTAAAATTGTAAATTAATGAAATTGCTGAAGCAATTCAATTGAACACAACTTACAGCAGTGAGGCTGCGTAACNTCTATACATTTAAATATTTCCAAAGCCATATTGAACAGTAACTTGAAAGAAAAGAGATCCAGCTTACAGCAGTGAGGCTGCGTAACCTATACACTTAATAAGGAGGTGCTTCTGATGCTGTGTTCTCACTATAAAAAGCTGAATATATATTGGCCATTCTTTATTTAGGCTTTAAAAAAAAAACAAAACAAANAAAAAAAAAAAAAAAAAAAAAAAAAAAAAAAAACAAGTAATTGGCAGTTACTTAACAGTTGCTTTGGGGAAAAAAAGAATTCCCTTGTTCCCAATTTACAAAGCTCAGAGGTTGAGACAGAAATTGTTTTTATTGGTAGAGATGAGGTTGAGAGAGATGTACAGAGAGTGACCTGTGCTATAAATCGCTGCCCAGACCTCCCTGAGTGGTTTTGGAAGATCACGTTTTGTCAAAAGCATTTGTTCCCTGTGTGCCAGAGCTGGCCTGTGACACCTGCTCCTATTGTCTCATCCCTACCTGCCCCTCCTGAATGCACAGCTTCCAAAGGCTGTGCTTTACCACCACCAGTTTTCCCTTTTTAACGGTGCCTTGAAAGTAGGCAGAAAACTTTTAGTAGATGTTATTAAAAAAAACCACAAACCTCTGTCTAAGGTTGTCATCTCTAACGGGAAAGGAAGAATTAAAACCACAGGAGAAAGGACTGAGGAGAAATTAAGTAAATGAAAGGTTTTCTCTATCTTACCTCCTTCGTGCTACAGGCATATTCTTTAAATCTCATAGTAGTTGGTATCCTTTTTTTAAAAGATCATATGTTTTATCTCCTTTTTTTCACATCAGGGTGCTCAGAGTAGCTGCAGATTTGGAATACCATGATTTACTTAATCCTTGTTTGTTTCTTTGGGGGAGTTGTTTGGGGTTTGGTTTGGTTTTTTTCTTGAAAGCTACTAGGAGATAAAGTGGTTGCAAAATACGGCAATGTCAGTGGTGCAACAGAGATCCTTGGTGCTACCCTGAAGTAATGTGAATGTGACAGAAGTGGTTTAACTTGCCTGTTGTTTGAGTTCTTGAGGCCCTTTGACTGCCTCACTCCTAATTTCTAGTGAAAGGTGTCCCTGCCTTGGCAGGTGGTTGGGACTGGAATATCTTTAAGGCCCCTTCCAGCCCAAGTTGTTCTCTGGTACTGCAGCAGGTTGCTAGGAAAAATGTAAATGATTGTATTTTGTTTCAACTTTTGCAGCAAGAAAATTTTCTGAAACCTGCAAGGTACTGAATTTACCATACTGAACTGCGGATGGTTAATACATCATACTGCTGGCAGAAATAGAAGATATCACATGTTGCTATCCTGCAGCTCCTTATGCTGTAGTTGGCCTTATAATTCCTAATGTTCATGTTAGTTGTGATACACCATAATTGAGAATATACCTGGGGAAGCTCACACCTCAGAGATTAGGCATTTTTGATAGAGGGATGACTCGTAAAGAGATGTTTCTGATTAAAGATCAGGATTTAAAAGACCATCTGCAGTGTAGAAGAGTAAAAAGACAAATATAGGAGCTCAAGAGGAGCTTGAGTTGGGCTTTGCAGGATTTTAAAATACTGCACCAATGAACAAGGCAGGCAAGTAAAAGATAAAAAATAAGATCCCATAGCGACTGAGTAGTTTTTCACAGACCAGTTTCTATTTCAGGCTGATTTCTTCAGTTTCTATTGGAGACTAAATGCTTTTCAGTAACAATTATAAGCCAGGTTTATAAAAATCTGAGCTGCAGACTAGGGGGTTGGAGGGCAGCACATATTGAGGTAAGGCAAAGAAAGGTGTACTGCATTCAGGTTTTGTATTCGACAAATCAGCCTGTTTCCCTGAGCACCTTACAATTTAATTAACAAGATTTCTTTGTGCATCTCTGAGATATAATCTAATTAATTAAAATTGTTGGGTTTTGTTATGAATGTTTTGAGTTTAAGTGTTCAGTAATGCTTGTGTGTGTTCATGCTGAACATGTTTTTTATTGCCTTCCTGCTTCAAAATGATAGATGAAACATGTTATCTGTGAATTGGGTTTTATTACTTTTTAGCGTTTTGGGGTTTTTTTTCAGAAGATGTTAGATGTCCCTTGCTCCTCAGCCATTTGGACTGGAATATGCTGTTTTTATTGCACTGGAGTTTTTCTGTGAAGAGAAGCCCATGTCAGTGCAGAGCTGCCTGCTGCACACACAAGCCTTTTCACTCTGGAGAGTGCAACACGTCATGGACCTCCAAATGCACTGGGGACTGAGAAAACACATCAATAATTTCATGGCCATCTAGGCAGAAAGCTGTTACCATTAAAAAGTTTTCAAGCAGAATGTTGCTCTTTTTATCTATTGCCAGCATGCAAAAGTGAGGAAATGCTGATTTGAAAGATCTTACGTGAGTTTGACCTGTCTGGTGAAAACTTCCTGCAAATAAAAACGCTTATCCTACTGGAATCCCTCCCAAGGAAATGTTCAAACCTTTGCCAGGTAGTAGGTACATGTGCTAGGATGCACCTATGGATGGGCCATGTCTCAGTGATTTTCTGAGGGTTTGGAATGCTTGCTCAAAGGTCCTGTGTCCCACTGTTAAAAAGCCTGTGACCAAAACCCCCAATATAAAGCTTTGTTACTCTTGCCAGCAGTCCCATTAAGAAATAACTGTGGATGCACACTGAGAGGGCAGCAAGTTTCATTTTAAGTTTTATTTAGTGTAAGTGCAGCAGTGATAAAGGCAAGTATCTAGTCAGGTATTCAACTTTGTAAAGTATTTGACTAAAAGGAAATACAAAGCTTGTCTTGCAGAGGCTTTGAAATTATACTATATCTACTTTTTGACAGGTTAATAGTAAGAAATGTCACTTTTTAATATGTTATCAGCAGTTGGGATTATTTTTCAGGGTTTCTTTTGTCATAATGAGGAATTCAGTCAGGTTTTTCCCTTGTATTCAAAAATTCATCTACCTGTAATGGTAGATGAATTCATTATTCTGTGTCTTTTGGTTCCTTTAAAGCTGGGAATTTTGTTGTGTATGTTCTTTGATTAAAATAGAATAATCCCTTGTTGCCTGAGGGAAAGTTCTGTATGTGTAAACAGGCAGAGTAACATCTAGCACAGAAGTAGATTTTTTCCTTTAATTACTGTTCTTTCATTTTAGGAAGAAAGAGAGGGTAATTCATCTTACTCATGGACCATTGATCACCAGGTAATAAAAGGCAGGAATTTCCCAGATTCCTGGACTTTGATAAAATTTTGTGGTAAAAAATTGGTACATTATATCTCTGGCAGGGTTAGTATAAGAAAAAGAACTGATGAAGTTTTTGTAAGAGCTGAATGCTACATAAATGGATCACATCAGACATCATTGTTACCACAATTGGTACCTAACATATAAGAATTTCCTCTTGAGAAATGAAGAATTTAGGGCTATTTAATCCAAACACTTTCTTTGTAATGAGAAATTAAATGGTTGTACTTGGGTTTGAGAGGCAGCTGGTAAGAAATGTGAAAAGCTGGTATGAAAATAACCTTGGTATTCTGCCACTTCCTTTCTAAATGCAAAACAAACAACCACCTACCCTTCCCTCTCAAAAAAAAAAAAAAAANCAACCAACCAATGAACAAAAACAACAGAAAAAATGACTGTGTTTCTGCCTGAGAAATTTCCACTTACTCAGATCCTAATTGGTGTTTTGATACCTATGCCAGTACTGGTAGCATCTTATGACTGGTTTCCCCAAGGTTGTGTGACTAATGCAAGACGCTCGGCCTTGAAGGTTTGTGTATTTGCAATCTGCTCTGTTTTCCACCATTTCAGGAGGAAAATGTTTCTGTGTGGTGTTGTTTTCATTGATATCCAGGCCAAGGGTCTACAGGAGGCCAGCTCTTCTCAAAAACTTTGATCTTTTCCACTTCTGTGACACGTAGTGTTTCCCTCACTTGAGAAATACTGGGGGAAAATATTAGGGAGGCTGTTAAATAGTTTCAGTTTTAATCTGCATCGTTTAGCTCTTGCAAAGATAAAGTTGAACCTTGAGTGTTGTTCCTGCAACAAGTTATTTTTGCAGCAAAGGAATTCATACTCATACAAGAAGTATGTAGAGGGAGGAAAAAAGAATTTTGTTGATTTCTGGTTCTTCCAACATATAAATAAACTCAAGCCCCAGAAAATCTGTGCCTCCCTCAGTTTCACAGTTATTTAGCAAGTCCTTCCTTGAAAAGATTTGGTTTGACCTTGCCAGTTATGATTTCCCTCTGGAAAGATATGATCAAAAGAAGGAAATGCTCATGAGTTTAAGCACTGTTAACCTGTGCAGTGCAGTTGCCCAGGATATTACTGCCAAGTTGAAGAACACTGAATTTGTCCTGCTTGCATGTCAAGAAATAATACTTGGCTGGAAAATAAAACGTGGTTAAAAAGTGGTGGGGAGGACTTTTTAATAAACACAAAACAAGAAGCTGAAGTGTGCAGGGTCTTGTGCAATTAATGTGGCTGTGCTCTCAAAGCAGCTGGGCCCAAAGCATTGCTCTCTTTTTGATTATGAATTGATGAGTTTTGGAGGAAATTGCATTGGAAGGTGATGCTACAGAAAACATTCCTAGAAGAAATACATAAGAGGGGAAAAGCGGAATATTTTTAGTGTTATTAGGGAAACCAGAAAATTATCAGGTAACATAATAAAGATGAAAATAAGGCAGACTGTACATGGCAAAGTTTTGGTAAATTAAAAAAGAAGGCAAAATGATTCTTGCAGCAAAGCTGTCTTTGTGGCTGGGGCAAGAGAAAGAGTTTTAACCCTCCAGGAAAGGAAAGCAATGAGTGTCTGTTGCAATGCATTCACTAATAAATTTCAGGTTTACACAGTCCAATAGTTTCTGCTGCAGAGACTCACTATAGTAAGACAAAAGTGATGAAGTTCAGGGGACTTTTTGTGCTGCAGTTTGGGCGAGAGCAAAAGAATTAAGTACAAACTTGAGATGTTAATTATAATATTTTAAAATTATTTCATTTTGCTTTTTCATTTAGCTTTTTTTCTTTTATTGTAGTTACAGTTTTAAATACATGGAAGCTGAATTAGTGAATGTTGCAGCTTTGATTTCTTTGGCTCAATATTTGCTTTCTAAATGCTGCTATTATTTAATCTTGAACTCTAAAACCACTATATTCTGCTGAGTTGAAGGAGCATTGTGAAATATAGTATTGCAAAATGCACAGGAAAGCAGTTGTAATGTTTCTTCCTGAAACAGGCAAGCACAGCAGCACTTCTGAAACGCTAAAGCTTATTTAAAATTGCAGTATATAAGGGAACAATAATTACTAAGCACTACTTTCCACTGGCTTTCTACATTTTCATACTCTGTCTTCTTTTTGAAAATGACCACGTTCAATTAATTTATATACAGCTGCCTTGAAGTTGTGAAACTTCCTTCTGGTTTGATTATACAGAGCAGTTTGAGAACCACTCACCCAAGTCAGTAATCTTTAATACAGAAATAACAAAGATAAATGTGTATTTCAACAAAATAAACAAGCACTAAACTCTTTCCATTCTGTAATAAGCAATCCTGGTGGAGGCTGGGGAGTACAAATCTGTCTGGCTGAAGGTGAGCTAATCCCCTGTGACAAAGCTGTGGGTTCTCCTGTCCTTGAGGCAGCTCCTGCCTCCTACCTTGCAGTGGCAGGAGCACCTGTGTGGGGTGGCTGCAAATGGCTTCATTTTTCACAGCTGTCACCTCGAGGATGGCTTTTAGCTCTGCTAAACACCTTTTTTAGTCTGTGGTCTTGCAGGTCTTGGTTGATGAGCTTCCACAAGCCACACCGGAGGGAGAAGAAAATCTGTTTCAAGGGTAACATGTTGGGGTCTGGTGTGAAGGATCCTTCTGCAACTGGTGTGAAGTGCAGTGAGATGAGCTGTCCTGGCTTCTAAAAAAGTGTTTTGCTGTCATTGCGGCAGTGGTGGGAGAATTACAGATATCCACAGAAAGACACAGTGGACAGAAAGACACAGTGGGCAGCCAGGAGAATATTGCTGTTCAGTGCTTTCCCCTGCTGAGAACAACGATGTTCCAAATGATTAAGTGGCCATCTCTGGATTCAGGGGAGCTGATTTCCTTGTTATTATGTTTGCTCTTCAGACAAATCATTTGGGCTGCAGTTTGATGAAACTGTTAAAATAACAAATGCTGCTGAAGAAGCAGAATTCTGCCCCCTCCTCATCGTGGTTTGAGCCCCAACCTCTTCCTGTGTTAGCACTACTCTTACTTCTCACCTGTTCCTAAAGAGAGCTGAAATAGCAGAAAATGCAGCCTAACAGCAACAGCAAAACTATGATAACCCTGAGACACTAAAGAGAAGAAGCAGATTTTTCTTTCTTAATTTACAGTACTGACAAAAATTGTAGATGTGTGTGGATTGATCACATCTGGCACATTCCCTAGGTGTTTGCTAGCTCTTTCCAAAGTTTCTTGGAATCCTTAGTGGCCACAAGAACCTAGAATAATCAAGGGGACATAGTCACCTTGCTGTTCACCTTCCCTGTCAATTCATTAATTCATGGGTTGAATGTCTTCAGTCCAGTCCTGAGGCTGGTCCCTAGGTCACTCCAGTATTAACCTCTGTCAACAGTGAGAAATGGCTACTGATGTCCAATTCTCTCTGTCTCCAGTTTTAAACTGTGCCACGACTTTTATCCGTGCTGATTCCCAGATTTCTTCAACAGCTTGTGAAGGGAGATTGTTTTTTGTCAAAAGTCTTTGGAAAGCTTAAACATTTTCTATCTAGAAGTTTCTCTCTTTAAAATCAATTGGCTAACAGGGGTTAGAGGAGCAATAGGGAAGAAACTATATGGACAATTAGTTTACAAAGCACATTTCCTTAACAATCAGTAATTATCCTGTAACTTTATGGTCCTTGGGGGCTCTGGACTCTGACTTCAAAGGACACAAGGGAATGCGAGCGTCCTAAACATGTAAATGGTCAGGCAATTAAAAGTTCTCGTTTTCCCCAAAGTCCTTGTGAAGCATCCTACTCTATAAACTGCTCTTTACAAGGGTAAACATATGCTTAGGGGAGCAATCGATTCCTTTCCTGAATGAATTAATTGATTCCCTGCCCCTGCCTCTTGTAGCGAACAACAAATTACCAGTGGCTGTTAAGGCAACTCCAATGCACGACTTCATCTCCATCTAAACTAAGTTTGGACAGATCATTAATTTTGCAGGCTCTGGAATGGAGTGAACTTATATCTCTGCACTATATTCCAGAAACGCATTGCAACTGAAAATCCAAGGTTTCCAGCAGGCTGACACTTCAAACAGCCTGTGACAAGCCATCAGACTGCCTTGTGTTTCAATTACTTATCAGTCTGTGAATACAATAGATGGTCCTGTGCAATTTGAAGAAATAATTTGAATGGAAATGTATAAACTTTGCTAGAGTTCCCCACTACAATGATAGCGTGCAAACAGCTGAAAAATAAAATTAGTAATGCCTGGTTCTTACGCACAATTTGCACGTGGGAGGTTTGTCAGAGGAAGCAGATACTTGGAGATAAAAGCACCATGGTCAAGGACAGAAATAGAAGAAAAATTCACAGTCTCCAAACTCTCACTCAAGCTCCACTGGGGCTTGCTGCTACTAAATCTCTTTAGGGCCTAACAGTGGTGTCCAGAAGTCCTGGCCAAATACTGGTGTCTGTTCTGTGATACAATGCACACAGGTAAACAGCTTATATTAAAGTTAATGTTTGACATCAGCTGCCACTTCAAATAGTTCTGAGAGATCAAAAGACCTCAGTTTCAGTAGGATAAATTCTGAACGCTCTTCATGCAGTGGAAAGCAGGAAGAATGATCAAAGGTCCTGAAAACATGCAATAACAGACCTTCTGATATGTAAAACACTCTTGCAAAGAGGAATGGAAGCTGTCTTTCTCCATGACTGTGGCAGATGAGATAAAAATGGGTATAAACTACAGTGAGGAAAATGACATCAAGAAATAGTGAATTCCTGAAACATTTCTGAGAAAGCCTATGGAGTCTTCATCACTAAATGTTTTTAAAAACAGATATGAGGGGGTTTTGTGGGTTTGTTTTTTAAGGAGTTACTCATGTGAACCTTTGCAACAATGTGTTTTTTTCCAAACCCTGTCCTAGTCCAGCAAATTTTTCATCTTCTTGAGGGTTGTATATATATGTAATGCAGCTAAATATACTTTTTTAAAAAAGCATTAAAATACATGCCTGACAAAAAAAATCCATACAGGGGATGCATATTTATGCAATTTATATGGATTATCATATTTTTAAATCATATTGAGGATGATAAGTTCAGCTGCCTTTCCGGGCTTTTTAAAGGTTGATTTTGGATTTGGTATCCTCTGAAATGGAGTAATTCAGTGTACTCTATGGAAACTTCCAGATGTTTTCAGATATTGCTTGTTGAATGCAACCACTGTGTAGACCTTATGGAAAAAGAAAAGTGACAAAGGCTTGGAATTTTAAAAAGAAAATTATAAATCTTGAAGATGGGGTTGGTTTTTTTCTTTTTTCTTACAAGGATACATCCCCTGCAGCTGTTTGTATTGATTATAACACTGACTACTCTGCAGAATCCTACTGAGTCACTGTGACAGCTCAGTCTATGAAAAACGGATTGCAAACCACCTGAAAAATATTTCAAAAATGGCTCTGAGAGCCATGTTGGCTGATGAACAGTGTTAAAAACACAAAGCTGTTCAGTTTATCAAAGTTCAGTTCTGATGCCTTACATAGGCACAGGCTGTATGCTGGTGTAACTAATTAATTTCAAAGTGTAATACTTTATTTGTGTGTGTGTGTGTGTGTGTGTGTGTGTGTTCACACTGGCTGTATTAGTACTCTAGTGTGTATTTCCAGTAAAGTTTATTTCCATTCCCACTCAGATATGATGTTTTCTATTGCTGCCTCTCTTCACTCGTGCCACTTAACTGCATCCACAGTGCTAAGGTTGTGCTTCTCTAGTTGTACAGGTCTACAAGTCTAGGCAGGATTTTTTTGTTTGTTTTTAATAGGTTTTAGTTTCTGTCATGATGTAGCATTCCTTATTAGTAGATTTTTATTTCCAGGAAAATGGGATTTATAAAAAACAAACCATTTGCCAACAATCTTTGGAGATTTTCCCCATTCATTTTAGTTAACTGAAATTATAAAAATTCTGCAGCTTCTCCAGCAGAGATTTCTCTGCAGAGTACCACTTCTGGCCTTGTTTCACATCTTTGTATTACTTCAGCAGATACAAATAAGATGTATCAAGAAATATATGTTAAAAGGCCCCATTAATTTGAAATAACATGGCCTGGGGTATGGTTTTACTCCTGGATAAACACATTTGGAGTGCTAAAAGCCTTTTGCTTTTTTGCTATGAGGCTGCAATTCCCTGAGTTTTGAAAAATATTTCAGGATAATTTATCTTCTATTATTCATTGTGCTTAATCTGATGTTATTGTTGTCTTTTTATTAGTAGCAAATGATGTGCAAATGAAAGGAAAACACCATGGTCTGCATTCAAACTTTGAACTTTTCAAGTGTGTGACCAGATGATAATTTTAGCTGCAGGCCTTGTCTACATTACCAGGACCAGTAGTGTGCTATCCTAGAAAAATGCTTCAGGAGTGAGCACAGCTGCAGTAGGAAAACCATGCTTTCCATCAGTCCAGACATCACCCTGAGCAAAAAAACCCCACGGAAAACAGCAAAAGGTCTGGTATGGCAAGATCTGCTTCATCAGCTTCAGTGGCCAAATATGTCCACTGATATCGCATCCCTCCTGGTTAAAAACTGCATCTACATGGGTTGTAGTTTAAACTTTCTCATGGAGGTTGGACTAGATCTCCTAGGTTCCTTAGAACCATGCCATAATTCAGATTCTATGTTGCATTTTGCGTGTGTGCTAATATTTTGTTCAGTTATAATTTGAATTCATACATGGAAAAGAAGTTTTCCTAAGATTCTTCCTCATTATCCTTTTTTTTTCTTCTGAAACTGTAGGATGGTGTACTTTCAGGTTATCAAGTCAAGTGCAGGCTAAAATCAGATATTTAAAGAACAATCTTGCTAGAGCTGACAAGCAATCCTTTGGAAATTGGCTGGCATGTTGCAAGTCTCAGTGAGTCAGTCAAACATATGCTTCCAGTTTTGATCTAGGTTGTCCATTTTATGGATGAAACACCCTAACAATGACTTTAAGTAGCATTTTGCAGCTGCACATGGGCAGGTTTTATAACGTAGATTGATTTTATAGCTCAGCCATTGAATGGGGCTTTAGCAAGCCACAGGGGCCTGACTGGCAGCAGTCCCCTGCCCCATCCTGCAGAGTGACCAGAGATTTGTCTGATGTTTGTACCATTTCTTTCCAAAGGTCTTGTTCCAGCTCAGCCCTGGGGACCAGCATGGGCAGTGTTAGGGTCTGTGCAGCCTCTGACCAGGCAGAGAGGGTGAGGCCTCCTGGGAGAAACCTCCTGATGGAAATCCTGCTCCTCACTGCAGACTCCGACAGCCCCAGGGTCTACAGGAAACGCATTTGAGGCAATATAAAAAGCTGTGTCTTTGAAAAGTGCTTCCTTCTCCTGAAACCTCCCCCAGGGAAATAAATGATGCTGCTCAAAAGCACTGCCCAAGGGAAGGCCTTTCCTAACACCAGGCCTTTCTTCTTTGCAAAGAAGAGTTGGTTGCAAAATAGAAGGAAGGGCAAAAAACCCCAACCCTGAACTAGATCATGTGTCTGTGGTTGTATGACCTAACATAGGACTCTGTGTCAGAGAGATGTTAGCTCTTCTAGTGCTCCAGATGCAGAATTTTAGGCAACACTTCAAATTAATGCAATAAGAAGCTTAATCCAAGCTGTTTACAAATAAGTATCATAACCCTGCTTACAAATAGATACCATAACCTCAAAGGACTCCAAGATATAAAAGCATATCAACCATAAAAGTGGCTTCCTTGAGCCAGTCCTACAGAGAGAAAACTATGAGCTGTAAATAATCAGAAAGATGATTTCAACTGTACTTGCAATGAAATACCAGTTAATTCTAAATTTTATCTTTCTGCAAACAAATCCACACTTTTTCTTCTCTACTTACTAGGCTTTTATTAAGTTACAAGAGACAAGTACAAATAATTGCATCTCTAAGGATATCTGCAAGTAGGATAAAGCTTTGACTCTGCAGAGCTTTTAACTGTACCTAATTTTAAGGATCTTCTCACCTTGCTTGTCAGCTGATAGCGCATAAAACACTTGTTTCAACACCTAACAGTATCACTGCTATAACATATTCCTTCCTAGAAAAATGGTCTGCTGTGCTGTACTCACCTGTGAAAACTGTAATCTCTTGATGTGATAAAATGCAGGTTTTTCCTGTACTCATTCCATGCCACACATGGTTTGATCTGAATCATCAGTGAACAATCTCAATCATCTAGGTCTCAGTGTCATTTTTAGTACAGATTTTGTCATTCTGAGGCTGACAAAGGAGATGAAGATCAATCACCAGAGAAAGGGCCAAAAATAGCAATGAAAAAGAGAAAAATGGGAAAGCCGTTTCCCACAACATATGAAAAAATGTTTATGAGACTCTAGGTATACACATAGAGCCTTCAGTGAGCCAAGAGCATTTTGGTCTTCAACAACAAATGTGTAAGTCTGTGGTTGATTTGGGTAAGAGAATGTTTATTTCCAGTATTCTTGGTTTGGCTTCTCAATAACTTATTTCATAATTTATTGAACTGATCCATATGGCCTCATAATGAATAGTTAATGCTGAGATATTAAATGTCTCCAGGCTCTGAAGCTCTGTTTCAGCTATTATGAGATTCGCCCTTTTCATTTTTAGAGAGCTCTCTTAAAAATTCACAGAGAAAAGTTCAAAGGTACTGCAGACACCCTTTTCATCCCAGGTTTTTTGCTTCCTGTTGACTTGGATACTTTTAGTTTGCCTTTGCAGAAGGCCTCTGGGGGGGCACTAGAAGACATCAGATACACTGAAACTGAAGAAGAGACCTCCTATACCTCAAGGATAAAAAAGTTCACTTGGTTAATAAGCTTTAGGGAAAGGTAAACTTTTCTGCCTGCTAAAATGGACATTTTTTATATAACTAAGATAGAGAAGAAACAAGTAGGGAGGAGGAAAAGACTAGAGGAAACCTTAGAAAACCTCACAGCTATAGGATTTCTTGCTTTTAGAAAGGTGCAATATTGAAAAAAAATATGTTGGTTTTGTTATTTATTTCCCTAACTATTAGGGAAGTAATTATTAATTTATATTTTTAAAACTTCTCTAGGTGAAAAAAAATTTGGTTACTTCCCAAAATGTCTGAGTGTTCTCATACCCAACATTAGCAAAATAAGGAAAACAAAAGCTGGCTTCAAGATCCTACTTTGTTTCTACAAGTCTGTTACATAACAGACTGGTGGGAAAAATGTGGGCTCTGTTAATAACGTTCAGAATTACAGAATCACAGAATACTCTGGGTTGGAAGGGACACACAAGGATCATCAAAGTCCAACTCTGGCCCTTCATGGGACAGCCACAAGAATCACACCATGGGATGTCACATTTAAAGCAACTGATCTTTTGATCTGGAGAGGATTTTGTGTTATTTGCAGCGCCATGTATTCCATTCAATGGAATTTTCCTTTTACCTTTTCATGAAGTTTCACCACTGCCATGGCTGGAGCAGAATATCTGAGAATGAGCAAACCTTATGAAGTTTAGAAATTTCATTTGGGAACCAGTAAGAGTTGAAAAAAAAGCTGAATCTGACTTTAATCTTCATCTGAATTTAGTGAGAACAGTGTTGCATGATAGGCTTTGGTTTCCAAGTATTTTTGGTGTGGCTAGAAATAGTGTATCTTATTTTGTATATATTTCAGCATTCCTTATTTCAACCAGCTCTAGGAATTGGTTGAAGTAGCAGTGGAGCAAACGGCTATGGCAAAAAAAAAAAAAAATTTAAAAGATTTTCAAAAGTTTAACCAGTTTTGTTTTGCGGTCTCCTTGCTTTGCATTTTGGATTAGTGGATCAAATTCCCTTGGAGGGCAGCCATTGTCATCAGCTGCAATATTAAATATTTGAGAGTGGCTTAAAAGCCAGTTTCAAACCATTCTGGGTAACCTGGCAGTCCTTATCTGTGAGTCACACCTAGGAGCTTTGGAATGCATCACAAAAGACTGAAATGGAAAGAGACAGAGATTTTGATGATGAAACCTCAAAATAGGCTTCTTCAGGGCTCCAGTTGCCTCTCCTGCTCCAGGCTGTCTGGTCCTACTCCCTTCTTTGGTGCTTGTATGACAGATTGAGGAGAAGACTGTAAAGCTGCTGAGCATCTGAGCCTGTGAAAACTTCTGACTTTTTGAGGATGATGCCAAGAAACTCCTCTGGCTCCTGATGGCCAGCACCAGGGCTGTTGCAAAGGAGTTTGTTGTGCTATGTGACTCTGGGTGACACCTCCAAAGCAGACCATGTGAAACCTCTGGCAGGTGCACAATGAATTATTCAAGTATTGTTATTAAAGTGGTGGCAGGGTAAGTATGGGTTAGAAACAGTACTTGGATTCATCAAGCAGGCATCACATTTAGATACTCAGTCAGGGGCCCTAAACACAGTGTTAAGAAACATTGTCAAATTGCTAAAAAATTAGGAAAAAGAAAGTGCAACTTGGATTAAGCTTCTTATTGCATTAATTTGAAGTGTTGCCTAAAATTCTGCATCTGGAGCACTAGAAGAGCTAACATCTCTCTGACACAGAGTCCTATGTTAGGTCATACAACCACAGACACATGATCTAGTTCAGGGTTGGGGTTTTTTGCCCTTCCTTCTATTTTGCAACCAACTCTTCTTTGCAAAGAAGAAAGGCCTGGTGTTAGGAAAGGCCTTCCCTTGGGCAGTGCTTTTGAGTAGCACCATTTATTTCCCTGGGGGAGGTTTCAGGAGAAGGAAGCACTTTTCAAAGACACAGACCCTCAGGCAGCAGCTCCTTTTGGTCACTCTCCAGTGCCTCACTTTCCAGGGCTCTGTGGGTGACAGGAGGTGCCATACCCCAGGTGAATATGTGATGATAAGGGACAGCAAGAGGGTGCTTTGCTGTGCATTTTGTATTTGATGTTTGGGAGGTCCATGGCTGGGGCTAATACACTGCCTGGTGGTGAGCTCCAGTCACTTCACTGTGACTCAGAGGCCAGGGAAGTGAATCTCATTATAGACCCAACCTGCAGATGAATACAAACCTTATCTTTCATTATAAATGACATCTGTGAAATGCAGCTTGACTTCCTAAGAGAAGGAACACTCCAGCTCAATACTAATTCAGCAGCTCCATCCTGTCCTGTGACACACTGATCAATTGCTTGTTCTTCTTCTCCTGTGGATGTAACACATCTTCCTCCAGCAGGGAAGCACTTTAGTCTAATGTGTGGATTTAATTTTCCCATCATTCTTCCTGCTCTGTAGAATATATGTCTGAGCTATGGGAAAGAAATGTAAATTTTTCCATGAGGCTGTGGCTGGGAGGAGTGATGGAGAAGTACAGAGCTCGTAGCAGTAATTGCTTCATGTCCTGTTCAAGCTTTCTTTATTCTTTATGCTCTTCTGTGACATGTAAGAATTATTTCCATGCTATGAGGCCAGGGGCTGTATGCAACATGTAAACCCCTCTTTCTCCTGATTCAGAATCTACCTCTGATGGTGCTGGAATATTTTATGCACTGTCTGCAATTAGTGGGGATTAGCTCAACCTATGACTGCATCTTTTCCTGCAGGATAGGTGGTTTCTCCCTGATATAGATTTGGAAGACTATGACTCACATTCACTTGTTACTTTTTCTCCAGAAAAAAAAAATAATTTTTTAGAGAATCCCAAGCAAGGATTTCTTTTCAATTTAAAAACAAACATTTACTAGATATGACCATTTATAGGAAAGAAGAAAAAGATATATCAGTTTAAAAGCATAGAAAAACACAGTTCTACAGGTTCTTTTAAAAAGACCAGGGAGAGCTGCTTCTAAATTCGTTTCAGTATTACTCACTAAAGTTTGCAGAGGCTTGCAGAGGGCAGCTTGACTTTCTGAAAGCCTGTCAAAATTGCCTTACATAGGGGAGTGGTGCCCTTTAAGAGGAAAAAAATCTGTGTCCTCAGCCTTAGAGTCGAAGCATGCAGGTGGGGTTTCCTTTGTGGCCACATATCTCCTTTTCTTGATCTAAAAATAACAAGTGACAGCAGATTTTGTTGTAGTTGCCAGCTTTTTCTCAAGTTCAGGTAATTTGCTTCTGCTTCAGAAGTGATGGGACACCTTGAACTGGATCACCTGGCATCTGTCTTGCAAACACATTCTCCCTCAGGGCTAGAAAGCTAGGCAGAAACTGAAAACAAGGGTTAATTAGGAAAGAAAGGATAATTATCTGGTTTTCTTTTTTTCTTTTTTTTTTTTTTCTTTTTTTTTTTTTTTTTTTTTTTTTTTTTTTTTTTTTCTAATGTTGCAACCTTCACTGACCTATAGCTTCTGTTAGTTCATTTCCCATTCTGCACTGATACCTCTGTGCATTTGAAATGGATTTGACCACTGCTTCTCTGCTTAAATAAAGCCCTGGGGATTCTTCAGCCTTTAATGAAAATTACAAAAGCCTTTGCATATTGTGCAATTACCTCTCCCTTTGTTTTCCTACAAAATGGATTCAGCAGCTCCCCGGTGGGACACCAGAATTAGAATGTCAATATCACAACATCTCTCTGCGGAGTCATGTCGGGTTTGTAGCAATTCTGATTCAAGGTTATATGATTTTAGGTGCAAACCACTTCAAAATGAGCTGTTTGCATCAGCACCTTCAGGGCATGAGAGCAGTAAGTTGTTCATTCCTGTCCTGGCTGCAGGCTCTGTCACAGGCATTAAAGCAATTGCAGTTTAGGGTGAGAGTATTTAGAGGAGTTTGTCTTTCCAACACCCTGCCTGCCCACTGCTGCTGCTTCCCAGAGTCCTTTCACATTAGACTCCCTCTATTGCTCCAGTAGCAACACATAGAAACAAATTTTATTTCTCTTCCAGCTGGCTTTAAGCATTGGAGCCCTAGCAGTGACATCCTTATTTTCAACACAGTTCAGCATATGCATTTTCACTATGCTTTTCCTACATACATACAGTATGTAGATAGTGAACCTCTTCTAAGAAAAAAGAATGTACAGATATACATACATATATATATATGAATACAGTATATGAAAACAGGCCATTCTGAAAAATGTCCTAGGTCAATGATATGACATTGATATAATGGTGTTTTGAAGTTTAAATGTTCCAATTAAAGTCTGTCTCCAGTTCTGAATCACCTGACTTGCACTAGAAGTGTTTTTCAGCTTGCATACCAGAAAAAAAAATCAAAAATACTATTTTTGAAGGCTCTGATCCTGTTTATGCAATCTATCAGAGACATTGTGGTCTTCTGATAAGAGGCAGGTGAAAGCAAACAACCAGTACAACAGAGAACAGCAACACCCAGAATCTGGTGAAAGAGCAGTTTGCACAAAGCAGTGCTTCACCCCTCAGATCTCCATCACTAAGCCACAGCTCTGCAGGGAGATCAGAACAAGCTTGGGAATTGCCACATCCATAGCATTGCTTCAGAATAAAACCACTAAGTGAAAACACGTCACCTCCCATTTCTCTTTGAAATAATTAAACTAAATATCATAACAAGGCTTTTTCTTAGCAGGGTTGTACTCCACCCTCTTCTTAGGATTGTGCTCTGTCCTGTCTCAGCTCATACGGAAACATTACCTCTGTCTCTGATGTGAAATTCCTATGTAGCAGATCTTATTTTCTTTTCTCCTTTCTTAGTGCACTCTGTTGATTTTGGAAAATATTTTACCCATCCCTTCAAATCATAACTTTCAGAAAAGATTAATAGTAATTGATGATATTGCAGTGTTTGTTGCTGATGAACCAAGTAAATAAGTTTGGGTTGTGTGTACTCCTGGATGGCATGATGCTCTCTTTTCTTTGCAAGAGATAATAAAAGGAGCTTAAGCAAGCTTGTAGCTGGATCAGGCTGCATATTGGCTAACTCACCTCTCCTCCTTCTGCCTCAGTTTCCACATGTGTAAACTGGGAGTAAAAAGTGCTGACCTCATTAAAGTGCCCTAAAGAAGAGAATTGCAGAGAGCTACTGAGCTCACCAAAACCTGTGCAACAAGTGTGGGCACCTACTTCATGAGGTCTGCTCTGGAGTATCAAAAAGTTGATTTTTTTACTCCAGTTTTCTGGGCCTAGATCTGCATGTCCTCAGTAGATCATAGTACCTTGTTCAGTTGCTTTTTATCTGCTTGTCCATTCTTCTTCATCCCTTCCCTGCTAAGAGTTCATGAAGATGAAGGTTCACTTATTCCTAAACATGTTTTCTCCTCTGCTTTGGTATTAACAGCTTCAGGGGATCCTCAGCCTCAGCAACTTCCCCCTGGATGCTGCTGGACTGGCTGCTGCTCCAGCTAAAGGGCACCAGGACACTCAATGCAACACATGCACTGATGTGATACAGCAGCTCCTGGGGGCTCATCTGCAGGCAGAGGGACCACGACTGTTGCCAGACATTGTGCATGAGCACCTCAAAGTTTATGGCCTAATCAGGTAAACAAGGCCCATGATAAAAGAACTGCCTGCAGACATCTGCAGCAAGCATACAACACACAGCAAAATAAAGTGATTTGCCAAGGACAGGGCTGGGCCTTATCTTGCTGTACCTCTCAGCTGAGAGCTGGGTATGTACAGACAGAAGGCAATGTACCCTTGTTCTGGATTAACAGACACTTTGGATTTTCAAGAGGTTTTACTTCTTCTTACACCCCTCCCTTTTTTTTTTTTTTTTTTTTTGTTGTTGCTTTAGATGGCACTCACAACAGAAACTAAGTGGGTCACAAATAATATGTTAGACTTATACAAATCCCTGGNGGCCTGCTCCACACTGTCCCTGACATTCTCTGTCCCTCTCTCCAGCCCAGGTCACCAGGTGAAGTCTGTCATCAGCCAGCCCTTGCTTCCCTCACAGAAGTGCTTGCAGGTAGCTGGTGCCAATCCCTCTTTTCTCCAGTAATAATGGATTCCCTGGGACACTTTCTCCTTAGCTGTAATTTTGGCATTGAATAGAATAACTTGACCATGCAAGTAGCTGGAAACAACAGCTACTTTCTCAGGTCTTTCTGCCTCCTCCCTGTGCCTGTTTACAATTCCACCTGCTCTTCCCGCCTTGCCTGGCAGTAATCTGATTGTTCCCTCAGCTTCCCAGCCCTGGGTCCCAGGGGCTGCACAATTATGGAGAAAGAAACAGCCCTAGACTAGGGAGATACAGCCTAGGAGTTTGGACAGTGGTATTGAGTAATTCATCAACCCTGGCATCCCTGTGGAAAACAAGTCATCAGCAGCATGAGAGGTGTGTGACCTTCCCCTCTGAACTCCAGAGCAGTGCAGGGCCAGCTCTGAATGCTAATGGCTTTGTGTAGGACTCCTTGTCCTCCATCTGTTCTCTGAAGTACAAGAAGAATCTGCTTCCACAGGAAAACTTCCAGCAAGGTCCATAGGGGTGTTAGCACAGTCCCACAGAGTGCCTGTGTGACTCCTTCAGCAGCTTAGAGCTACGGAAGGTTTCCACCAGAAGGACTCTACCCTGGACACCTGGTGTGTGCAGGAGCAGCAGCTGCTATGGTCTGGTGCTGCTGTGCAGGGTTAATGCCTGCTCCTTCTGTGGCCAGAGCTCTGTGCTGCTGCAGCACTGGCACCACTGCACTCGTGGCTGTGAACCACGTCTCCAAGCCAGCATCTGAATCACAGCTGTCCTGGTTTCTGTTTCAGTCACAAAAGAAAAAGAGAATTCTGTTAAAACTTTGCTCCTGCAGAGGGTATGGAGGGAAGAGCTTGGTCCTGTGCTTTTTCTCTAAGTGCATTTCTGCAGGATACTGCTGCTGATAAACTCCCATGGCTGCTCTCTTACCCCATGTATCTCCTCTCCTATAAATCCCACACTTTTTTGCATTGGGAAGTTCCCCCAGCCCAATGCAACATAAGGTGTGTGTGGAACAGATGTCCAGTGATCTTTCCTGTAACATCTGAGTCCTGTGCTTTAAAGGATACATTGACTTTCCATTACATACCAATCCCTATTAAAAGTGTCTCAATTGATTCCCTAAACCTTAACTCAACCAGATTTTTTACTCTTATAGATTTGCTCTGCTTCAACGACCCAAAAAGCCTTGTTAGCTAGAAGAAAGAACTTTTTTCCCCCTTCAATTTTCAAAGAAAGAGTTGTGTGGGCCAGCAAATCTTCAAAGCCTATGGTCTGTGGTCAAAGAGCTAAAAACAGTCACAAACTTCACCACCAGATGGATGAGGCTCATCTTGCTCCTCTTTCTCATTCAGCAGTAAAAAAAAAAGGAGATGCTTTTAAAAGGGTTTATCAGTTGGAATTTTTCTCTGCCTGTAACTGGGAAGAAGCTAAAAAACCATGGCAAGATCACAGATTTAGACTAGCTACAGGATTCACAGTCCTGAGAAGTGTTCACATAACCGAGTGAGGTATCATTCAAATATGTAAATAAGTTTCCCATGGGGAGCTCTGAGATTCTGCCTCAGAGGAGGAGTTTTGCTTAAATAAGCACAGAACAGCTTTGCTGTTGCAGCTTTGTGGAGCCTGTGCCTTCAGGCTGCTAGTCCCAAAAGCTGTGTGCCAGGCTCACTGAAGAGCAAGCAAATGTGTTCAGTTACAGGCTCTGCCTTCTCCAGTCCTGCCAGTGCTCCTCTCCCAGCTCTGCCTCTGCCCTTGACTAATAATAGAGCACTTGTATTTTTTTCAGGGAAGAAACATAGTACGTGTGGGTTGTGCACAGTGAGGGTGATTCTGAAATGCATTTATTGTGGGACTAAATTAAAATGATTCAGCTTTTGGCTTCCCTTGAAATTAGTGCAATCATGCTATGAAAGTTGTGGATCCTTTTCTTACCAAAAACACAATGTGTGTTGTCCCTTAAAATGATGGCAAGTCCTGCTTCTCTGGAGCAGCCTCCTCCCTGACACAGAACACTAGAATTGTTTTGCCATTATTTTTGACAACTCTTCCACCTATCCCCATGTCTTTAAATCAGGGATCTGGAGATCTTCTGTCCCACCAAGAAGAACTAATTTAAAGCATAGAACACAAAATTTTAGATAAATTATTCTCAGAATAAATTATTTTCAGAATATTTTAGAAGAAGAAATAGTTCAAGAGATCCAGAGAAAATAGTCACAAAATGAAAAGGAGGAGGAGGTGTAGGCATAAGAAGAGCAGAAAAGGCACAACCAGGAGAGAGAGAACAGAAACTGGATGAAATCAGGATATAAAAGCTTATAAATCTCTTTATTTTAAGGTACAAAAAATATCAAGTCCTAAAATATGATCTTTTCCTGGCAATGACCACACTGTTAAGAAGTTTGTTTTTTTTGGAGCAAAAAAGGTGGGTGTACTCAGGGACATTTTTCCAGCCTTGTGCTTGAGACCTCTTTTCTTCTGTGCCTGTTTCAAACAAGTGCTGTTGCAAGCCACACATGGGCACACACACAAAAATCACTTGAGAAAATAGAAGTAAGCTTTACTTAAGACAGCAAAAACAGAGCAAGTTTTGCATGCAGATGGCCTTCTCTGGAATCTGACTGGCTTTCAACACATCAGCATGGCTGTGTATCTCTCCAAGTTACTGTGACAAGAGCTGAGAATGGATGGCTGGCTGTTTTACTGCAGTTTTTGAAAGCAGTTTGCAGAGATTAGGATTACTTTGGAAAGCCAGGTTTTAGAGTTTGCTTTCAGAAGGTGCTTGACATTGCAAGTGACTTTTGCTACTCTGGTATTTCCTTCAAAGATGACAGAGGTTAAAGGAAAATCAGTCATAAAGGGGAACTGAGTTTGGTTCCTTGTCATGGTGTGCTTGTCTAGGGAAGTGTTTTCTAGAGATTTGTCAGGCCCAGCTTCATAGCATGCATTCCAACAGTGAGAAATGGCTGTGGTCAAGGGAATAAGCATACTCTGATCTGGCTTGGTATGTGGCCTTCTGCATTGGTTGAAAAGAAGTGGGACAGCAGGCAATAAAATAGCCAAATTAATTTTGATCATTTTTACTAATTATTTACTTTTTTACTTTTTATTTTTCTTCAGATTTTTTGTTCCTTTGTTGGCTTTCTAGTGTCCCAGGTTTACTGCCTGATCTCAGTCATTAGGTTCCCTGCCCCAGTAGGAAATCACTCAGCCAGCATGGTAAATGTTGTGTGGCTGCTGTCATAGAAGAATTTAAATGACTGCTGCTAGTATTAATCTCTGTATTCTTGAATCAGTTTTGTAAGGTAGTTTCTGGAGAAATGAGAAGAATTGTATTTGTATGACAAACTGCTGTAACTCCATTGACACCGAGCAGTTACTTCATTTAGCACTGACTGGGGCCTCTCATTTCATTTCATTTCAGAATGCATTTCCCTCTGAAATTCATGTCTGCTTTATACTAAGCATAACTATGCTTTCTGTCTAACTTAGGTCACATCCACTGAATCCAGTAATAAATGAAGGACCAAAACTCTAAAAATATGTCCCTAAAACATTGCTAAGAAGCAAAAAGTTAATGTGCCCTTCAGCAGTTATTCTCTTTCCCTTGTTCTATTCAGTCTTGGTACAAAAAATTCCCCAGACCTCATTTTTTGGACAACTTAATTGTGTTCTAACTTGTTGTAGTAGAAAAGTATAGACCAATATTTTCAGAAAAGCAGTATCTCAAGGGAGGGACAACATTTTTAACTAGCCTTGCTGATATATTTGGAAAAATTGGATATGCTGTCAGGTTCCGAGACTGCAGGTAACTAAGTGCTTTGAAAATGTTTTATATCTGCTCTGATGAATGATGTCAGTTCTGCTCTGAGCTTCACTTTCTTTGGCCACCAAAGCTACAACAATGCTACCATCAAAACCAGACAGAGGATCATTCTTTCACCCCAGACCTCTACAGGCCATTAAAAAAAGTTATTATTGTAAGGCCCTTCAGATATTGGTAGTGAAGAAGAAATGTTTTTTATATCAATGGCAACACTTTCTCTCCAGCTCTTGTCTGGTGTTGGTCTTTGATCACTCCTGCCTCACATCAGTTGTGATTATCTCAGTGCTGAAACCAGGCTGAATCCTCCTACTCACTTCTGGATATTCCCTCTGCCCTGCACACAACCTACCAGCAGACCAACAGCTTCTACTCTGTTTAGAAACACATTTCATAACTGGTATCAGCTTTTACAGAAATGCAATGTAGCTTTCCTTCCCCCAGCACCCATATGCTGAACTACCAGATTACAAAGATGCCCTTTTCTAAAGTTTGAATTTGTGAAGTCTCATTAAATTGAGAATTAACTGCAAAGTGAGATTTCAAAGAGTTGCATCTCTTAAGCATGGCTAGGAAAACTGTTTTCTTTGACAAGACTTTTTAAAGCTGGATTTACACTAAGTAGTGTCTGGTTGTGAATTTCAGACCTAAAATTTAGATTTTTGTTGCATCTAATTCAGTTCCCAAATGGACTTTCAGGGGAATCTTTCAGCCAAACTTCTGCGTCTTAGATCATATGCCTGACATATGATCCAAGGGATCATTCCTTGGAGGGAAACAGAAATCAGGAGATAAAACAGAACTTGAAGAGAGGCAGTATTTTGTCCATGGTCAAAGGGAAGGTGGGAGCCAGAGCAGAGCTGCACCATCTCAGCTCTAGGATGTGCACCAGGTGCTGTTTCTGAGCTCCCTTGTGTTTTGTAGCAGCAGTTTGTTCTGGCTTCACAAGCAGGCTGCCTGGGCTCCTGCAGGCTGAGGATATTTGAAAAGCAGAATACAGGATCATGTGTTTTTCTCACTACAAACTAGATGAAAAAAATTTGTGCTTGGGTTTGTATTTATTCATGACCATTTTTCCAGGATGAGGTAATATATTGAATGCAAATGTTTATATTAATGCACTCCCATAGTTCCACTTAGGCCAGGAAGGTGAAGCATGTTTAATCAATCTGTTAGCTGCCTATGGTTATTTTCCTGAGGGTTACCACAGTGGATTGTAATGCTCATTTAAATTCCAGCATCTTCCCATCTAGGACAGGCTGGTATCCTGGCTTCACTGGCCTCCTCTTCACACAAACTCAAGCACTGTGTATAGGCCTGGCTGTATTTGTACTTAACCTGGATACAGAACTGCTGCTGGAAGAGACGTGTGGCACAACTTAAAATGGTTTGGGCCAGTACAATGCCAGGCTATACCAGCAAGAGTACATATAAAGCTACCAGTAAGAATACATATAAAGCTTCTAGGTGTTTTGATCAGTATGGTTATAGAGATTCCAGAACAAAAAGTGTCCAAAAAATCCCACACAAACACAAACATACCAAAGCCCATATTTGTATTGTGGGCTAAATTTGATTGTCTTTAAAATGTGTTGATTAGCAACTGATGAGCTAGCACACCTGCTAAATGTTTCATTTTTATTTAGAGAATGAGCACTCAAAAGTCTTGGTGTTGGATATGTTCACATTTTTTCTGCTTCTGTACCTTGTGCATGGAGCCCCTGACTTTCACTGTCTGTCACAGTAACAGTCGTGCAAGATGCCTAATTCTTGGAAAAATGAACAGAGACTCTTTGTTTCTTAAGCTTTCTTCAGTTTAAACATTCAAGTTTGTGCATTTTTTGCTGCATTTGTATGTCCTGAAGAAAGAGCAGGTAACATCTGGGAATGACATTCTTTTGCTGACCTTGTTTTCATTCCTTCATCCCTTCGTCTTTGACTGATTGGCCCCCATATTTCCAAATTTGGATTTGATACATCAGGACAGAGGCATATAGGCTGTCTCCAGGCAGAGTCATCTCAGGCTGTAAGATTTCAAAATTTAAAATGGTTTCATCTCTGAGTGCTCTTGGATGCCATTTTGTGGTAGCTTTATAAAAGTATGACTCAGAACCTGTAATTAATCCCCAAAGCATTTCAATCTTTGACAAGTTTTGCAACACATGGGACTTCACAATAATGGTGAAATCATTTCCAAAATGTCTGTGTGAGTTCAGCTATAACATTTCTGCTGGGAATATAGCAACATGTTTATTTCTGTGCTCAGAAAAAGAAAAATCCAGTAAAGATGGATGTTTCCACCTTAAGGCAAGGAGCAAACTGTGACAGTCAAAAATACCTGTGCACATATATAAAGTTTATAATAGCCTTCTGTAGTTAAATTTTCTCATGATTTGTTAAACAGGGAGAAGTGCTGGGAGAACTTAATGATGACTTAATGGGAGAAGGCTATCGAATTTCTGGGACATTGTTCACAGAATTATCTACACTGTTTGAAGGTAACTATCCATATTGCTTTCCAAGACTGATTCATTGCATGTAATTATTTCTGTGCAGGATTAGAATAAAGATTAATTTAGGTAATTTGCTGTCCAGGGCCAGGAGCAGATGCTTAGAAATGAGCACCAGCTTATGATTTCATAATACAGCTTAAGCCAAGACAAAAGCTCGCTGCTGCCAAGAGGGAAAGGTCCTGCCCTTCTTTTCAGCTTCTGCAGCCCCAGCTCCTGGCTTCGTAAACCCCAGATTGCCTGTGCATTGCTGGTCCTCCTCCAGACACACAGTAAGCCAATTTACTGCAATGGCCGAAAGGTCACTTAAATAATAACAAAAAGAAGTGCTTTTGTCTGTGGTGAGTGGAGCTGGCTCGCCTCCTGATCCATTAGGTTGTGGCGCCAGACGGAGGGGTCACGCACTTGGGATCAGTGAATGTGGGAGGAAAGAGCAGGGAAAGCTGGATAGGAATGAAGGAAAGGACCAAAAAGGGACTAGGAGGGAGTAAGGCTTCCAAGCTCTGTCAGCAATGAGACATTTATTTGGCTAAACCTTCTATTTTTGCCAATTTGACACCTACTGGAAAATCCAGCTGGTCTTCCCAGAGCAGCATGTACAGTGGGTAGAAGAGCTCTGTCCTGAATGAAAATACCTCATTTACAATTTATGAAAAAGTCTGTATGGGGGTTGTGGGGGGTTGTCTTAGTTTTTGCACATGTGCATTACTTTACAGTCATTGTTCTTGAGTTTTATTGTCCACTTTATTGCTTGGTCAGTCGACATAATGCAATCCTTCTGCAGTGGTAGCCAGAGCTGAAGGCCACACGTGGTCTCAGTATCCAGAAATTCTTGTTTCATCTGAAAACTCCATTATGTGACTTTTTAGCCTGTGTCATGTAACTTATTGATATGTTAAAGAATAAAGATCCCAGCACTGAACCTGGGAGCATCATGTTAACTGCCTTTCCACTGTATTTAGTTCAGCGTTCTCTTTCCTACTTCTTAAACTACTATCAGTCCTTGAGGGAATCCTTCCTTTCAAACTGAGAAGGCTGAAGAGCTTTCAAGAACACTGTTGCCACCTTTCTTGGAAGGTGGCAAACCCATCCCTTGACCATTGACTGTCCATGTGATGGATGACATGGATGTCTTCCCTGGAAAAAAATGAATGGGGATACATAGATCATACAGATAATATTTACTATTGGTTCTCTTCTTTTGTGGGGAATTTGTTCTGTGATTTCCACCAGTGGCAGGGAGCCCTGGTTTAAGGTTGGTACCATACTGCCACCTTTCATTCCTCTATCACTTTGTCAGTGCTAAACTATAGATCACACCTCATGGCAGCTCCATAGCTGAAGTGCTTTAAGCTCCTGAATAAATATCATCTGATCTCAGTAGTTTTTCACTGGTTCAGTTTCTCAATTTGCTCCAAGTCATCCAGTATTGATTTATTAAGCTGAAGCAGTTCTTCCTGGTGAAGAATGTCTCCCTTGTAGGAAATTCATGGATACTTTTAGGGCCATTAGATTCTTCTGAAAATCTCTGAGGTTCTTTTGTAGCTTAGCAATATGTCCTGTCACAAACATTAAATAGTCACTCTGGGGTGTGCTCTGCTCTGTCCCACCCCTGACAGGCACAAATCAGGACATTGTGTCTTTTTCCTTTTTTTTTTTTTTTTTCATGTATTCTATAGCAATAAGTTGAGGCTTTATTTTTTCCTCTAATGTTCTGAGTCTTGATATACACTTTGTGTTTTCAACTGTTGTTTTTCATAGAATCACAGAATGGTGTAGGTTGGAAGGCATCTTAAAGATCAGCTAGTTCCCACCTCTCACCATTTTTGGTTTTGGTGTGGGTTTGNTCTTTTTTGTTTTTGGTTTGGTTTTTTTTTTTTTTTTTTTTTTTTGTGTGTGTGTGTGTTTTGTTTGTTTGTTTGTTTGTGGTTTTTTGGTTTGGTTTGGTTTGGTTTTTTTTGGTTGGTTGGTTGGTTGTTGTTTTTTTTTTTTTCCCCTGAACTGCAAAATCTAACAATATAGACAAAAATTTAATATAATGGCCTGGGTTTTTATTAAGATTTCCCTTTATGGAATAGTTATGAGACAGTTCACAAAATGACCATTAGATTACCTACTTAAGAATTTATTTATTTTTTAACATTCTCCTGACATTCAGACCCTAAATGCTTATGTAGATTTACAACAAGGCTACATAACATGAAAAGTGATGAACATATACCACCTTCTGCTGCCTTTCAGCCTTTTTACTGTAACTCAAAGCCCTTTGCTTGTACTTTAACAGAGAGATGCTCTTTTGTCTTACCCATTTCTGAAAGCAGAACAGGAACTGTTTCCTTACTCCCTCTAGTCTCGGTCAGGTGCAGTGAGTGCTCAGCTATCCAGATATTCAGCATACCAAGGAAGGAATGGCATATTCCCTGGGCAGCCACCTTCAGGGCAAGGACACTTGTGCCCTGATGCTGTTTTGTGCCACGACACAAGACCCCGAGGACAGAAGGCTAAAAAACTTACTCTTTATTTAGGGATGCATCTCCCTTATATATACTATTTTACACAGACCAATTAGGTTGGTAAAAGAAAGGCAAACCTTTTCAATCACATTGGTCAAACCAGAGGAACATCAAGAAGAAGTCCCTCCTGTGAGAAGGAATGAATGACATAGGTACCATTGGAAAAACATTCCCATTGTTTACAGAACTTTCCCTGGGAAAAGAATGTAGAAAACCAAAACATCTCAAACATGAAAACTAGGGCTATGTTGCCCTTTGGCTCTGAGCTGCTGTTCTTGAGGCTGGTAGGCACCTTTCTTCTTAGACTGATGGTAGGTACCCGGAGTCACAGGCATCCTCTCAACATCACTTAAGCTAAACTGGAATGTCACTTTGATTTGTTAGTTAATCATCAGCATTTCACTTTTTTTTTTTCCTGGAACTTCTTTGAGCTTTGGCTCATGCTGACTTATAGAATCTGCTTACTCACTCACTTCTCACTTAGATTTCTTCCAGTCAGAAGCATAATAAACATCAGCCATCATCATTGTGACAGTATTGCAAATATCTCCAAATATTGCCAAACTACCACACCATGGATTAGAATTCATTGTGGAAACCAGAATTTGATGAGAAGAGCACTCTAACTGTGGGAATGATTGGTCATTGGAATGATTTATCTGTTGATAGGAGTGGATGTCCTGTAAACCAGGAATACTAAAATCAAGGGCACAGAGATTTTTGTAAGGACATGATTGTTTCAGCCTCAACAAAAACTGTTACAGAAGGGAGAGATGGTAGGAATCAGATTGTATTATGACAGTTTTCCCTTTTTTTTTTTTTTTTTTTTCTCATAAAACAATATAAATTCCATCTATTAGACTAGAATTCTGAATTATTTACCACTTTACATTTTTATCATCTTTCTTCACATCTTCACTGGAATAGTAATAGAATAAAGAAACAAAAGTTTTGGGCTTTTATTTCTTGAGAGCAGAAAAAATCCACACTTCAAGTCACAGTCATCCCCTCTTTTTTCATCTCCTTTTGGTCACCACTGAGGACAGCCATATTCCTCTGCCTCTCCCTAGGCACGTGCTGAGCTCAGAAATTCCCCATCTCATAGCTGTCTCTAGAGGGAATTGTCATATGCCAAAGTCCAGAGTGGAAAGGGCTGGATTTTTACTGTGTTGAGTATTTTTAATATCTAGCAGGATTGGTGGAAAAGGTATGAAAGGAAATTAGTATGAACCTCAAAGTGGAAATAACTCATCCAGCAAACTGAACATCTTTGCTGTAAGACTTTTCTTCCTATTCAAGTCTGTTTCAGCTGAAGCCAAAGATGGTCAGTTTCAAATTCTCAGACATTTTTACAAATGAATCTGTGGCTCATTCTGTGATGCACTGAAGGAAATGCTAGTTCCAGTTCAATTCCTAGGAAAAAGTACACACTGCCTCACATTGCCTGCTGTCACAACTGGTTGTCACCCTTACCTTTGATCTCTCCCAATCCACTCAACTCCTGCTGTTCTGTGGAAAGCTTTGCTTTCATACTGAAAAGTGAGCTTTATAAGCCTTCACTTAAATTAACAAGATGCTGCTTTTGTACTTGTTCTGTGTTTCTCATACCACTAAATAAGTAC
This sequence comes from Aegithalos caudatus, assembly GCA_013389925.1. Lineage (NCBI taxonomy): Eukaryota > Metazoa > Chordata > Aves > Passeriformes > Aegithalidae > Aegithalos > Aegithalos caudatus. The sequence continues at coordinate 33,065 of WEIU01014603.1, forward strand.
TTTTCCATTAATTCTAAGATTCCAGAGATCAGTTCTTTGCCTTCCAGAGTAAGGAAGCTCCTGGAAGGCAGAACACAGGATGGCAAATACCATCTTGGTGTATTGGCTTGATTGTAGCTCAAGCAAAGTTCTTACCAGGCTTCTGTAAAGAATTGTGGTTTTCACTGGTTGCCATCACTTGATTGCTTTAATTGAGATTATATCCCCAAAACTTTACTGTTTCAACCAAGTTTTGCTGCTCAGGATACAAGATTTAATCACCATATTCAGTATTAAACAACATGTTGACTCTCTTACCCTTCTAGCCCAGGAGACTAATCACAGGATGTGTCAGCTTGGAGTTCCAGTGGCAATGAATGTTTTTTTCACATGAATAGCAAATGAGGAAGTGTGTGCATGCGTGTTTTCAAGCAGGTGGTTTCCAGCAGGCTCGGTCTCTAACCAGCTGTTTTCTCTGTTCCCTTCTCATGGCTTCTGCAGCAAACATGTTATTGGGAAGATTAAGATTTTGATGAGGGAAAATTAAAATTCCCCAAACCATTCTTTTCCTGCAGCCTGCATGGCTGGCTGGCAAATATAAGATGTGCCTACTCGACAGCTTAGTGGAAAGGGGGAGAGCCAGCCAATTTATTTTCCTCTGACAGCTGGAAACCTCTCGTTTCTCTCCCTTTCCTGACTTCCTTGTCTCTACTTCTGATTGCAGGGGTCACTGAAAACTAGTTCCAACTGGTTGCAAACAGCTGTGCTGTTAATTACTTTATTGGCCATAGAGGATCCCAACAGGTAACATTTTTGCTTGATTTCCCATCTCTTCTTTATGTTCCTCCTTATCTCTGCAGTGGGAATCAACAACTTTCCCAATGCAAGGGGTGGATGCTTAAAATAATAAGGTATTTAATTGCAAAGGAATGCTTGAAGGGAAACAAAGTGCACTGTTCTCAGACATGCTTTGGTACTTCTTTTTGAATTACAGCCTGCAGGAAGGCATTGCTTCATCTCTTGACTCTGCAAAGCACCACAGTCACAGGGTGGGATCACCCTGCTCCTGGAATTGTCTGGTTTGTGTTGATTATTGTCTTCTGTCTCCTTTTATAAAGCCACATTTTATATGGTTTTACAGTTATAAAGTCAAATATTATAGGTTTGTTACAGGGAGAAAGTAATGAATTATAGAAGATATATATGATATAAAAGCAGAAATAAAGCAAGATTATTACTCTAAGGCATTCATTCGAATTGTTCTCATAAAGTACAGTAATGTCAGAGATTGCACTAAATACATCTTCATTGCAAGGTTAACCCAAGCACCACCTTAATTATCTCCCCAGTTCTATTATTTAGGTAAAAATCCCCTACATTTATCAATAAATAACTGATACTATTAACTTAGAGTGGCAACCTAATTCTTCTGTTACTTTTTAAGGAAAATATCTTTCCAAACAGATAAAAAAGGACCACTGAGGAACCCATCAGAACCTTCTGGTATCTCCATGCCCTGCTGAAATAGAGTTAAAATTTTCCAGAAGTGATAAAAGGGAAATGAAATTATGTTTCCTGACAATGAGTGGGATTTCTTAACAACACTGTTTAAATTTAACTTTGATTGCACTGAGAAAGGTGGTCATAAAGCTTCTGGCAAAATGCATTGGTAATAATTGCAGCTAAAAGAACAGCAAAATATTGGAATAAATTGTCTGGTTGTTGTGGTATGCCTGCTACTGATAGCTTTTAATAATACATTAGAGCTAGATAAATATCTGTCATTTTTGAGGCAGGCCAGTAGATCTTGCCTTAGGGCAGATGAATAAACTGGTTGTTAGACTGAGGTCCCTCACAGCCCTAATTTTCTGTGATTGCTCACTATCCCAAGGAAAAGGCTTCTGCTCTTGTCACCCAGGCTATGAATGATCAAGGTCCTTGGGACTGTCCTGGATGTCTGAAGCCTCGTTATATGCCCAGATAATGAGAGAGACTGTGGGGAGGTGAATGTTCCTTCTGCCTTGCTGGTTGTACTGGCTGACACTTTTTTATCCTGAAAAAACCTTTGCAATCCTGCCCACAGCAGTGATCTGAGCCTGGGCTGTGGTGTGGAGTGACAGGCAAGGGAGCTGGGATGGCAGGAATTCTGTGGGACACCTGTAGAAGCCATTTCACAGTATTTGTTCTGTGGAAGGCAGCCACAAACTTGGGAGAATACATCTGCAGGTGTTGCATCCTGCTGCAATGCTTATTTATCTGGCTGGCAACACTGAAATATTCAGAGATTTAAGTGACGTTCTGAATTCACTTTCAGGGAGTTGCCAGAAAATCCGAGAAAAATCTGTTCCATTCCTGTTTAAAAACCTCCACATCTGTGGAATGTAAAACCACTGGAAAGGAAAAAAAAATCTTTTTTCATAGGATGTTTTCACAGGATTTTTTTCCTCTATTTTAAATTTACTGATTTTTTTTAAATTCCTTATACATACTGTATAAGCCTACTAAAAGCTTCTTAAGCATGTGCAATGTTTTACCTACATAATTTCTGAGACGAAAAATGCTGTTAGCAACTGATAAAGAACACCTCATTTAAGGTTCATATTTATTGTGTGTGTCATCCCAATAAATTGCTTGGTATTTACTTTAAAGCTTGTCCTGGAGGTCAGACTAGGTATAAGCGTAGCAGTAATGGAAAATTATGCTTTACTGTTACCTAAAACCTTGCATGACAAGGAATCTACAGCTGGATGGGCTCAAACTAGAAACTTCTTTGTGAGATTCTTTTAAATGGAACTTATTTGTGAAAGAAGTGGAATCAAATGAAAATTCATCTTAGAAGTGTGTCTTTCCTTAGTCTTTAAAAAAATTGTAGGGTCCATGATGATATACCACATAAATAAACTAGATTAGCAAATATTTTATTGATTCCTTACATTTACATAGGGCTATTCATCTGGGAAAACAGCATCCTGTGCTGATTTACATCCTATTCTCTTTGCATATGTACCAAACTCCTAAAATAAGTAGCAGATCAAATGCTTTTTACCACTGCAGAAAAGGATTAGAAAAGCAAAGGAAAAACATCATAGGTATACGGAATTATCAACGAAAATGTTTTCTTAGGACTAACTGAGACCAGACCACATAGATTTTGGAGAGCTGAAAGTTACAAAAAATGACGTCTATCCTGACCAGCTCCCAGGTAAATAAAACTTATGTATTTCTATACTTTTATTCAGAACTGGGCAGGCTTTGTCATAGTGGGTAAATCATGAGTGTGAGGAATTTGTGGAAGTATGTCCTAGGAGCAAATTCCAGGAGTGATCACCTAAGGGTTATGAAAACTGCAGGTACAGCTTCCAGTCCCAGTGGGCCTATTTTCAAGAGCAGGAAGATTTCAGAGACAAAACATTCCTCAGCACTGGTTTTGGATTTGCTGTAAAAGAATACTATCAGACTGTCAGAGAAAGGATATTAAGGTGTGTTGGCTGATGTGTATTTCCTGCTGCTGTGGGTGATCCAACCACAACCACAACCTTCTGTCCCAGCTTCTTTTTCTGCCATACAGAAACAGTCTCTGAAACCAGACATTTCTAGACTAGAAAAACAAGGAAATGGTTGATGTTTGAAGTCTCTCTCTATTCTGCTTCCCTTTCACTTTGCCATGTTGGTAACTGCAGACATTGGAGAGACCATATCACCTGCCAAAGAAAGCAGGGAATTATCTTGCTAGCAGTGCTAAGATAGCATCTCTAGGGGCACAAGTAGAGGAGTGGAATCAACAAAAAATCATGATGGAGTGGATAGGCGTTCTCTCTTTAAACCTCATTTTACTAGCTGCCTTAGGAAACACTGAACTTATTATGAAATATCTCCTTGAAACCAATGTGGAATCCCAAAATGGGACCTTTGTCAACAGAGCTATCTAGATAAGAAAGCTTTCCAGAGGGTGCAAGTGAGATTCCATGTGCAGTAAAACACAGGAGCTGGTGGCTTCTAGTCCTCAGAGGGAAATAACTTAAAATCAGTGCATGAGTCATGGAGACAGGCAGATACAGAGTCTTGTTAGCTCTCTGAGAGATCAGCATTCCCATCAGGCCACCACCCTGCTACATCTTGTGCACATTCTCAGCTCAAAGCAGATAAATAAGTCATTTGGGAGAAATGGACGTGAAGAATTACAAAACATCAGTATGGAAAACACAGTGTTATACTGTTAATTTACTGATTACTTTCAAAGATACTGCTCCAAAGTTTGGGTTTAGTTTTAAATATGCTGTGTCTATTTCAAAGCAGGAATTCTAAGGTAATGTAATTGCAACCTTGTGAAGGGTTGCACATCCTTTCAAAGACAGCTGAGTGTATAGGGCCACTGAGGACAAGAACTGCTTGCTCTTTTTCTGTTGTTCTCTGAAAGAAATTCTTTTTGACTTCTCAGAGTGAAGCACAATGTTCCTGCCAAGGTAGAGAGCAGAGAGAAGGAATGGGGAAGACTGATGGGAGTATTCTTCTGTGAATTTTTCTCATTTTTTTCTGTAATCTGCATGTAACTTTGACTTTGTAGAGATTTCTACAATGCAGCATGAAGTTCTTTTTTTGTGTTACCAAGAGAAAGACTTTTTTAAGTCCTTATGGTAAAATTCATGATCTCTCCCCTTCACAGTTGTTGTTTAATGACAGATGGAATCAGGCATTTGAACATGGCCAATGGTGAAAAGTGATTCATTCTACCTGGTTATCTGAGTTATGTGTCCATGAACAACTGAATTATTATACACACAGGGAAGACAAACTGATGTAAAGTGCAACATTACAGTCCCAGGCAGGGGAAAAGAGTAAAAAATTGATAAAACAAAAGGGATTATTTCACCAGAGTTTTAGCTCCCAGAAGCTTTTTATCTGAGTCTAGTTTCCAAACTTCTCAGACGTTGCTCTGTTATTCCTTCTTGGGTCACATCACTTGTGTCTAGAGCTGGTCAAACAGGCTTTGACTGTCAGCAGAAGTATCCTGGTGCTCCCATCTCTGCTCTCTTTGCAGGTTCCAAGGAGCACAGGGAAGTGCTCCAGGCTAAAATCATGACAACACTAACAGTAGTTCTGGCACATACCTTCCAGATGATTTTATGGGAACCAGCACTTCATGAATGTGAGTAGCACTCAGTATCTTTCCTTCCTTTACCACTGCTGCTTCTGCCTTAGGACACACGAGTACATTTTCCTGTCTAAGGGAAGGGAGTCACATCAGCAGCTCCTCTAAGATGAGAGATGTGGTGGCTACATTAGAGTAGCCACCATGGTGTCACCAGAGCTGTAGGCTTGCTTGGAAGAAGTGGCTGTCACAGGTTACTGACATATCTATTTCCCAATTAACATTTTATACCTGGTACTCACTCTCACATGTACAGCTTGTGAGATATTGCCCTTCTACGTCAGGTTAAGAATTCCACAAGGAATACTTTGGAGTTTATCCTCTGGGATTTGTTCCCAGTACTTTACAATTGCTGTAAGTAAAATTGTACAAATAACTAACAAGTTACACATGGAACTTGAACTAAGACGTCATGCTCTTTTCATTTTTTTTCTTTTGTTGTTCACATTTCTAGAACCTGCAGACAAAATGAGATCTCTTTCAAGAAAAGCAGAATGGTGCCTCTCTTTTCCAGTTTCTCTGTTCTTTGAGGGCAATGAACTGACACTGCAATGAGTCAATATCTAACAAAAGTAAGGTACAGTAACATGACAACAACAGTCTCTTGTGCTGTGCGATTTGCTTATAAATCCCTTGGGTATCAGGTAGATTATCTTAGGCTGGCTTCCATGCCCACTCTTCCTGTATATCATATTTGCCCTAAAAATATTGTGCCAAAACTTACTCTTATACAACTGATCATGAGAAATGAGCTTGACTTCTGGAAGCTTAATTTTGGTGATATTTTCCCTTCCTTCTCCTTTGTAAGCTTCATTTCTTTAAGGGATCTAGCTCACTTTTCACGCTCCTCAAAAAAATATGTGGTTATTTCCTGAATGAAATAACCAGGGCTTATCTCCCTGGCAATGAAAAAAACAAATTAAATAAAAAGACGCCTGGACTTCTAGCTGTTGTTAAAGAAGGCTTTCTCTGTACCACTTTCATATACTATTCATGGAAGGTGGTAGAGAAGTGGCAGTCTAAATCCACAGCATCCTTAAAAATCCTTGACTGCAGTTAAACTCCATGAAAAGTTTCTCATTGACTTCCTCTGAACCAATAATCTTCCAGTCTCATCAACGTTCATTTGTCTTTGGTGAACTGTTGTAAAGAGAGGTGAATTTTCCAGACTTACCTCAGCCTGAGCCATGTAGAAGTTACTGTCTCTTTGAAATATGTTCTGACAGACGTGAATTCTAATCAGGCACAGATGATTTTTCATTCACTGAAGACTTGAACTGAAAAGCAAGAGGTGACAAAGCTCAATTCTGCTAATCTTCTTTCCTCACTTTGCTAAACTTAATCAGCAATTGCTGGCACTGACCTTTCTTTCCTTGACATCAAGAAAAGGATGCTCCAGCTGAATTAATCACTTCCAGCCTGATGAGAAGGCCTATACTTCTAGTCAAGTGTGGGATGCAGATAAGGACATGCATTCCCTCTAATGATCAAACACAGGTGACCCCATTGACGTTGTTTGGGAGGTGGACAAAACCCAGCAATCAAAATGCTGAAGTAGAAATAAAGTGATTGTTACACTTGTGCAGATCTTTCCCTACACCTCAGGGAAAGGGGAAAAACTTTGCAGATGGAAACAGAATGAAATTACATTCTGGACATTATGGGACTTCATTTCATCAGGCACTTTTTCAAGCCCAAATGGAATGTATGCTTTTTTGCAGATTAGCTAATACAGGACTTGGCCCTGTTGTGTGTGATGTGATGAATCCAGAAGAGCAATGTACTCTAATGTGTCACACATTGGCCACATAAAACCTTTCTGATCTGCAACTAGGAACTGCTGGTGATGGAACAAAACTCTTGTGATACAGAGTTTCAAGATATTATAATATAAGCTTGTAATCAGAATTAGTCTTACTTTCTGAAAAAGACATTTAGAACAAAATATAAAACCTGGAATTCTGACATTCTCCTTTACTCATAGGAGATTCATTCTGAAGTAAGCATGAAGATATCTCATTACTCCTGCCCTGTGTGTCTGGTAGCTTCCTAAAAGACCATGAGTCTTTGTGATTAGGAAAATAACAAAGGTAGAAAAGAGAGTTGAAACATCTCTGAAATATATTTGCAATCAAAAGAGAACAAAATGTCCCTTTAAAGATGGAAATTAAGACACTGAAATAGTATCTCTTTTAGGTGGTAACCTGGAGAAATAACATTTTTTGCATGAAGTTGTATGTGAGTCCAGCACAGATGTTCTCTTCATATTTGCCTTCCACAAAAGATATAAAACCAAGCTGAATCAGGAGATTTAACTATACTCTGAGTGTTAGTGGGTTTGTTTTTCTCCTTAAAATATGTCTTCAGTTCTGTAAACAAAATGTTGACATTCTGATTTTATAATGACAGAAGATCTAAATAACGACCTGTTGCAGGGAAAAAACCAAACTGAGAAGATAGCAAGCCAAGGAACATTATTATTAATACTAGTATTATTAGCATTACACTAGTAATTAGAAAGGATTGCCCATTAAACTCCCACTTTTTTTTGGTAGGTATTATTGCCATGACCCAGGAAAAGTCTTCCTGAAAAATACTTCTTACGACCATTTCACCTGGGGAGACGAGGCTACCACTATAACTGCAGGAGTGATGCTTGTGGATGCATCATGGCTCTCTCAGGTCCAGACATCTTTTGTGGGATCTCATTTAAACTGTTTACAGCACTGACACTTTTGTCTGGGCTCTTTATCTAACCACCCTGAGAGGTCAAGGGAGAGACAAAGACACTGACTAATTCACTTAAACTCAAGGGGACATATAAGGAGATCAAGACTATCTGCTCACTAAAAATGTCAAATTCTGTCCAGCAAGCATGAAAAGAGTCCAGGGGGAATACCTGGCAGGAGTTTAGACTTATGCAAAATTAATCTCACCATTCACTTCAACAGGTGTTGCATAAATTAATAGATCACAGACACAGGAATAACCAGATCATGTCCCCCATATGCCACCGAATATGCTTGTGTGACAAAACAGTGGAAATATTATTTCATCGTTCCAGTAGCTCTCTACATTTACACCAAACAGCCCCCATCTGCTGATGCAGCCACAAAACAGCTGCAGGAGGAAGGTCAACATTGCTGGGTGTTTGCTGGCTGCTGTATTCTCTGTTTGTGGCAACAAACCAAATGGAGCACAGAAACACAACAGGCTTTTTTGGCTTGCAGTCAAACTGTGAAATGGTCCCATCAACGGGGCTGTAGCCAACACTGCTTCTCATGTCAGGTATCCAGAGAAGAAATCAGTCAAGCCTGCAATTTCTGTCTTACCTATTCCCACCCTCTCAGACTAAGCCAATCATTTTAAATTCATCACTCTCCCTTTCTTGTCCTGCTTGTGTTTTTCCCCCATATAAATATATATATGTTCTTTGTCAAGCATAGCAATCTGAGTGTTATTACCATAGAAATTATATCAAGAATTATATAAAAAGCCATTTCCTTTATCCTTTCCTTGCTTTTATGGTCCAGTTGCTTCAATAGACAAAAAAAAAAAAAAANTACACATCATTACTATTGAAAAGATTAAAACAGTCTGGCTATCATAAAAAAAGAAAAATAGCAACTCACACACAGAAGAGCAACTTCTGTATGTAACCATCCAACCCAAATTCCAGAGCATGGCCCCTCCTTCATTAAAAATGTCTCAGGATGCTGCTTTCCTCCCTCTGCTCAAGCAGCCCTGGAACTGCTGAAGAAAGAGGAAGGAAAGACAAAAAGATGTGATTAAAAGCCAGCCAAACAAACAACAGTGGGGAAAGCTCTCTGCCTGCAAACTGCCTGTAGCCCAGAAAAATCAATCAATCTCTAAACTGATTTCCAAAACAAGGGAAGAGACTGGGAAGGGCCAGCATCTTCAGTGTCTGAGCCATTCTTCAGCTGTGCCTGTGTTATTGCACATAACAATATATTATGATTTGTACTAAGGAGTGCTAATTTATTATCTTAATAAATGTGTTGGACATTCATCACATAGACAAGAAATTCATGCCTACTTTTTGTGAGGCAAGTTTTAAGAGAAGCCTATTGCTTCCTGTACTTTTGATGAAAATACATTTAGGTTGCTTTCTCCCAGCTTGGGTCTTATTTGATAGGTTCTATATCCTAGTTGTAGCATTTCACTGCCCACAGGATTGTGTCAGGGAAGAGCTGTTACAAACATTGCATTGGAGCGATCCCTGGGTTACTCAGCACTCAGTACAGTGTGGTCATTTTCCTGATTGAGGCCTCAGTGCTCTATTACCATACAAATTATGTTAGAATGAGAACAGGAAATGGGAAAAGCATTTCTTATTGATTATGAAGTTGAAGCAGTTTTATAAGCAATGTGGGATAGTTTACCTTGTGAGTCATGCAGCTATACAATTCAATAACACCTATCTTTTCCATAATGCTATAATCGAGTCATGCTGTTTTCCTTGAACATCTTTGTGTGCATTCACATTGCAGTGGAAACACTCATTTGCTAAAATAACCCTAGGTGTGTCATCCAGAGCTATGTCCTTGGCAGTCTCACGTTACTGTTGAAAGCTCTGAGTCCCCTCTGGCCGTCTTTGATTTCGCTCCGTGTGTCCCTCAACTTCCAGGGAGGCTGCTGGCACATCAGCTGCAGCTGCACTGCCCAGACACCCCAGGCTGCACACACAGGGCTCTTCAGGTCTGCACATGGGGCCTTGGCTGACCCAGGTGAAAGCCACACAGGCCTTGCTGGGAATTCTGTGGTGTCCCTTTTTCTCTTCTTAAAAACAAGGAAGACAGTGTAGAGATGGAAATTTTCTTCTGACCTCCTTTGGATATCAAGGCCAGCCCTCGTATCCCCAGGGAATAGACAAGTATGTGGGCTGAACATGCTGCTTGACACAATTTGTCTTAACAAAAACATTTGGCTTGTGAAAGTAAACACTTTCAAGAAACTGTGCCAGCTATAATTCCATCACTCCGCTGGCCCTATTAAGCACTTTATTAAAAAAATTGTCTCCCATCACTGCACACAGCTTCATTTTTATAACTTATGCTACTGTCCCAGTGTATTCACAAAACCTGCAGTGTTAGGAAACTCAGCTCTCACTGTTTTGGCATAGGCCAGGCCAAGTTGGGCTAGGCTGGAAGGGAAGTCACAAGGCCACTTGATTGAGTTTGTAGTTTCTTTTACTTGGAGCTTTAGGGCTTCTATTTTCAGCATGTTGGTAACTTGACACCTTCTTCTGTATTTAGAATGGTTTTGGGAAATGAAGATGAGACACAAAGCTGAAGTTGGAGGCTTGAGTCCTCTGACTAACCATCAGATTTGTTTATTCACTTGTGATTGCAGAGTCTCTTATTGTGGGTGACGTTGTCTATGACAGAAAGGATGTGATTTAAATTTTATATCCCAGGGTAAATAGCAATTACTTCGGAGACAATAACCTCACAAAGCTGTGTTTTCATCACTCTGCAAGTGTAATTATGCCAGACTGATATGAAAAACAGGCCCAGGAATTGGACCATTCAGAATTTAAGGTGATTGTTCCTCACCAAAACGGTGAAAAACACCACCGCTTTTGATAAAAAATGTTCAATATTCGTGCTTCCAGAGTAGGGAAAATATTTTCCAAGGATCTATTTCTGGGACAATGGTAATTTTTCCATCAACAATGCTTTGAATAATATTTCTATGCAGCTCTTTGTGTTAAAGTTGTTTAAACATTTTACCTTATACTTCTATATGAAAATTAGTTAACTTTTAAAATACAGCTTACACACTAAATCTCCTGGGTCTAAGGAGAATGACAACAATAATACAATGATTTATTTCTCAGTTTGGGTACCAGCCCACACATTCAGTTCTTAATGAAATGTTCTTCCTTTTATTTTTTAAATATAAAATGTTCATATTTGAGCACCCAGAAAACTCCATTAAGTAAGACTAAACTGTGCAAAAGAGGTCAAAAGAACCTATATACCAGACAACTCTGTGCTTTAAAAGCTCCACTGCTCCTACTGTAGTTCTACCTTATGCAACCAAATACCAGTTACATGAAAAATTGTGATAACGTTGCAAAAGCTGCCAGGGCTCTGAGATGAGCTTTTGTACCAATAACAATGAACAACACTGACAATGAGCAACACTTTTTTTCCTGTTAGAGAAAAAAGAGCAACTCAGCACAGCTAACTTTGGAAAGAACAAGCTGTCACTGTGCTCATCTTGGAGCAATTTAAAGGTGCTTATGAGTTCACTCTGCCCTGCTCTAGACAGACACAGAGGGAAGAAGTTTATGATCCTCGTTTCCTAGGGTCTCCCTGATTTTGTTCCACCTTAGAAGACAGAGCGGAGACAAGGTCTGAAAGGCCACCAATAGCAGAGTAATGACATACAGAGGGATGGTAAAGTTTTATTATAGAGTAATCTCAGTATATCTGCAACTGGTTCACTGCTAAATTGTTGTAGTCTTACCTTCAGCCTGAGCAAGAGCTGAGAACAGGGCAAGATGCATCTGGAGATGGTAAATCATCAGCATGCCTAACCCCTATACCTGGTAGTCTGTCACCTGGAAATTTTTCTGCTTAAATCTATGGATTTGAGTGAAAACTTTCAAGTTACTCCCAAGACTCTCCCTCCAGATTTCCCTCCATCAATGTCCATAGGACAGGTTTTCCCTGAGTTTCTGCTGTCCCACTCATCTGACATGCATTTTGTCCTGAGTCCTGTTACAAACTTGAGGCTTCACCCAGGAGAACCACCCAGAGCAGTCCAGCACAGAGCCTCACTGCAGGCACACAGCTGCCTGGGTTTGTCTGCAGCTGCTCACCCCACAGAATCTGGGTTTGTTTACTGCAGAGCAGGATGGGCAAATTGACTGAAATGTGCGACTGAGACATGAATTAGCATCTCCTGGCTACTCGTATGCAAGGAGCAGGTATTGTAGCTAACAGTGAAATATCATTTTGGTCTTCATGTTCTTCACCCTTTGTACTAGAGGGAGTTTATTTGTCCAGGCCTGGAAATAGCAAGTGCAATAAGGCAGTGCTCTTTCACCTCCCAGAAGTAAGAAAGAGAGAAAAAAGGGTTGTGGTTGTGTATCTTTCCTTTCTAATTCAAGCCCATTTTGTGAAATTACCCCAATGCCTTGGATATGCTGGGCTGCATCTGGTAATTGTTCTGAATTCTACTGCCTTTAAGTAACTGTGCTTTGGTCTGTGGCTCGTCTGTTGTACTTTTGTCAGGACCCTTACTGGAATCTGTGGCACAATTCCTACCTACATCCGCCTATTCACAATTTTCTTTGTGTTTGTCAGTACTGCTAGTTTCATCTTTTGTTATATTAATACAGTAATGATTGTTGCAGTTCAAAGTCCTGTGGACTCTTTCTTTTCTGTCAGTCAGTCTAGTTTTTAGGAAGGACAGTAGCAGAGATTAAAATCAAATTATTTTTAAAGCTCACTGACCGAGCCAGGCTGTATCCTATCTCCTTTTGGAAGAAGAAGCATAAAGGTTATACAATGAAATACTCCAGAAACACATAGAAAAAGTCTTCCTTTGCTTTTTAGTCCTTTTGTGTGGTTTCCTCTCTCTTTCCAGCAGATTAATAACCTAAGTAGACACCCACAAAATCTCAGCTCCATGGCATGGGATGCTCTTCATCTACACCAGCTGAGACCGCAGCAAAGCTATTAATTCCCCTTGTGCCTTTGTAGAGAGACATCACTCTCAGAGTCAGAAATCCTCATCTCTGTGAATAGCACTGGGTCAAGTAACTCACATTTGACCTCCCCACTGTCAGTTTGCTGCAGGCCCTTAGCCCAGCCTGCCCCTCTGCTGGTAATTCCTTGGCAGCCCACAGGCTTGGCTCCATCAGCACAGAGCTGTATGTTACCAGCAGGCCAGGTGGACAGCTCTGAGTATCATTCCACAGCACTCTTAAACAATTTCAAATCAGGTGAAATGATGACAAATAATTTCAAACCATGACAGATTTTTCTTGGTTCTCCAAAAGTAGACCACCTAGCAAATTTTCCTGTAGGAGTGTTTCTAGTCTCAACAGAGGATGTCTCCAGCACTCAAGAGCATTGAGAGCACCAGACTGTTCTCAGTGTCTGGATTTGCAAAAAGCTTTCTGGGAAGCAGGTCAGAAACTGCCACAATAATCCATGCTTTCCAAAATCATACAGCAAGTCGTATATGCTAGAGAGCAATCAGGTCATTAGATGGGCTCCCAAATTCCTGAGCCCACTGTGAGTGCTGTTTTATATGGTGCTCCCAGGCACTGTGCTTGCTTCCTGCTCTCTTCCCCATATTTTTCCTTCCCTGGAGGCTGCTGCTGACTCCAAAAGAGCAAATGTCTTGTGTGCAGAAACAACAGGCTTGTTTCATGGAAACTGTGTCCATGCTGAAGATAGGACTTCACTTAATGCTTTTGCCAGATCAAGACCAAAATATTGAACATCTTCAAGTTTTTTATTGTCCTTGTATAATCCATATGATTGCTGATTAAATCAAGGATATATTGCAATTAGAATCAAGATTAAAATCTCTGATTTGGCACAAGGAAAGGTGGGAACTGAACAAGCATATAATAAGCAATGAGGAGTCAGGAATTTCCCTTGGGACTAAGTGCTCTGTTCTAAGAATAACCTTGAAAATTCTGACTTTCGGTTCCAGGTTATACATCTCCAAGAAAGTGTTGCCTGTCAACACTACAGAGCCAGGAGAAATCCTGTTTTCCCTCCTATCCTATTACTCAGGGTTAGTCATAACTGCCCAAAATAAATGTAACTTTATAACACAAGGCCTTCACTATGTCTTGCTATCCATCTCCCTGGATTATTTAATTATTTCCTTCTCTACCTTACTTGTCCTTCTTTCAGCTTATTGATTTTAAAAGAGTGTCTAGGGCCACACATTCATGTAAATGAAAAGAGAATAAAACCCTTCAGGCTCTTCTCTTCTGTTTTCAAGTGAAGCAGGAAATGCACAGTTATCAAATTTAAAACAATTATCAGAAGCAAAAATCCTTACCAAGACAAGAAAACCCCACCCAAACTCAAACACTGCATATTATCTCTTGCTAACATCACCATTAATAATCTTTAACCGTATTGGCAGAGGAAAGCAAATGATAAAAACTCTCCTCAAAGGACCAGAAGATGAAAAATAAAATCCTGGAGGTTAAACCTTGACTTTTCAAGAAGGATGTCAAAGGCAAACTGCAGTATCTGGTCTCTTTGCTCTATTGAGTGCTCTGCAAGAGAGCACAATGCCTGATTTTAACTCCATTTCAAAACAAATAAAAAACATACTGCTATTTCTCTGGAATTTAAATTACATTTCCTTTATCATAGGAAATACAAGAACATATTTCTTTTTACATGCAGTTTTGTATGCTCAAAATTACCATGGAAGATAAATATGTATATTTTTATAATTGTTAGTAATGAAACTTAAAGGTGTTCATTAGACACAGAACTAACATGAGCTTCAAAAATGAGAAATTTGCAGGCAGGACATTGATAGATTTTCACATCCCACCTTACAGCAGCAACAGAGAGAGAGAAATTTCTGCATTGTCCTGGATATTTCTAATATTAAAAAGCAGAAAGAGCAATAATTTCAAAGCCCAGAGCAAGTTTGCCTTTTTCAGCGCATGAAATATTCTCCCTTTCATAAGATTTTCACAATGGTTTCTGCAATATTGCTAAAGTTTCCCCACTGGGACAGTACAAGCCTGGATTAGCATTTGGGCTGAGGTCTAGATTATTACATTAGGGAAACATTAGGGATGTTTCAATGCAAAGGATTTGCTGCTACACCAACCCCATTTTATTTTCCTTCTTTTTGACTGACTTGGTTCTAGAAAATTAACTTGAAAATTACTTGACCAAACAAAACCCAACAGCTGGAATATATTCTCAAATACATAAATTTAATTTCGTTCCACTACAATCCGAGTTAGAGCAGCTCTGAGAGTGAGCATCTGATGGGAACAATAAGAGCTGTATGTTAATGAATATTCCTCAGTCTATAGAGGGACAGAGAAATCGGAAATGTGTACTTTTTAAAGGTAAAATCCACAGAGAGAAGAATTACCATTTACATTACTGAGGTGCCCTTTAGTTGAGATCCAAATTTATCTTACTGAATTACAATCTTTAGGTAATCTATTCTCTCTGCAGGTCGGAAAGTGCTGTTTTGTATGCCCAATATAATGTTGTTTAGTTATTAATATTCACAACTATGTCAAAAAGGGATGGCACTGTTATTATTACACACAGTTTTAGTCTTCTTCCTGGCAAAGTTGGAGTCACACGGGAAAAACTGAGATGGCACTTGGGTGTGGTTTGTTTTACTCGGTATCCAAATGCTAAATAATAAACTTTGTGTGATACCAACTTTAGGCAGTTCAACTGAGCACAACTGGCTTTTGCAAAAAGGTTATTGAACCTTCATATCAGCACATTTTCCTTCCAGAAAAACACAACATTAATAATAACTATAACACTGATAGCAACTATCAGTGCTATAACACAAAACTCTAAACGTGGATGCAAATTTCAGTGCTGCAGTGACTTTGGATTTGCCTCTGAGGTGACAGTGTGGAACCAGAGCTCTTCCCAGGGTTTCTTGCTGTCAAGTGGCCACCCATCCACTCATCCATCCCACATCCATTCATCTTTTGCTACAGCACTGCCCAAGTGTGCCTACACATAATTTGTCTGAGTGAATGGTGCCTGCTCTTGAGAACTCAGATAAAACGAGGTTATCCAGTAAGGTCTTCCCATTTGTAAAACTAAGTCATTAATTTAGTCACCACATTAGGTGATGTTTTGCACTCTCTGAAATCCAGTTTCTTACCATTTTCTGTCTCAGATATATTTAATTTAGTACACTGGATGCCCTACCAAGTTGACAATGCCAATGCATCATTCATGCTCCACAAGCTTCACTTGGGACTGCTTTATTTCCCCAGCTTGGCAAAGTCTATTTGTTTCACTAAGTGCATTTCTAGTTGCTTCATTAAGTGACTTTCAGATCTCAGCATGGACCTAATTCTCCACCCTGCAAACTGGCCTGAGGTCAAGAAGCTGATCACTCCTCTTTGTGTTTAAGTATTTTGTCCCTTAAGTTCTCTCTACAAAGAGCTTTCCTTATTCTGTTATTAAAAGCAGCAAGGAGATCTGGAGGTTGGCTCCCACCAGCAGCAGGGAAATTACAGGGTCCAATGTCACATATCTGTGATGGCAGCAAGAACTGGAGCCCCTTCATCCAACTACACAGTTGGATGGAACCCTGTTAGCTCTGTGCTTGGGATCCCTGAGTTGATATCATATAAAGTTCATTATTTGGCATTTGGATACTGAGTAAAACAACAAAACAAAAAATCTCCTTATCCTTCCCCACTCTGAAAAGAACAACCTTGCTCAGAAAGAAGCTTGCTTGTGCTTGAGATACAGGAGACAAAATCTTGCAATCACATTCATTCTTTTATCTCTCCATGACTTGAATATGTTTAAATCCCAAGAGATTAGAATGAAGAGCAGGAAGGAAAGATTGTTTAAGGTGACTGAAAAATTATCAATCCCCAACAATATCTCTTAAAGTCTGTCTTAGAAATGGCATCTTATCCTCTCCCAAAAACTGTTCTTCTGCAGAGCTTGCTGGGAAAGGACATGTAGTAGCAGAAAGGTAACTAAAGCCTTGCAACAGAAGACTGGAACGAAGAGAGACATGGAATTACTCACTTTTAGTTATCCAAATACTTAAGACTAAAATACCTACAGGAAAAGACTATAAACACCCAAGAAAATACAAGGAGTGAGATAGAAGATGACAATTTAGCAAGAGCAAGGCTTTGAGTGTTCTGTGGAGCAATCAGAGCAGTCAGAACTTCCTTGTTATGTTGGCCCCCGCCTGAGTGGCAGATTTGTGAGGGTGAGGAAGGGAGGTTGCATCACTCTTAGGCTGCTCATTCATAATCCTCCACCTCAAACAAATATTTAGGGGGTTGTATAGTGGTGGCATGTAAATGTCAGAGACTATGAAAACCTGACCTGCCCCCATCATCATGTGGCATTGTGTACAATCAGATGGTTCCTTGAGTGCTCTCTTCTAGATTTGTCCTTCAGTAGTGAAGGCCTTGAACAGCACAGCTCTTTAACATTCCTCCCCTTGGTTTGGCTCAAAAGGTCCTTTTCTGCCTCATTCACACACTGGTTCTCTTTGCCTTTGGACAAGCTAGACTGTTTCCATTTCAGAGGAACTGCTGGTATTTTATCATTTTCTAAAACAAGGTCTTGGAAAGTTGACATATTTTGTTTTAACATTTTTGACTGAAATGAACAATGTTGATGTTCCCAAATTAGAATGTTTGTCTTGCTGAACTCAGTTGGAGTTTTATTTGAAGTCAATTCAAAATGAGCATACCTCTGCCAGTGGTGCTGCAGGCTCCTGGCTTGCCACTTGCTTTGGGATGAAGCTGCAGTGACCTAGGGGAGGTTCAGGGTGGGATAAAGGAGTCTGGCCTGTAATGGAGCATGAGAAATGTCATGTGAATTCTGACATAATAGGATTTGAAGGGTTCAAGTGGAACATATTTCTGAAAAGATGATTATATCCTGCAGTCATTGTGTTTGGGAGAAGGGATGTACTGGCATGAAAGAGGCACAGGAACAGGACATTCCTACCCAGAAAGGAGCAGTGCTCAGTCTCTAGCACTGAAACTTGTTGCAGCAGGTCAGCGTGTGCTTTGTTCTGAAAACAATCCACAGGAAACTTTAAAGAAGAGAAGCCAAGTTCATGGTGTGCAAGAAAAAAGGAAAAGCACCAATCCTGAGCCTCCTTTTCAGTGCCTGGTATTAGGTCTGAGGGGAAAAAAGAACTTGCAGACAACGGGAGAGCAGCTAATTAGCTGTCTGCTTCTCCCAGGTCCTTCTCCTCCAGCTCCTGAAGAAACTGAGGCATTGGGCAGGGTACTGAAATACTACCACCTTCTTTGTCCCTCCTCCCTAAAATAATTCCTTGTCACTTGATGTAATTGACTCTTTTTCCAGAGAAAATTATTCTTTATTGAGACTAAAGGAGGAGAAAAGTGGAACAGACTGTTAATATGAATGGAGGGGTAGGGGGATGTAACAGCTCACTCTCTTGAGTATTGATGCTACTGTGGGGTTTCTATTTTCTGAGACAGGGCTACTCAGTGTGTGTGACTTTGGTTAATAACTTGTCCAAAACAGTGTCAAAGACCTAGTATCCAATGAAATATTCTATTTTTCTCCCATTCCAAATAGAAAAACAGCGTCTGAGAATTCTTGTAGACATTTTCATGCCACTAACACAGTTCTGGGGAGCCCACCTTGCATGGACACATGCAAGGTCCTCTTAGGACTTGGAGAAGAAGCAATGAGAGAACAAGAAGTTGAGAGAGAAAGCAAAATTCTCTAAGACAACTACTCAGGGTAAATCAACTAATTCTGAGCAAAATAAAGCACCTGACTTCTGCAGAGTGTGTCAATTCCTTGTATTACTGTCAGAGCAGAAAGCCTTCCGTTTTAGCGTGCACTGTTCATAAGAAAATTGTGCCATCTTGTGGGAAAATGTAGAAAATATCAACCCATTCCTTCACATACATTATGCAAAATGAAAGGCAGGTGCCTCCATGATCAGATATCTGAGGGAACACTCAGGAGGTCACCATGCAAAGGGAAATCCCCAGCCTGAGCACTAAAGGACCAAAACCTTCAAAAGAAAAGTTCAACTTCCTGATCTAAACACTTATGTGAGCTTTGTAGTTCTACGACTGAGAAGACAAACTCAGCCAGGTGATTTATTACTGAAAAGTGCCAGTCTGGCAGATTTCTCCCAGCCAGCTGTGAACTTCCACAGTGAGCTAATTCTACCTTGAATAAATCAGCACAAGCTAGCTAACTCATACCATCCTAATTTGCAACCTTTTTAAGAAAAGAATATGCAGGTTGATCAGAAGAGACATAAGTGAAAATTAGGGAAAAGAAGACAGTCAGAACGGACAGAAGAAAAGTTGTATTATCAGAACATCAGTCTCTGTGATTCTTGGCAAAGACCAAGCCCGCAAGACTTCATATCCAAGAGAATCCTGTTATATTAGCAGTAAAAAATAAAACCTAGATAACAACAACAAATGTCTTGGTCAGAGTTCAAATGCTCTACAGCAAATCCTTGGATTATTTATATAGTTTGGAACAGTGATGCTTTTCAAATAGACATTTAGACATGAATATTACTGAGCTGCTGTTGCTCAGGAATGCTGCTGCAAGAGGCATCATGAGGCAGAAAAGATGAGAGAAAAGTGACCTGAATCTGTGGGGCCAGAGCATAGTGGCAGAGACAAAAAGGTGGGGAAAGCAGCCCACTATCTTAGAAAAGAATAGGTAGTACAAATATTTGGCAGACAGGGGCTGTGCTGTATCCTTCCTTCTTCAGAGCCTGGAGTGCTTTCCCACTGTTGGAACCTGGCCCTGGTGCTGTGGAGGGAGCTCAAAGCCCCCTCAGCCCCTCTACTCGCAGCTGCTTCAATAATTGTAGCACACTGCTTCTAAAGGCTGAGGTTAATGAGCTCTGTACAGCCCAAGCTGCTCAAGCTGCTCAAGCTTCACAGCTGGGCTTAGCCTTTGACAGGAAAAAGCATCAGATGTGTCTTATTAGCTGCACTGCTTTCCCACAGCCATTTAAATAAGGCAAAGTATGGAAGAAAATTCTTGAATTCAGAAGAAGAAAACAAACAAGAACGCAGGTCAGGACAAAACGCGTTGCCATAAAATCATATTTGGGACACACATGCTTTAAATATAAAAACAACTGAGAGATGCTAGACAGTGGAAGGAAAAAGGATATTAAAAAAAATTAAAATAAAAGACTGTCGGAAGTCTTAATAAGCAACAAAAAAGGAAATCTGAAAATTTATGTTTTTTGCTGCTTGGAAAACTCCTCTTTTTATTAGCAGTCCTTTGAGATGTAAGGGAGGTTCAATGGCAGTGAGAAAAATTTTAGTCTGGTTTGTTATTTTCACATTAAGAATAAAGACAGCACAAAATAAGGAGAAGGTCAAGCATCAAAACAAAAAGATAGTCCATGTGATATGTCTAAAATGTTGACAGAGCCTATTTTTAGTGAGATTAGGTCCATGGAGTAGGGCAAGACTCAAGGCACTGAACTTTAAGCTAAGATGGAGATTCAGTGCATTCTGTTCTCAGGAAATCAATATAGAGAGAGGAGCTCCAGAGAGAAATGTACAAGATTTCTCTTTAATGCCTGAATTTGGCAAATGGAAGCAGGACTTTGCTGTAGCCAAAGCAAAGTACTGACATTGGGGATGTTTGGTTCAGGACACCAGACTTATACGTGCTGGTTTTGGGCTGGGCTAAGAGTTAGTGTTCTTCACAGCAGCTGGTATGGGGCTGTGATTTGGATTTGTGCTGGAAACAGTGTTGATAACTCAGGGATATTTTGGTTTATTGCTGAGCAGTGCTTCCACAGAGTCAAGGCCTTTTCTGCCCCTCACACCACCCCACCAGCAACTGGGCTGGGGTGCACAAGGAGCTGGGAGGGGACACAGCTGGGACAGATGATCCCAGTTAGCCAAAGGGACACCTCAGACCAAATGTTGTCATGCTGAGCATATAAACCAGGAGGAAGCAGAAGAAAGAGGAGGGACATTCACTTCTACTCTTCCAATTCTCTCCCCCAGCCCACCCAGGGGGAAGGAGCAGTTGTGTGGTACCTGGTTGCTGGCTGAGGTTAAACCATGGCATTTTGTCTAGTCCAAAGTAAAACTGCCCATGGTATGTTTGTGCCCCCAGCAATGTATTCTTCACCCTGTTGATCTCTCCTGGCTGTGCCAAATTGTTGCTGATGTGTTTGCTAGGGCAGCACTCCAGGAAGGGAGCCTGGACACAGTGCTGAGTACCCACTATGGTGTTGTCCCCAGGCTGACTCCAACAGATAGCTCTGAAGATTTGGGGGTTTTTTTGTAGAGCATCTCCTTTGCCTGGGGTTGTTAGCAAGGGCAGAGAATGACAAAAATCAACCACACTGTCCTCCCAATTTGATCAAAGCTGTTGTCCAGCACCCTGCCTTGTGGCACACAGGGTGACCCACTGGCATGCAGAAAAAGCAAAGCCTTGGCAACAAGGATCTTGACACCCACAGCCTTAATACTCAGGGCAGCCATGAAGACTGCTGGTTTTGCTGGTGCAGGAGAATGTCAGCCTGTACCAGCACCAAGTCCTCCACAGCAAAATGCAGCAGGGATTTGTTAAAGCAGACAGAACAGAAAATGAGCCACAAATTTGGGATCTGGCCCTGATACTGAGATGAAAGAGAGCGAGACAGGGACAGAATTCACAAGGAGTCAGCTTCAGCACCATGCTGCAATAGGCTTTTTTGCATGTCAAGATGGATTATGTAAACATATCCTGAACACATCATGCATTGGTGAGCTTCACTTAGGAAGGCTCAGGCTTTTAGCTTTATTAATTGGGGCTTCCTCTGATGACAGCACCAACTCTGCTGAAGGAAATAGGAATGTATTAGAATAAAGACCTAATCAGGCCAGTAGCAACTACATATTCCCACTGCTGAATGGCCTCTTTGTCAATTCAGCACAGATGTTTGATTGTATCTTGGTTGCTTGGCTTCCTTTTTATGCACAGCCTAACTAGTGTGATTTAAAAAAAAAATGCAATAACATTCCTCCATATTTGCTTTAAATTCCTCCCTGTTGGTTTTGACTTTTCCAAAAATATAACTACATGTGAGTTTTGACTAAGGAACATTTTTTATTCCTATAGTCTCCGACTAAAACAGAACATTGTGATCATTCACTGAGCTTGGGAAGCACATGACAAGTGCTGGGGAACAGACATAAAGGTCTTTGGAGGAAAAAGAATATTTACAGGTTGAGAACCCACAGCTGATCCCTTAGCAGAAGCTGTCATGGGCCACTGGTTGATGTTCACTGGCTACACCGTGTACCTCTCCTTCTTTGTTTCTCCTGGCAATAGATATTCTACTGGCCCTTTTCCCAGTCCAAGCTATTCAGCTTGAGATTGTGCCAAGCCACCAAATTTGATCCAATTTTAATCTCCCAAAGCTTGGGATAGGGTTTTACTCTTATATCTTGTTATAGGATTTCTTCTCATAACAAAATCTCTCCTTTCAAATATTCAGAATATACAAATTGTTGCTGTCAGTTCCACATATTACACTATTTCAATTGTTTTCCTTTAGTTTTTGTCTAGCCCATGAAGAATTGGCATGTAAGTCCACTGATACTTGCCTCTTCTGACTTTCAGCTGGATTTATTGCTTCATTTCCTCCAGAGTCTTGAAAACCTCCAGCCATATGATTTTTAATAGGCTCACTTCTAAGGCAGACCATCGCTTCTCCTTCCCCATCTCTCTAGGAAAATTCAAGTTCTTCTTGACTACCAGGTTGTTTAAAAAACCCAACCAAACAAAAGGAAACAAACAACAAAAAACCCCTCCAACTGCAGCTATTTTACATGGGATGGGCTGTTTTCCCCCTTGCACAGCCATGCACTGAGGTGGAGGAGGGAGGCTACAGCCTCATAGCCCATGGTCACAGCACAGGGGAGCCAATGAAGGTCCCAGAAAGTGGGTAAAGGTGTGTTACTGATCACCTTATCCAGTAACCACCAGCAGATGAAGGAAAGAAGTTATTGTGTGGTTTAAACCCAGTTCATTGAGGTTTTAAATCCAAACTCCAAAACTCTGATTGGCAATTTTTCATAATGTTTACTGTCTTCCAGAAAGGAAATGTAGGTGACCTTATTTCAGCTCACAGAAGTTTTCATCAGCCCCAGCATACTGTGTGAGAGAGCTTCTCCCTGTTCTGCACTGGTGATGGCATCTGCTTTCAGAAGCTGGATCCAGTTGGTGCTAGGTTGTGCTATGGATGAGTTGCACAGGCACTTTTCAGTCTGTGTCCTTTAAACCACATGGTTTTTTAGAAGTAGACCACAGTATTTTCCTTGGCTGGAGTTTCCCAGACTGTCTTGAGAATTTAGTCTTGCCAGATATTGTTATCCTGATAAGTGAAACTTTTCACTGCACTGATTTCCCTCTGCAAAGGAAGCAAGCTCAGGCCAGTGTATTTCCAAAGACTCAATGCTATGTAGGATTTGTGCTGAAAAATCTGTGCTGGAGTTATGTGTCATATGAACATTTCCATGATTTCACATATGCACTTTAAAACTTTGTGCTATGTAGTGCTGTTCTGTACTGTTTCCCAGACATCTGCAGACAACATAGATTATAGTATTTCCTTTATGTTCTCCCATCAAGAGATACACTCCCTACCAATTTTCTTGTCTGCTGATTAGACTTTTTAAAATCTGGATGCACATTTCTTCCACTTGGTCATTCTTTGAGACAAATTCATCTACAAATGAGTAGAGGAAAGAAAAAAGCTGCACAGCAGTGCTGCAATTGTTCCCCTAGAAGGTCCTAGGATGATTAAAGCTGATGATAGAGCACTGTCCCTCTTTGTCTCAGCACTCAGTGAAAATAGATGCCATTAAATTTCACTTTTCTCCTTCCATGGCCTTTGTTCCCCTCACAAGCCTTGATAAAAATTATTTTGTTTATACAGATGGCATTATATCTTCTGACCCTAAAGCAAGTCTCCTGAGCTTACAAATGTTCCTTAATGTTTTCTCATGTGCAATCCCACAAGTTTCAGCTGCAATGCCAATGCACTGGGTGTTCAATCAGCATGATCAAAGACTGAGACAGTCACGAGTTCTGTGATAAATGACAAAGAGTTTCAAAACTGTTTACACTACTTCAGGCTGAACTTTTAAGTTATTTAGATATGTAAACATGCAGAGGAAGACCAAAAGTAATTTTTGAAGGGCCTTCTCTTGTTTAGGAACAACGTAAGATTTTAAAGGTCTGAGACTGCAAAAGGACATAGAGGCATGAAGTGAAGTTTAGGTAAGTACCAATCTTACAGCCTGATAATATGCTGCTGGTTTGAAGAAACTCCAGCAGAGTTTCCCAGCTCCCAACACAGAGTTGTTCAGGTACATCCAGCACAGGAAGTTTAGTCAGTTCTCTGATGTAGGTGTGATTTTGCTTGGACTCACTATCCCAGGGTTAAAGAAAGGTGGCAAACATTATTTCCCCACTGAGTTAAAGGGGCAAAGTGATTCAGAGGAAAAAAAAATTTGTTGACTGAATCGTTTGGGTTACTTTATTAAAGAATAACTATCTCATCAAATTTACCTTAGGACCTGTGTGAAAATATAAGCTTCGCTTAGAAGGGACAAGTCTCCAGTTCCTAACTCCAGGATTGGGTCTTTTTAGCAGATTAAAATCATGATTCCCATCCTTTGGTATTTGCCTGAGTGAGCCAGAATAATGTTTTTCTGCCTGCCTGAGAGGAAGGGCACATGCCATCACTCTGCCTGTGGCACTGCACTGCCTGGGACGTGAAAGGATTTTGCACCCAGTCCCACAGTAAATGCCCACCTATGCAATAAACCTATGCAATAAACCTGATTCTTCCCAGAAGTGGTGCTCTTTGACATGCATTCAATAAATCATCAATAAATCCTCACTTTGAGGGTTTATTTATTACACATTTGCAAGTGTACTTTTATTGGGTTTACAATTAATTATGTATTGGTTTCTAGTTAGTTCTTGTGGAGCTGAAATTTTTTATTTTTTCATGGCTTAGTGTCACTGAGCAACTGCTATTGTTGAAAACCTTGTTAAAAGTATTTTCATTTCTTTCTGTCTTTATTTATAACGATACTAAATGGAGTAAATAAGCCAATACCTACTTACTGCTAAGGGCTGCTTTTCACTGTTGTTTTTTGAACTGAGACCAGGTCAGTAATTCACATTTAATATCCATTCTCTAGTGTCCTGATCTCAGTGGGTAGGGAGTGTGAAAAACACCTGCCTCAGAGAACTCAAATCTTTCACATTATTTGCAGGCTAGCACAGACTTGGCAATGAGCAGTTGTAGCAGTATGGGGACGCTGAGGTGGTTTGGGGTAAGAAAGGAGCAAGAGCTTGTTATCACTGAGCATTCACAAGGCAAGCTGCTGAGAAATGTCTGTAGGTTGGGGATTTTTTTGGTTCTTGGTTTTTAAGAGGAAGATGTAAAGTTCAAATATTAATTTCCAGCCTAATCTGTGCCTGGCAGAGAGGATTCAGGCTCCTTGCCTGTTTCATTGCCCTTCCCAATGACACCTTACTGTTGCTGCTATTCCTGGGAGAAGGGGGAAGAGTCACCTTACATGCTTCCCTGGCAGGGTGGAGCTGCTGTCCTGCAACAGTGCAGTAGTGTAGTGTGACACCTTCAGAATGAGGAACTCTTGAGACAGCAATCCTTGGAGGTGGCACATTAAATCCTGTTAACATTGCTTCTTGAGGAGCAGAGTGAGTTCAGACCTTCTCTGCTGGTGCTGCAGTTTAGACCACCACTTTTATGCTGCAAAGGGGAAGGATGCTTTTGTGATCATGTGAAGTCCCAATGGTAGGAGGGGAAAATGTGACAAAGAATAATCCTCTGCTAAGGAGCTTGCAATTTAAATACAAACCCATTGTTTCAGGATTTAAAGAGATTAGTGCCACGTAACCTGGACACTGGGCAGGCTAACTCTGGCCGGCCTGGTCACCCTTCCCAGCCATCACCTCACTTAAATTACCTTGTGTGGAGGGGTTTGTTCTTAGCTCTCTGACAGGTCTGTGCACTGCAGTCTTGTGCACAACTCCTTGTGCTATCAGCTCAAGTTATCCCAGCAGGTCTAGCACAGGCTGAACAGTGTATTTCTCCTCCCTCCAACAGCACTGAGATTTTCAGTAGGCAAATTTCTCCCCAGACTCCATCCTTAGCTGATACTCCAGGCCTTGCAATTTGCTGCTTTTTGGAGTGCACAGCTCCTTCAGGCTGCCTTTGGGTCACAACATCACTGCATAAGCTGTGTCCTCCACACCATCTCAACGAGATTCTCCAGCTTCAGGGCTTTTTTGAGGACTGATCTCAGTATGGCAGAGCAGACGTCTAGCTGGAGTTTGGAACCTGAAAATAGACTATCACCCTGCAATTATCCACACACACTGACACAGCCAAGTTGCTTCCACTGAACTTTTCCATAGCACCACATTTTTCCAGTTTATTCCTTTCTCATCTCCCATTAAGGCACATTCTCACTTCTCTCTTTCAGTCTTTTATAACTTTATCAATAAAACCTGATGTACAGTATTAAAAATTGTCACACGAGTTATTCCATGTTTATCATGGTAAAAGTAGATATATTTGCTTTTATAAATAAAACACATCACTCTGTTGACTACTACTATTATCCTGTTTAGAGG
This sequence comes from Aegithalos caudatus, assembly GCA_013389925.1. NCBI lineage: Eukaryota > Metazoa > Chordata > Aves > Passeriformes > Aegithalidae > Aegithalos > Aegithalos caudatus. The sequence goes on from WEIU01014603.1 coordinate 59,612, forward strand.
GTGGCTGTTCTTAAGTAAGAGTTTCTGTCACTCATGGTATCCCAGAAACTATTATATAAAACATCAAGTACCATTTCCATATGAAACTTAGAAGTATTGCTTTCTGGATGTGAAAAGAATAATATTTTTCTCTTCCAGCATTTTTTTTTTAAAATCCAGACACTGGTCTTTTAGGGTTTGTTTACTCTGTAACATGTGGAATAAGTTCTCTGTAGTTACCTTCCCATGAAATTACTTTGTTTGAACTGGGGTCATTACTCAGGAATATGCAGCAAGCGAAATAACAGTGCTTCAATTAAAAGAGTCCCTAGGTTCACTGCTTTACGAGGTTTTGTAACTTCATTACCAGCATTTATATCAGCAGTGCTTCAAGGTTCTAGGTGAACCTGCTTTAACAAGAGGGTTGGACTAGATGATCTCTAGATGTCTCTTCAACCCCAACCATTAATGATTCTGATACAGCAATATAGCAATTTATGTAACAATTACCTCAGTGAATTATTTCTATATCTATAAAATAAATTACTTAGTACTTCAGTTCTTCCACGCACAGAATAGAGATGTTATGTTTGGTTTCATGTAAAAGATTCACAGTCAGCTTCCCAGTATAAAAGTCCAAATTGGAGAGTCCAAATTGTGGGTATGTTTGGATAATTACTTGAAATCAAAGACCTGTAAAGAACACGTTAATTTCCAGCTTTACACCATCTTGATTTTCAGTGCTGATGAAGAGGACAAGTACAACCATAAACATTTTGATAGCCACTTCAAGATCAAAAGAGGTGGCCAATATTGTTATTGTAATGGGTCTTTCAGATGCTTAAAAGCACATAGCAGATATTAATATCTTCTTCCATTTCATTGCTTCATTTACTGAGGCAAGAGTTTTATGAGAATTTGGTATTGTTGTCACTGACCTTTCCTCTTGAAAACACTTCCTGCCATATTCACCATCACTCTTTCTTTCAGCGGCATCTGTTTAGAGGAAAAACAAATCTTTTATTTATTCTCTTTATAGCTTAATCTATTTTTCCCCCATTATTATTTTGACTTAATAAAAGGCTTTTTAAAATGATCAGTAACTGTGCCTGTGAAATGTACCATCTGGGAGCAGAAACAACCCAGAATGCAGATGAGTCTTAAAAGAGAAGTATTTTACAAAACAAAGCAGCCAAAAACAAAACAAAAAAGGAGATATTTTTATTTTTTTCATTCTACCCTATCAAATATGGTTTCCACTAAATGACAGAGAGGAGGGAGAACTAGAGAAGACACTGCACTACTGAAAGACAAATAGCTTTTTATACTGTGTAATTTATGCTTGGGGTTACAATGCAGAAAATACTTAAGCCTGTTGTGATTCAAGGTTCATAAGAAAACAAGAAAGACCTCTGATTTAAAAGGAAATAAATCACTTCAATCTCAGGTTATCAGCTGTGGCAGTGATGGAATTTTTTTTTTTCCTTGTTTCTGCATTTATGATGTTTCTTTTACAACACTATAAAGAGACATTCAACTATCATCACGAGAGTATTGTGGCAGGCAATAAAAATAATCTTGGAATACAGAAGGATTATAGGGAAAAAACAGCCTCACATGAAACTGGCTATTACACCCCAGATTTCCATCCAATTCTTCAGCATCTCAGACACCCCTTAAGAAGGTCACACTTAATGCATTATCATAACTTAGTTCCATTACAGTCTGAGAGCTCTGAAAATGCTCTCACCCCTGTGTTCAGCAATTATTGGTTTTGCTAAAAAAGCAGCCACCCCTGACATGAAACACTCCAGGCCATTTTGTGCTGTAAAAAGCACATCTGTTGAGTGGTTGGGAAAGGTAGTGGAGGCTGGCTGTCATGGAGCAGTGCAGTTAGCCCAGGAATTACTGTAATCAAAAGCAACTCATTTACCCTGTTGAAAATTATTAAAATCTTTCATGCTTCCTATTAGTCTTAGGAATGCTGTCATGCACTGTCATGAGAAGAGTGACTTAAAGTTGCTCATGACATTTCTTGTGTTAGGGCTATTTCCAGAATCCAAGCTTCCCAAGGATCCTTCTCAGAAACATAGATGTGATTCATTAGCTCTTCGAAGAGTATAATGATCAAAGGCCATTTCCCATGCAGGGAATATTTATCTAGGAAATGTATTTGTTCTTCTTTGTGCTCATGTAATTCCTCTGTAATACTGCAGTGTATTTGTACAATCAAAAGCTTTACCAACTACATCAACAACTAAAAAGTGAAAAAAATGGACACATAACCTGACAGTTTAGACACTCTAAGCTGGGTCTCTTCACACCATTCTATGAGGTCACAGAATCATAGAAAAATTCAGTCCAGAAGGGACTCTGAGAGATCATCTCGTCTATTCTCTTCCTCAAAACAGTGAAACTTTCAAATTTCAGTCCAAGGGATGTAGGAAGCATTAAACATCTGAGGTATAACTACTGGAGCTGGAAACAAGAAACATCTGCTGTGGTAGGTCTCATAAAAAGGAAAACCACAGAGCATCTCAGGAGGAAAGTGAAGTTACCTGGTGGTTTGAAAGGAGCCACACAGCCACTGGGTGCGCCCCTTGATTCCAACCAGGATTCCCCACTAGGATGCCAGTCCAGAGCTCCATGTGGGCGTGAGCCTCTGGGTCCTGACACAAACTCCCTTGCTGTTAAACCAAACAGCCCCTAGATATCAGAATTTCTCTTCACCCATTCTTTGGCCATCTAAGTGATGTTTTGTATACTGGGGTCTGTGTCAGACTGCCAGTCCTCACACAGAAGGATGAACTAGCAATGGAAAGAGCTACATGAGGCTGGGTGTTCAGCCCAACATGACAAAAGCTTTTCTCATCGATATAATCTCCCTTTTTTCCTAGCTCAGAAGTGAACCAAACTCAGGTGGGTTTACTGCTCCTTACAAAGGTTTTTGGAGCCTCAAAGACAGTGATAACACAGCTTCACCATGATTCTTATATAAATACGAAGCATCCTGAGGCATAAAAAATTAATTACCAGTCTTACTTTGCCAGAAATACATGATCAATTATCTGTCTGCTTCAATGGTGTTAGTAATTTCAAAACTGTAAGTAAAGAGAAAATGCAGGGTCTTTGTGTGTATACTGCCCAATTATAAAATGAGCTAATGAACCTAGAGATTAAAGATAAGACATTTACAAACGAACATAAAAACCAGAAAGTGAAATTCTTGCTGCCATTTCTCTGCTGAACCATTTCTAAGCTTAATTTGCCTGTATTTGAGTCAGTAATCAAAGCAAACATTAAAATACCTGAGAGCTAAATTATCTAATAAATCAACACAAATTCAGTCCTTTGCTCACCTATAGAAGCTTGTCTTTAAGACAAACCCATAACAATTTCTTCCTGGAACAGTCCTAGGAGACTTCATTTAGACATCTTTTTACTAGAAACCCTTGGTAACCTTGGGTTAAGAATAATGAGCAAAAAAAGTGAGAATGCTTAAAAAAAAAAAAAAAAGACTGCATTTTTTTATCATTTTGTTCTTCCTGTGTGGCTTCAGATTGTTGTGTTGATAATGAGACACTGATGTGTTGATAATGAGACACTGTTTTATGAGATACATTAATCACACCTGTACCTTATGAAAGTGCAGCCACTGTGCTTAAAGCCTGGTGTGTTTTGCACAGACATTAAAAAAAAGCTGGTGTGAGGTGTTTTCCAAACATAGTGGCAGAGCCAAAGGCACAGAGTATGAATTCCTGTGAACTCAGCAGGTTGTGTGGTACTGGGTATATTCTTTCACCATAGAGTATTTTACCTGTGCCCATTTGCTTATGTAACCATGCTCAGAGGTTTGGAGATCTCTTTACCTTTTCATTTCAAACACATAGGGATGTTCCATTAGTTCCATCAAGTTCCATTATGCTGTGATTTTCCTCACTTTCAGAAATGTTGAAAGCCTTTTCATGGTGACACATATTTGGCATGTATGAGTTTAGGTATGGTCAGAGATTTTGGGGTAGATGATATGTTCCCGTTATCTTCAGAATCATAGAATCACAGAATGGTTTGATTTGGAAGGGACTTTAAATATCATCTAATTCCCTCTGTGGGAATGGACACCTGCCACTAGACCGGATTTCTCAAAGCCCCATCCATTCTGGCCTTCAGCACTTCCAGGGATGGGGCACCCACAGCTTCTCTGGGCACCCTGTTCCACTGTCTCTCACCACTCTCACAATGAAGAAATGCTTTAATGCTGTTTCATTTTGTCAAGAACTTCAGGTTACCTGGAGGATGTGCAGAGCAGCTGTAACAACAAGAACAATGAATTTTGGAACAAATTTAGAAAATACTTGTCAAATTCACCATGAATTTGCATCATTTACCAAGATGGGACAGTTTCCCAAATGTGTAAGTCAAACACTTTAGATGATCATGGGAGCAAACATGGAACTGATTGGATCCAAATTTCTGACTAGTGCTTTGCCATAGATCACCTTGTATGGTTTTCACAGTTCTTTTTGATGTTTGATAGGATGGTTAAATTCCCAGCATGAAGATGGTCTGATGCAAAAATCCTGCCCCGCAGTAGATTGTCAGGATGTGTGGAGAGGTCCTAGGAGCACTGGGGAACACAGCAGGGATGTTATGTGGCTGTCTCAGCAGTGCCCACACACTTTATTTTGTGTTCATACAATATTTTGTACACATAATACCTGGTTGCATGGCAGTGTGGAGGGCATCCTAAGATATGGAATGTTCCAGCAATAAGTATGTGTGATCCAGCTGCAAAGCACCGTGAGCCAGTTGGAAATGCAATATTAGTCAATTAAGGATGGAAGCTCCTTAGTATAATTTAAGGCTCAGTCTTTGTAATTACTTTTTTCTTAGCTATTTTTAGAAGATTATTTCCTTTTATTTCAGAACAGATTTAGGCTTCAAAAGCCTTAACAAATTGCATCTATATCCAAATCTACATTTTTCTTTCTGTATTCATCCAGCCACAAGGAATGTAAGTAATTTATTGTTTCCTTTAAATGTTTATAAAATAAATCATACAAATCTGCATATTTAGCAGAACAGATATTTTGTGGTTGAAGTATCCAGCATATGAATCATGTCTCATGATAGAGAAAATACTTGCTACTAAGTAATTTCACATTTTAATTATGGTATTTTCTAGAAATACTTTTTAAAAAGCTTTATCATATTTTGAAAAATTATGTTTATGGTGTTGTTAAAAATAATAATTCAAACAACATTTCTAATTTTTTTTCCTCATAGCTTCGAACTCATGCCTTTAATCTTACCTAAACTTTGAAAGAGGAGAAACACAACTTGTGCCCTCTATTTCAAGAAGAAATTAGAAAAGTCTTGGTATAAAAACTTAAAGTTTAAGGGAGTCTGAAAGTCTGGAGCTATCAGAAAGTGGGAAATGCAGCTTTCAGATTAAATGTGAAGGTCTAAGTTTGAAGTCCAACTTATTTCTTCAATTTCATCAGGATTTGGGCCCAGTACCATGCCCTGTGGAATTCCTCCACCCTCTTTTGGCAGCGGCAACCCACTTTAGTGAGGCATACAAAAGATATAATACCAGCACAGTACTTGCTCACTTGAGTTACAGTATTTTCTTTCTACCTCACAATTTGAATTTGTTTTATGAATTTTTCACACTGTATATTAATTTCTTATTTCTCAGCCTTTTCTAGTGGTTCTGCAAATACTGATCTGTACTCAACAGATATTTTCTTTCTTATGACCATATGTAGCCCTCACATGGTTACAGATACTGTTAGAAGGACTTTTACCCTGTAGGTAGAATTTTTTGCAGTCATACATTGAATTTTCCCTTTCAGGAAAAAATGGAATATCATGTGATTGTGGAACAACACATCTTAAATACAAAAATAGGTCCAGGCCCAGGAAAGGAGTCATAAAGCTGTAAAGAATATGACATCAATTTTCTTATGACAATTTAAACCAAATGCAACAAGCATGCCACAAACAACGTACCTTCCTAGCTAGCACAGACACTAAATATGAATGGTGTCATTTTCTCACCACAAACAGCTAATTAAAAAAATATAAATCTATGTAATGCTTCCTTGTAAAGAACAAACAGTTCATTTAAATAGGATTCATAACTTTCATGCCAAGTTTGAGAACCTGGAAAATGAATCTCTGTGTGGGTGGAAGAAGTGTGCTTTTTTCCTTGACTGAACACAACTTTCCTTATTTTAAAAAAGTGGCCTCCAAACCACAGTGGAACTTCTTCCTGTGGTCTCCCAGGTGACCTGCCATGGTGACAGGGGGAGCATGTTCCATGAGTTTCCTTTCCAGGTGTTGGTGAGGCTGCGGAGCACCTGTGCACAGAGAGCTTCTGTTCCTCCTGCACTGTTTCTGCCACTGCAGGGTTCCACCTCTCCTCCCACTGCTGTATATCCCAGTGGCACCAGCTGGGATGGGCCATGGAGTGCCAGGACACAGCAGGCACTCATCACCTTAGCTTGGCTCTGGGGTGAGCAATTCCATGTTAGTCTGCTCCAGCTCTCAGCAGGTACCAGCACCAGCTCCATGACTCTCACAGGGCGTAGTCTACAGAGATTTCACACCTGAATTCAGGAAAATTATTCTGCCTGTTGTGGGGCTGGGAGTGGAACAGGAGCTGTTGGGAAAGAGCCTGTGGGCCTGGAGATATCTTCTGCACTCATATAGGTTGGTCTGTCCCCTCAGAGCAAGGAGAGAGGATGCCAGCCAAATCCCAACCAGATCCCAGGGAACAACATCCAGGTATGGAAATCTGCTAATCCAGGTCAGAGACTGCTCCACATAGGATCTTGCTTTAACTGTGCAGAGAAGATTCAGGCCAACACAGCCACAAGCTATATAAAGCTCATTTTTCCTTTCCTTGCCACAGTGGTGACAACTAATTTTAAAAGTATGTGCTCTTTATGAGCCTGACTAATATCCCTTTGGGCATCTTTCTAATTACTTCAATAGCCTTGGGTGGGGTCTTGAACATTTTAGTTTTGTGCCAATGGACTAAGCTGCTTCTCCTCTGCTGGTGTGTGTCCACGTGGGAAAGAGACACAACATGGGGAAGGTTTTGGCACATATGTCTTCTCTGCTCTCCTGGAATTCAGTAATGCCTCAGCAGACTAATTAACAAGCCACAGGGAACCACAGAGAGGTGTCATTGGTTATCATTAGAAGTAAACTATGAAGAGCATTTGAGCAGAGGGAGGCAGAGTAAACCACCACAGGTAAACTGCAAAGCCACAAACTTGGCATGCAGTGCTTGGCTCCCAGCCCACCTCTGCTCCTGCCATTCCTTCAGCCCCAGAGCTGGATACCAGGAGGAAGCAAGACACTGGGTCACTGCTAGAGGAGGCAGTGGGACATGGAGAGAGGTAAGGACAGCTGCTGGAGAGAACGTAAATCCTCCCTAATTTACAGCTGCTATGGATCACCCAGTGGGAGACAAAATCTCTGCTTCACCATCTGAATGTCCTATCTCCTTTCTGCCTGTCAAACACCAAATATAAAGTTCTGCCTCATTCAGCTATCCATGAAGACTTAACAGCTCAGTTGCAAATAATATTCTGTGATTAAAATGGGGCTCCTGAAATATATTTGGGCCCCTTGCCTGAGAGAGTGTTTCAGAACCAAGCCCTGGTTTATTAGGAAAAAAATTAGAATAATGTTAGCACTATTATCTCCCTAGGACACATGCTTGAAACAAGTTATCTGCTCAGTGTCTTTCCTCTCTCCAGCTAAAGACAGCAGGCCATGCACATCCCCAGAGGGAGGGAATAAAAGAGGTTATTGTAACAGAGGCAGTAACCTGTAAAATCTGCAAAGCTGCCTTCATCTTTTCCCTTTGCTGTCCAATGTTTCAACAACTTAGCTCAGCTGTTGGTTTTCTATTAGGCTTAGTGTCAAAATTAAAAAAAAAAAAAAAAAAAAAAAAAAAAAAAAAAAAAAAAAAAAAAAAAAAAAAAAAAAAGAGGGTAGAAAAAGAAAGGAAAAAGAAAAAAAAAAAGAAAGATAGTGGCTGAAAGAGAGATGGAAAAGAGAAGGGATCAGCCATCTTCTATTTCATAAATGATTATGCTAAATTTCTTTCTTCTTCCTGCTTCCCAAGTTTGTTAACATTTATGTTTAATCTCTCTTTGATACTTCCCAGAATCTGTTTCTGCATAATCTGTCTCCTTCTCATGTTCTGTTTTAACTCAAATGTGGTGTAACCAGTAGATCCAGCTCTTAAGAATACAGGGTCAATATTGCTTTCCCTCATTTCTGCTGTCAACAGCCAGCATCATGTGAGGACACAGAGGGGCTTGTTAGAAGTGAAATGTGTATCATTTTTAAACCTTCCATTCATTCGGACACCTTGTTTTAATTTAATGATCAAGAAATTTCATAGGTCACAGAAGGAGGTTATCTGATACTGACCTTAAATAGTGCCATAGATCGACATTTATAGATCACTGGGATGTAGAAGTGGTCACAAGAGGACTGTTATCTGAGCATTATTCCTACTCTTTTAAAAAGTTTTTTCTGGTTCCTTACCAACCTGCTAGCACAGACTATGCACAGCACTGTCGTTGTCACTGTACTTGTGTCCAGGTAAAATTTGCCACGTGTGTTTTCTGTACCCAACATCCTGGCACCCCTTTGCTAACACAAGGCACAAGATCTGACCTGGAGGGGCAACTCCAGGCCACTGAGGCCAAGCAGTTCCCAGTTGCACCAGCCTGGCCAGCAAATTGGCCAAGAGGGACCCCAGAGCTGTAAGGAGGCCACAGGAGTGAATGAAGCCATGCTGGGTGGGGAGCCTGTCCTCATCCCCCAACACCAAGCACAGGCTTCTCCTGGTATCCAGGAAGAATAGGGGTATTCATGGTGCACTTATGAGCTTTTGTGGAGAGAGCAAGCTGGAAATGCCCAGTATCCTGAGGCTGTAAAACTCCATAGTGATGTTGTGACCTAATCCTAGAGGATTGTGCTAAAATGGATTTTCTTTTTTCTTATCTCCAGCCGTTCTCTGCAGTTTGACTCAAACATTTGCTTCCATGCTACAACTGCACATGCATTAGACAGCAGGTTACCTCTTCCACATTTCTGCTCCTCTGCTGTTTTCCTCCCTTTACTGTCTGCTGTGCAGCATTGTCACAGTGGGATTATTCCTCCCATTACACCTCTGCATGCTCTTGACCACTGTGAGAGCTTTCCAGTGTCAGCTGCCTCAGACAATCTCACCACGTCAGTGGTGCTGCAGAGCTGTCTTCCCGTGGAGTGGGGACATTTTCCAAACAGTGGGATGTGCCAGGTGTGGTTCCGCCCAGCTCCCATCACTTTCTCTGACTCTGTTGATGCTTTTGTGTTTCCAGCACTCTGAACAGTGACACTGATGCACCCCCCTTGATGCTGAGCTCTTTAAGATCCACATTATTAGAGATATGAATTCTGCTTGAGGAAACCTCATATCTGAAACTTGGTTAAAAGATATCTCAGTCATGTGAACACAGATGTATGAAAGAGAGACGGGCATTTTTTTTTGCACTAGGCATTTCCATGTTTCTACAAAGAGGATAGTCATAAAACCCGTGTCTATAGATAAAAACCTACCACTGCTTTCTATGGAGCCTGGATATAATTTAGCTCCAAGGGAAGACAAACTTCTTCATTTCTTCAACTGTTTGCATAATCCTTTTGAGTTTTATAAGCTCAATTAAAAAAACTAAATCCAAGCCATTACTGATTTGAATTTTGGTACCCAAACCTCATTTAATGAGGTATATTAAACCTAGTTCAGCTTATCATACGTCCTGTTACAGGGGCATAATTAATGCTGAGTGGAAACCAGGTTTCCTGGCCTGCAAAAGTTTTCCATTGTCAGAAATGTTGAGACAAATCCAGCACCTTTCAGAGAAAGGGAGGTTTGACTTCACTCCTTTCGTTAAAGCAGTTTCACTTTGTATAACTCATTAAGGAGAAGAGTGAGGAAGGTGCTTATTAGGTTTATAAAAGGCTGATGGGATGTGAAGGAGACAAGTTGGAATCCCTGTCTCCATTAATACTGATTTTCTTGAAGGAAATTGAGCCCTTACAATGGAAGAGCCTGAAGGATTCTCTCCACATGTAGGCAAGTTACAGGTAGGGTTCCTGTCTCAAAGCTGGGAGTTGCAAGGATTTGAATCCAAGTTTTCCGTGTTTTGTAGCAATACACTAAAAGATTTCGTTCATTCACAGAGGACTGAATGTTGGACCAACAGTTCCCAACAGTTCCTTCTGGGGTTTAGAAACATTTCCTGCCAGAAATGGTACACATACTTTCCCCAATTCAGAAAATTTTGATTTCATTTAGTTGACATTTTTCCAAGAAGAAACATAGTAACCATACAGGAACATCCAGTTCCCTGCCACCCTAGGTTTAACTGAATCTCATTGAATTTACTGTTTAGAAAAGGGAGATAGTACTTTCCCTCTCCCTTCTGCAGCAAGCCTACTGTATCCTGTAAACACAGGAAGGAAGGAAGGAAGGAAGGAAGGAAGGAAGGAACAGGGTCAGTCTGGCCTCCATGATAGTTTTTGCTACTGTGTACAACAGAAAAGTTGGGAACAAAAATCATGGTTCAAGTCCCACTGAACTAAAATAACTTAGCAATAGGGAATTGCCCAGCCCACAGAAAGGATGGAGGTCCCAGTGCTCAGTGGCTCCTCGGTTCACTGGAGGCTGGGTGCAAGTAAAGCTAATTAGTGTGTTCTCTGGTGTCTTAGCACTTGATACAGCCCAGAATGCAAAGGAGCAGCTGATACAACCTCTGATGAGTGACAACCATGCTGTGATGCAGTAGATGCTCTGCTGCTGGGATTCACAGCCATGAAAGGCAATTTGTCCCCTTGCTGATGGAGCTGCTGTCAGCAGTGAGCTCTCTCCTGCCGTGTGATTACACAGACATGTATATGCCTCCATGTATAGCTCTTTAAGGAAAACAGAGGAATTTCCTGGGTTTTCCATTACATTTGCCCTCAAGCTTTTGTGCCAAGCTGAAGAAGAAAGTGAGAGCCCATCACAGAGGAACCAGCCACACCCTTCTCAACAACGAGAGGTATTTGGTTGTGTTGTTACCCCTGCACTGTGATATACGTGATCAAGAAATCTTGGCACATAATAAGAATGCTATGCTATAAATCTGGGGGTTTGTGGGTGCTAGCACACACAATAGGTGCCCCTAGTTGGAGCATCCTATTCTGGAAGGGATCGGAGGAATAGAGCAGGCAGCAAAAACTCAATTTTTCCCATTCCTGAGGCAACATGTCTGACACAATTGGCAGCTCATTTCTCCTGCCCTCAGATGTGAGCTGCCTCTGAATGCCTCCCTTGTGCTAGGGCTGGTACTGAGCTAAATGTGGGCCTGGTGCCAATGATTACAGTTCCCATTAGCTGGAATATACATTAACTTCAGAGGTTCCAGACCTCTGCAGCAGGGAATTGCCTGCTGTATGCATCCATTATTTTTCTGGAAGAGAAAGAACTCTGTTTCGTGCCTGTTATTCACTCACACAATCTGTTTGTTTTGGTTTATTCTGGGATTTTTTAGGAAGCTGGCACTGTTAGAAACAGTTTTATAAAGGCTCAGAGGCAGTGTTGTCACCACAGTGTAGTATTTTATGCTGTCATGCAACGTGGCACTGGTCAGCTGCAGCTGCTGGGGATGAGGACATGCCCCAGCCACGGCAGCTCCAGGAGCCTGGTGGGATGGCTGGGGGGTTGCAGCTACCACTGCCCCACCACCTGTGTGCACATGAGGTGAGAGGATGCCCTGAGAGCAGAGCAGAGAGCCAGGGATCACAGCTGGGAACAGTCTCTTGAAAGCTGCAGTGATTTAAAGCAGTTGTGAGAACTCCTTTGAAGCCAGGGCGTTACCTGTGCTTTCCACTCACCTTGGCTTCTTTATCCTTGATCAAATCTCACACCCTGGGCAGATTTTAGCTGTAAGCCTGAGTTGTTAAATCAATGAGCTCATTCCTCTCCTGAAGCCTACGATATAGTCTAGGGCTTTAAGATTCTATTCACTTTACAGCTGTTTATCAAGAAAAATCCTGGTTCACAGGTCTGAAAAATGTGTTTTGAACAAAAATCCAACACTTAATGTGTTCAGGTTATTGATTTTTACTTTAGTCTGTGCAGCCTAGGAGATTTAATTGGTTCTGACCTCCTTTTCCTCTCCAACCTGTGTGTTATTTTCTGTGCTGTCAGTAAAACTGTGTCTCAACTCTTATCACTGTGATATAGTTGCTGTTTCACTAAAGGCAGCCAAAGAAAGTCCAGGAGAAGAGAAGAGAGTTGATCTACTGTTGCTCTTGTGTCCTCACACCTCTCTACACCTGAAACAGATGTCTTGATTTTTCATCTGAAGAATCTGGTCACTTTTTCATCTCCTAAGACTTCTAAACAAATCTGTGCACTAAATATCACTGCTGGTTATGTCAGCTGGGAACCCTTCAGGATGTGACCTGTTTGAATGAAATATATTGAAAATTCCTTTCTCCCTTCCCTCATCCTGGTGGCTCATTGCAATAGGCACAGTGTGGGGGATTGGTCAAATGCCTAAAGCACCCCAGGGCATCAGCAGAAGTGAGGGCTTTATGTGCTTAGTGTGGCACAGATGGGCTCTGGCTGAAGGATTTTAGAGTCTAAAGAGATAGACAAGGAACAGGGACAGTGTTGTCCTTCCTTTTCTGCTCACAGGTAAACAAGGCAGAAAAAAAGTCAGTGTTTTACTCAAAGTTTGCCTTTTACCTGAAGCAAATGTTTGCCTGCATCACATAAAGACAGAAATGGAAGTACCCCCGAATTACTCTTGAAGACCTTTGCCACAACATTGTTCTTATATTTGAGAAATTTGCTGCTTCAGGAAATGATGAATTGGTCCCCTGGAGGTGTGACAGGCAAGTGTACTGGTAGCAAGGAAAAGTAACTTGCCTCTCTAAAGATCTGCACATCCTCAGTGGATCTGAGGTGTCAGACACACATCAGACCTCCCATTTTTTGAGGATGTTTTGACTTCCTGCATCTTACCTAACTGCAAACTGGTTTGAGGGGCTTATTTAGGAGACTAGGAACTGTCAATTTTCATTCTGCAGGAAAAATGCAATTGGTATGTGACTCCTCGGTGTAAAAAGTCTTGGTGTGGCAGGGAGTGCTCATTTTCCAGAGGGCAGTTTGGTATCTGAAGGGTCAGGCTGTGCTTTGCAGGCCAGCTGTTGCATCTCTCATTGCTTGGTTCACATGGCTGCACAAGAAGGGAAGAGCTGAACCACCCTGCTGCTGCCTGAAGGGAACAGTTTGAGTTGTTCTCTCATCTCTCTCCTGTATTTAGTCCCCCACCCTTCCCTGAAGAGCCCCACCATGTTCCACTGGAGTAAACAAGTGGGAATTATCAGTGTGTTAAAAGACAGAAGCAGTAGATGAATTTTTTCAGATCATGAACCAAACTTTCACATTGCACTTCCCCTTGACTCTGGTCTTATCTCAGGGCTCTTGCACAAGAGCCCAGCTCCGTGCAGCTCCTGTGTCTGTTTGCTGATGTCATAACCTCACCTTTATCTGGCACCCATTCCTAACCCTGCCCCTCTTCTCTCATCCTCTTTGCATGGTCCAATCTCATCCCACTCTAGTCTGAGCTTTCATGCAATGCTGCTTCATCACTCCCCACCTCTAATACTGCCACCACATAATCCATCTTTTTTGTGTCTCTAATATTTTAATTTTATGATTATTAGCCAGAGTCTTTGCCTCTCTCTTTATCCAAGAAGAATTTTATCCACAATTTCTATAAGCTGATAAATCTTATACTCTGAACTAAAATGTAAAAGCTCTAGAAGGCTCTGGTCTGGCTATTCTTGATAATGAGTGGAAATGAGTCTATGTTCACATTTGGTGTTTCACTCTGCTCCTGAGATAGCACCAGTTATTCCCGGGTTTGTATTGTCAAGCTCTGGGTTTGTTTTGCTTCGGATTTAACATTTCACAACATTTACTGAGGAGACTTCTTTTTCCCTGCAGTTCTGAGGATTTAATCACGAAACTCCCCCTGTGAATGTTCACTGCTGTCATTACTGGCTTTGCAGGCTGAAAAGCAGGAAATGCTCTGCATAGCTGACCTTCCTTTATGATATTAGCAGTGATTTGTGGCAGATATTTCTTGTCTGCTGCATTTCAGACCCCGTTTTACAGTAGCACTGCTAACAGCCTATTTTCTGTTGCTTAACTGTAAGTCACGGCCCTGGTGTTTCCATTGGCTTTGTGCCACTGGAGCTTGCACTGGCGGCCAACAGGTTGCAACAAAGCAGAACTGATGGGATGTTTGGAAAGTTAAACTATCCAAAAGGGTCATGCTGCATTACCCACCAAGGTCTACATTCTTATAGGCTGGAATCAATCCTCAGAGGGTCTCCCGGGGAGGTGTAGCTGTAGGGATTTACACCAGTGATGCCCAAGCAGCCACAAGGAAAGTTAACAGTCTGCATTTTACAAGGAGTAGCAAGAGAAAGGAATCAGCCTACCGTCAGTGACTTTCTGTGCTAACTCCTTCTGACTGCTGTCTCCTTCTCCTATCTCCATGCTCCTTCCACTGCAGATCGCTGTGAGCAGCAGCACCCTGACTGATGCTTGAGGGGCTGAACAAAATAAGCCCTTGCATTTGCATCATGAGGTGGCATCATTAATTTCTGTGTAGTCTAACACATGTTTGACCAAAGCTGTGTTACTGACACATCATTTTTTATGAAGTCTTGGTTAAGGGAAGACTGTGGCTCACTGTTGCTGGGCTGAAACTGTGAGCATCACTCTGTGCTGTATTCACAGCTCCAGTTTCAGTATCTGGGCTATCTGTACAGTGCCTGGGGAGAAAGCCTGATTTCTGAGAATGTTTCACATAATCCAGGCTGAAACACAGAGACTCTCTAAGCTAGTCAAGAAGAAATGCCAAGAAGAAAGGGGCGTATTAAATTTTGTGTCCCTTTGGAGCTTAAAGCTAGTGGGAGTTATTTGCCTCTGCTCAACTTTTCATTGCAAACATGAGTCCTTTTCCTATTTTATGTCTCTGAAGCAGGAGAGAGATCTCTTCTCAGATACTTAACATACTCAAGTAAGAACCAAGAACCTGGATTCAAATACCTCTTCTACTTGAGGCAACTTGAACTTTCATCTTTTATATGAGCTTAGTGAGTAATGCAATATCAATGGAATGCATCCTTCTTCCAAATAAAAAAATGGCTAGGCAGTAAAACCTGCATCTGACATGTGAGTGCTGCCATTACGGCAAAAAGCACCACCCTCCTTTTCCTTTTCTCTGCCACAATAAATATTTAATTAGCTCCCACAGATAGAAAGAGATTCAGCAACCAAGTTGAAAATCTCCATCCCAGAAGATCATGTAATTCAGGTCTTAGGGTATTTGTTATGGTGTATATCTACATCTCCTCAGGCAGAGAATGGGCTGAGCCAGGACACCTTATAAAGCAGACAACTTCTCAAACACACAAGTCACAGAGTAAAATATGTTCCACATCTGCTTCCTGAATATGTGGAGAAAACTGAAATGTGCAACATGGGACATGAGAGGGGCCTTTGCAGTCATATGTTTTTGTGAGTAGCAAGACAAGTCTCAAAATTTTGTTTGAAGTATGAACTGGGATGTAAGAAGCTCTGTTTTTTAAGGTAGATAAGGTAATACAAGCATTTAAGAAGCCTCACAGGGGAAGCTCAGGCGCACGAGGAATTCAGATATCTGCAAAGCTGCATGTGCAGAATTTAAATTTCAGTTATTTAAATGTAAATCTGTAAAGTATCAGTTCAGCATCTAAGTGCTCCTGTGAATAGGAGCTCAGGCAGCTAGATGAAGGCAACAAGGGAGCTCTGCAGGCACAAGGACAACTAAAAGGTGCCCTAAAGTCCCTTCCAGCTTCCACCTCATGGCACTGTGTAGCCACGTAAAGTTCATCCTGGCTGTGGCTGCTCTGAGGTTTGGTGAGATTCTGACATCCAAACTCTTGCAGCAGGAAGCTGCAAGCTCAGCTGAGGGGCCAGCAATAGTCATTATGGACTATAAGGTTCAAATGCCAGTAGTCTAGTTTCAAAAGATCTCTTCTTCTCCTCGGACCTTGTGCACAGTTATTTTTACCCCTCTGTTTGTTCTCCTTGTTAAGAGCATATTTATTTTCCTCTTATAGAAGCCACTTTCTCTTTTTGTTGATGGCAGTGGTGCTGTGTGTGCTCCTACAGTGTCAGAGCAGTCCCTTATATTTTGGGCAGAGGAATGGGTCTGCTGTCAGTGTCTGCCCCAGCTCTACCATCAGTTCATTCAGTGAGTGAGTCACTTTGTGTGCGTGTCTCCATTTCCCCATCCCTGTGGTGGGCAGGACATCAGAGTCTGCATTGGGCACATTGTTCCACTGTGCTGGCAGGCTGGCAGGCAGATCCTGCAGTGCCTATGGCACAGGGCAGGGCTCTGGCTGCAGAGCAGAGATTCTTGCTCAGAGGAACTTTCCACACACACTCTGTTTTCCTATTAAAACAGGGTACATCTAAAAAAAAAATAAATCTGTCTGTTTGACAGAAGATTTGCAAGGGACACTCACAGTGACTGGGGTGGCAGGGCAGACTGCAATCCTGCCTTGGGTTTGGGAGAAGCTCATCAGAGCCAGAGCTGAGCTGACATCATGAGCTGGTATTCCACAGTGAAACAGAAATTATTTTTCTAGGAAGAGCCACAGACTCTTGATCACCCATTGCTTTGCTTCCCCTTCCAGCCATTTTTTAGATCACACCATGAACTATTAAAAAGAAAACAAGAGACACCTTGCTTGATACACTGGCCCCTCCAGAGCATCTCCTGGGAAATTCAGGATTTCTATGTATCCAGCTAACTGAAGCTGTCCTTCCACCATGACAACATCTGTGATGGGAAGAAAGACAGTTTTGGAGTACCACTACAAGCCCTGCTCTCACCCTGCCTGCACTGCAAAGTGTCAGCTGGCATTTTCCCTGTTAGGGTCTCCATGCTCCACCCTGCCCTGTTTCCAGGTTCCTCAAAACGACTGTGTGGGAATTGCAGTGACAGACAGCTGACAGCATTAGCATGGAGGACTCAAATGGAAAAGCTGCTAGTTAGTATCTAGTCATTGGAGTTGCATGAATGTCCATTTTCACCTCAAAAAGCCTGCCAGAGGCAGCAGTCACACCTTTCCTGTGCCTGACGTGTCTCACAAGTACTGGGAGGACTTGCAGCTCCAACACCTACATTCTTCAGACTTGGTAAAACATAAATATTCACCCTAACATAACTGTGACACTTAAGTCTAGCACTGCTCTGATTTAAGATCTGAATGTTGACCAGCCAGCAGCCCTCAGCCTTCTGGCTTCAGCAGCATGACACCCTCTACTTCTGGATGCATCTTCAGGATGAATTCTTCCCTCTAAAGCTCCCCTGCTATATACTTCCAAAGCAATGTAGGCATGGTTAATATTTATAAACATTTAAAAACCCTGCTTCAGCATTCATTATTTTTGCAGTGATTCAAACCTCCAGCATAGACAGGAACTGCCTTGAGCTGAAATTGAGCAACTATCTAATAAAATATAGTCATGAGATGAATAGGAGTGATACAGTTGAAGTGCCTTGAGCATGCTTGAAAGATTTATTTCCTGGCTTCCACTGGAGGGCTTTTTAATAGGGAGAATTTGACTCTGTGTGTATATATATATCCATATAAGAGAAAAAATATTTTAAAGTTTTAAGGGGAAAGAGGGGTATTTACACTACTCGTGGAGTTGCTACAGAGAAAGCATTCTTTATTTTCCATGGATCTGCTAAAATTACAGCTGCTGCATTTCCTGTAAGAAAACAGATATGAGTGCACCATTCACAGTCTTACAGGCAAATTTGCAGTACAGTTGTGGTACATACAGGGAGACACTCAAAGCTGTAATGCCTAAAGACTGCACTGTAGAGTGGGGTGTGGGTAGAGATTGTACATGACCTCAAATGAGGAAGAGGCTGCCTGAGAGGATTCTGTAGCCAGACTCAGATTAAGGAGAAATTAACTACAATGAAAAAAATTTATTACATAACATCAGAGCAACATCTCCAGGGTCTAGAAAAGGAGAGCTCAGTAATCATTTCATACTCTCATAACCCTTTGATCTGTATGTCAGTCTTATCACACATCTCTTCTGTCTCAGATGCAACTCCTCTGTTGCTCCTAAGATTCTTTCTCCAGAGGCTGAATGTAGGGGGAAAATTAGGCAAGGAAACTCCTAGGACTCTTCTCCTCAAGCTTTCTAGGCTGCATATATAAAGCAGTGATAATTGAAAAAACAGAGGAAGTGTCCCATTGTTCCCAGCCAGAAGAGAGAGCCATTCCAAAGGGCTCACTCTAGAACATGATTCTGATTCTGGCTGGGGGGGGGGGGGGGGGGGGGAGAAGGATAGAGCCTGTCTGACCTCCTTAATCCTCTCTTATCAGCTGTTATTATCTTAAATGTAAGAAATTACACAATACAGCACCTCAGAAGTTTCCATCCATGCTCTCCAAATAATGCTGTAAAGATGTGCCTTTGTGACCCCACAGGATTTTAGGTTCTCTCATAATTTTCTTCCATTTCTGAAGCCTGTAATATGCATCCCAAGTAGTGTTTATCCCTTGATTACCTGACTTTGAAACACCTAGTTCACAGACCCTGCTGACATTAAGGTCATCATTTTTGATACACATCACCTCAGAACTGGCCAAGCTGATGACTTGAATCTACCTCCTTTAAGAGCAACTCATCCTGTCCTATGTGACCTAAGTGAACAAAGTAGGAATAATCCTCTCTCTTTCTCTCTCCCCCTCTCTAGGGAAGATAGATCTCAGTTTCCTCCAGCTCTGTAATTTCTGGACAGACACAGGAGTGAGCCCACACCTAAATTTAAGCCTGCACTCAGACTCATCCCTAATATGCTATGGTAACAGGAGTGTATATAGAGGGAATTGGTGAGCCACCCTCCACTTGAATTGCACCTTTTGTCATCTCTTTGGCATGTGAAATACTGTCCTGCATTCATGTGCTGTTCATGTGGGAGTAACCTGGGGCAGTCTGAGCATAGGAAAATCTGTACATGTAGGAAAAGATGTGGAGTTGCCTTGAGCAACACAACCTTATTTGACCCTCCTCCTTCCTTCACAGTTGGTGTCTCAGCTGGGACAGAGAAGAATGAGGGGACTGAGGCTAAGGCCAGATGTTGGCATCAGGCACACAGGAGTTGAACAGGTTTTCTCCATGCCTTCCTGCCAGTGCACATTAATCCTGAGCCACAGTGCCCTCTGTCATTCCAGCTCTTGATCCTTTCCCTTAATCCTTCTATTTATACCTTCTGAGCTGAAGCCTCCTTTCCTTATGTGTGGGTTTTACACCAGTATAAATCCGTGGGTGTCTGTGGATTTGTTACTGGCTTACTCTCACCCACAAAAGAAGAGAATTAGACTCATCACTTCTAGGAACCAAATGGAGCATCCCCTATCCCTTGGTTTTGTAAATACTCCTTGTATTCTTGTTTTCCATCAGTCTGTTCCAACATACATCAGTCTGCTGTTATTTTGGTGCTGTATTCCCAAAATGCAACCCATGATGCTGCTGCTGAAGCTGTGTCAGGGACAGTGGATACCTGCAGCTTCCCCCATGCTGAGTCAGACTGGGATTAAATCTTCCAGGGTTGTGTTCCTTGGCACCAGCATCAGCCAGGGGATGTCTATCAGTAGCCTTTTATTTTTCTCAGCTTCACCCCTCCACATTCAGCCTGGCTAATGTAGACTGTCCTTAGGATTGTTTAGTGTTCCTCATAGTTCCATTGAAGAGAGCCAGTTAAAGATTTGGGCCTTCTATACTGGCCAAATGGAGGAAAAGGCCAGGACTTGTCTTGCCTAGAACTGAAATCTAAGGGCAGCATGATGTGTTCTTAAGAAAGGAGTGATTGATTATATGAATCACAGTAGCAAAATGTTCTTGCAGAGCACATGCCTCACTCCCTGACTGGAGCATCCAAGGGCGGCTGCCCATCATTCCAGAGGAGGGATTTGCCTTGGACAGGGGTTAGTGTATAGCCCCCTCTGTTACAGAGGAGTAGCTACAATTCCAGAGTATCTTTTAATGAAATTACTTGTGGCTGTTTATTGGACGGAAATAAATTCCAACTGGCCCATATAACAAATGAAACTCAACTACAAAAATGTAATGATATTTATTCACCCAGCTGCCAGCAAACTCACATGCACTATGAGTCATTCCAGATGTGGATAAAAACAAAGTCTGTCTGTGAAAGTAAGTTTCCTGATCCCGAGGAGACTTGGTTTGGGAGAGGAGCTGCGCGCTGACTTCAGCTCTACTCAGAAGAGCAGACAGGTTCTTCTGCAAAGGGGGAGGGGGAGAGGAAAAGCCATTATTTATTCCTGAAAAGAAAGGAGCTGGGAAAATAAAAAAGCTACTGTACAGCTAGACATACGTATTTTAAAGAGAAGGATGCTTTGGAAGACTTTGGTGCTGCTGCTGTTCTATTACAGTGCTCATGCCACTATGACCCACAGATGGAGCAGAGGTAAGATTTCAACCTGAAAAGCTATTTAAGAGAAAAAATGTGAGTTGTAGATTTGGGCTGAAATTATATTGCATTATACATGTATATATATATATATATATATATATATATA
>WEIU01014603.1:80362-96523 GCA_013389925.1 Aegithalos caudatus
ATAATTTTTTTCCCCACTGACTCAGGAATTTTTTTCTTCATTAAACAGGTCAGCTTAAAATATTTAGAGAAATAAAAAATACACAAGAATAAGTGCAAAAATGTAAAATTATATATGCATTCTATTATAATAAAAGTATATAAAATAGCCCAAAAACCAGAATTACACTCTTGCACTTTTCCGTCTCTTCTTTCTAATTTTTCTCCTGCATTAACAAAAACATATAGCTTATGAAACCTTAAAGTGAAAGCCTGTGCAGTCACAGGTGGCATGATCTGCTCTAGCAGGAAGATAGCTGCAAAGAAAAGAATATAGATTGCAAAATATAAAGCAAAGAATGCCTAGATTGTGCAAGGTGCCTAGGAATGCTGCTACTCTACCCTGACAGAGGAGCACAGATAACATAGAAAAGTGACCTGGTGTGGTACCAGGCTTCAGCTGCCAATGTGACAATACGCAGTTGTGACATATTTGTAATTGTTTTAAATGTAACAGAAGCATATGGAATGTTTGGGGACTATTGCATTGCATAGGAGATGCTTGCTTCAAAGCTAGTGATGATGTCCTTTCCCTTTTTTGGTTTTATTCTCTCCTCTGGTATTTGGCACTGGTTCAGTAGCTGCTGGAAGTGGAGAAAGGAAACACCTCCCAAAAGATTTCTTTGGTTCTGATATAGAGATTCACAGACATTTAAAGGAACCAGAGTCTGCTGAAAAAAATAGAGCATTTAAATGCCTCCCTCCCTACTCCAGTCCCTCATGTCTTCCTCATCATAGCTGGTACCATTCCAGTCTGCCATTTGGGTTTGGTTTTGATTTTGTAGCAGAGGGAACGGTTGAGGGAATTAATGAAGAGCTACACAGTCCGGCTCAGGCTGTACAAATGCTTAATTTTTCGTTGCAATGCTAAATTTTTCCTTTCAAAAATCCCTGTTAGTGGGAGCTCACTGGCAGGGCATTGACCTGGGACTTGTCATGGCAGGTTCTTTCCAAAACTTTTTAATCAGACTTGGCTGATATTGCATGCATCATTGTACCTGCATGTACCTTACTTTTCTCTTCTGGTATGAGACAGGAAATAGCACAAATATTTGTCACAACAACCTGTACTTCTGTAGGTAAGAATTTGTTGTTCCAGGGGTGACAAAAAAAAAAAAAAAAAAAAAAAAAAAAAAAGAAAAAAGGGGAACTAGATCTGTATATATTAATAAAAAATAATTAAAAAAACCCCACAGCCTCACCCTTTGGAAGAATAATGTCATCTTGCCTAAGAAATGGGAAAAAAAAAAAAAAAAAAAAAAAAAAAAAAAAAGCTCAATTTCATTTAATAATCACTATGTAATTTAAGGATGTCCTTCAGTTTTGCTAACACTCATTTTAATTAAACAGCATCACAACTCTAAAAAGAATTCATGCAACTAATAAGGTTCAATTTTAATCACTATGAATATTTAAAGAAAAACATGAGAACTCTATTGTGGCTTTTGGGAAAGCAGATTTTTTTTTCAAGCTGGAAGCTCTAGTATTTATTTTTGGAGACTTCAGAGAGAAGAGAAGATTCATTCCCTGTTGTGACAAGGAGCTCAGTTGTGACAAATAGTGTATGCAGGCTTTTTCTGAGGAGGAAACCAGATTTCTTTTTCACATCTACTGGGACTATTCTGGTCTAAAGAGGTTTTAGAGACACAACTCCTTCAGCAATAACTACTTCCGTGAACCTCCAGTCCCTTGAACTGTGTCAACCCAACCAAATCTGCAGTATCTTGAGAGGGTCCAAGCACCATCTTAATTTTTTAATTTCTTAGAAACATAAGATAAAATTTGAGTACTGAGAAAGGACACATTCTTCTGCACACTCAGAGCTCTTCCCTCCCTCCAAAAAATGACAACTGAGTCTTGTTTAAGCTAAACCTCAGTCATCCAAGGCTTATCCAAGTCCTGATTTGAGTTTTGCAATGAAAAGGCAAAGACAGATCAGCATCTGGTCTGACGGAAATGAAAGTCAGATCTGTGTATCATCTCCATGTCGACTTGTCATCCAGATTGTTTACAAAATGGTAGGGGAAAGGTCTTGCTTTAATTGCCAGCAGTTGTTGTTTGCAGTAGAAATGAGCAGTCAGTATTTTATACAACAACGCTGGGCTTTGACCATTTTTCCACTGGGAAGCACTGGGGCAGCTTGGGATCCCCAACCCTTGCAACCAATCATTCAAGCTTTGGCTCAAGAAAAACTCAGACAAGAGAAAAGATGAACACACTCATGCTGACTGGTGACTGGGAACTCCCAGCTGCCACCTCCCTTTTCCCTTTGCTTGGAAGCATCAATGAGTGGGGGGAAAAAAATCAAAAAGCATTTCTGGCTTTTCAAACCAAAAGCATTTCTGGTAAACAGGGGCCTTTATTAATTAATTTTTTTTTTACACTGCCTCAGCCCTTTGCATTAAAAATCTCACATACACTCCTCATCTTGCCTTGGCTGAGCTGTGGACACAGGTCCAGAAATCACAGGCAAAACTTAGTCCCTAGGATGGGTGTGTTTAAAATAACAAAGATCCTGAGTTATAGTGAAATTATTTTCTTGTCATCACCTCAAGTTTCCTTGAGCCTTTTGTAGGCTTAGCTGCATGGAAGTATCCTCTCAGATTTTGTGAAGCTTCTGTCTAGGAAAGAAAGGTAATGAAAAAAAAGTAATTTAAAGACCTCTACTGACTATTATTCCCTATGCAATGGTAGAGGTGAGGTCATATAAACTCTTCAAGCTCCAGACAAGAATTTCAGATCTTAAGAGATGTTTCTTCTGAAGAAACCAAGGAACAAATCCTGGGTTTTAACAAAAATAAGCAAAAAAACCCTTCCATGCAGCTATGGCAACCAGTGTCACTGCTTGCCAGTTGCTTCCATCAAACTTTGAAGAACAGCAATCCACTGGAGAGCAGAAGCCAGCCTTATGAGCTTTACAAGAGTTGTCTGTTCCCTGAGGAGAAACCCTAAGGCAATCTTTATTAGCACATCTCAGCTGGCTGGAGTTTATTTGCTGTAAAGGCTGCCTGATTCTAATAAATGGGACACACAGTCAGTAGCATTGTCACTGTGTGTTTCTCAGGGAGGGAGAATGAAGATTTCTTATGGTTGTGGCTTTTGGTCAGTGCAGAAGCAGCTGCAAGGAAAAGTTTCACCCCTCAGTGGAGGCTGGAAAAGGAGATGCTAAAAAACAAAATAAGAAGGTAGATGCTTTTCACTCATCAGTGTCAAAAGGATATATCAGCACCACAGCGGTTTCATGCTTTAGGGGAATTTTCATGATGTTCCTTCTGGACCTCAAAGGCAGCATTACAGTTCCATCCAGATCTATCTGGTCCATGTGCATTATTTTCTACCCAATCTCTAGTGGCTGCTGAAAGTCAAATGGCTGTTTGAGACCACCAGGGGAACAGTCTGCTCTCTTTACAGGTTTTCTGCAGAAGGAATTGCTTGAAAGAACAGAAAGCCCTTCTTCCTTGATTTCCCCACAACATTGCTAACTCTTAGTATTTGCTCTAGTGTGGTGTGAGCTCAGTTTTTGGGTTTGATGGAGCAGCTGCTGCCTGAGCAACTTTTGCCTGCTACTTCTGCTTGTGGACGTAGCTGGAGCAGGCTGGCAGGTCTCCAGTGCCAGGAGAGGGAAGGCTGTGTAGAAGGGAAAGAGAGACTGGCTGTTGCTAGAAAGACAGCCAGTACTTTTTTAAGGAAGCACTCTTTAATATGTTCTGATCTCTGGAGTCATTTGGTTACTGGTGATCTCTGCTGTATGTGCAAGGATCAAGTGCCTCAGAAATTAGAGCATGCTCTTTATCCCCACTCCTTTTCATCTTATTTCCCCCTCTTCCCTGCTCCATCTCACATTGCATCCCTACAGCCAGGCACTCCCTGCTTGAGCAACTTCTGGGATTCCACCACTGACAGTAACTCTTGTGTGACATTTTTGGCTTGGAGACCATGAGCAAAGGGAATGTGGCCTGAACACAGCCTGTAATTGCAACACTAATGGTTGAATGAATACACATTTATGTAGCCAGTAGTCCTTCAGAAAACCAGGTTATGGTCTGTGTTATTTGCTATGTAACAAGGTTTCCAGAGGTCTGGTCCAAGTGTAAAAAAAAGTTACATCAGCTGGGCCAGCTACCAGAAATGTTAAATTGTAACATCTATCCAACTTCCTTCAATTTCTATAAAGATATTGACCCAATTCTTAAAATGGGCAGTGCAAATGAAAGATATGGAATTATATATGGAACAGCACCAACTCTGTCTAAGCCTGGCTGTGCAAAGAACGTCATTTCTTATGAGGAAAATGCAGTATTTCCCTTTTCTCTGGATCATATGTGATCACTTGGAAAACTGCCTCAATTTCCCCAAATTCCCTGCTCATTGGGCCCATTTCAACAACCTCAGTGGAGCTCCAAAAGGGGTGACTGATCTGCTGCAGATCAGGTTTTTCCCACCTACCTGGAGTCTGTTCCATGAGTCTGCCCATTTCCAGGGAATGCATGTTTATGGGCTGGAGCCCCTGATGCAAATTATATCTGCATCAAATACTGCAACTCTGTCTGTAAGGAGATGAAGGCATCTCCTAAAAAAGGTCTGGAAAGGGATAAGTTATTAGTAAAGCTGCTTGGTGTTGCAAAGGTAGCTGGAATATCACAGTCTCTGAATGGATTTTAGCTATGGTTGGATAAATATCCAGTAAGGTAGGGCTGTGACTGTAATCAAAACCCATTGTAGTGTGTCCTGATTCCCCAAATGCTCCTTTAGGGCCAGACTTAATTAATTTACCCTGCATGAAGAATGATCGCTAAATCAGAATTCACAGTGGATACCTGAACCTGAAAGACATGCAAAGAATGCTTAAAAAAAATTAAAAATCAAAGTTTCTAATCTCTTCTAGGGCAAAGATGCTAAACTCTGATGAGATCAGAGGGAAGATAGATTATGGAAGTTTTCACATTTTAGTTTAGATCACAGATGATTCTGTACTCTATAAAAGCAGTCATGCTGTTAGGAAGGAAGGATCTAAGTGATTCTGAGACTTTATTCACCACAGGAAGCAGCCAAAAAATGGCTAAAGCTTACAGCTCACACAGTAAAAGTTAAAAAGAGAGAGGAACTAGACAATTTTAAGGAAATCTGAGTAAACAATAAGAGGAAAACACATGAATAAAGCCGTTTTCCCTTTGATATGTCCTAAACCAAATGAGATCTATTTGCTGAGCGTGGCACCTGTAGAATTTTCCTGGCAATCCCAGTTGCATCCCAGTACTGAGGACTGGCAAGCCAGTTAGACATTTGCTGCCACTTTGGTCATCTCTTTCAGAATTCCTGCATGCTGTAGTGTCACATCTATTTGCCCCAGTTCCAGGAATGGAGCTGTCCTGGGATCTGGATCAGTTTGCACAAAGGTTCTCCAGCCCCAGCCAAAGTTCATCTGGGAAGCACTTCCTGCCCTTGAAGCCCCTCCTTCCACTTTCACCTGGAATAGCTCTGTTCAGCTCACCTCTCACAACCATCTCTCTGTTCTTGGTGCCTGTTGATCAGCCAGTGTTCTCTTCCATAGGTGAGGCAGCTCTGTGATAGATGAAATAACTCATGCAAAGACTGTAAAACACTGGGAGTCCCCTCCTGGTTACCTTATACTCAACTGCTGGGCCCAGACACCTCATGATACTTGGCATCATGCAAACACACAGAGTAAAAAATAAGCTTTCCTTCTCCAGAGGACATTCAGTGTAATTAAGGAGGGGAAATATTAGCACTATTTTTTGTCATGAAGCAGAGTCATTAAATCCCTTGCCCCAAACCTCTTCAGAATGGCTGTGTTTGTGTGTTTAGTCCTGTGTATTGTTAATAGCTGTGATTTTTTAAAATTCTGTTTCTGAAGCATAAAGTGCTTTTTCTTGTTTTCCTGATCACGCCAAATTCAGCAGGAGAGTAATGACTCCTCATGCAGAAAGGAATCCTGTCAGAAGCACGGAATGGTACAATCTAATTGAAAGGGAAGTCAGCAGGCCTTAATGAACATCATTGGGCTGCAGAGGCTCTGATTATTCAGATGGTGACAGGCAAGATGTAAATTGCTGGGCTGAAGAACTGAGTGGGGCAGCAATTAACTTTGCACACAGTGCCTGTGCCCAGGTTCAAGGCAGGGCAGGACCCATAGGGCAAGCCCAGGGTGCTGGAGGAGAAAGTGGTGATTGCCCACAGCACAGCCAGGGCTCTGTGGATGTCCCTGCAGCACAGCGGCTCTGCTGAGGGGAGCTGACTCCATCCAAGATGCAGAGAAGCCAGCTGGGTACATGAATCTGGCTGCAGCAAAGCAGGGAGCTCAGAGAGTGTCTTGGTTTGAAGGGGATAAACCTGGCCCTTGTTTTAACTTCAAAAGCACTTCAGTGTGCAAACCAGCATGACAAAAGTCAACAGTAGTTTTTCTGCTCTCAGGGGTGAGGCCACAATTCATTATCCGGAACTTTGTTTCCTAGCTTTTTAAAAATCTTCCAGCCCAAATCAGTCATTTGTTATTTAAAGGGGTTTTCAGCAAAATGACACTGGCAGGGGTGAAAGTGATGCAGGTCAGCTGTGCAGAGAGCTGATAGTGGGAAGAAGATGGGGAAATGTATCAAAGCATCATTAAAAGGGAAAAAGAAAAAAAAAAAAAAAAAAGTGACTTGAGAATAAGCTGCAAAAGACACTTGCTATTTAACAAAAACAAAAAACACCAAGGGGACTGTCATCTATGGGGTTTTCTCTCTAAATTAAAGAAAATCAAGGCAGGGATCCTGTATGTCTCTATTGTGCCAGTCTCTCATTACACCCAAATCCTGTTTAATTTGGGAGTTGCTATGGCAGCTTTATGATATACCCCCTACAGCATACTTGCTCATTCAGAGACATTAAACCAGCTCAAATCTGCACCACCACCCCTGCCTTCTCAGTGGCCAAGCCTCAGCCGGTGAGTCTCTTTGCCCTCCCTGAGATGCTACAGGCTGCAGCAATAACCTGTCTTCACTTCTCTCACTAGCACAGTGCTTGTCACAGCACAGCCTCAGTGTCAGGCTGGAGGCTGAGAATGTGAGGAGGAGAGAAGCAAAGTTAAATAAGCTCCACTACACCCAGTTTCCACAAACATTCCTTTCCTCTGGTGAAAGCATATGTAAGGCCTTTCCTGGCCCAGTTTGCTGGTTAGGTTTGGCAGCTCCCCAGTTCCCCTGAGAACAGCCTGCATACCACTCGTCCTCTGAAAATTCCTCCCTGGCCACAAGGAAACAGGTCACCAGCCAGGAGCCAGGCTCCAAACCACTGCTCAGAAGGAGCCAGGTGGGTAGCTGAAAAAAGATGCTGAGAAAGGGAAAAATAAGTTTTTCAGTGCTCAGAGGTTATTTGGGAGGAAATGGGACAGTGGGAGGACAATGCTGTGCTTTGGTCTCTCATTGGGGACCCAAACTCACAAGGGCTTCTGCAACACCTGCCTGACCCCTCACCCCCTGGCAGGGCACAGGGGAAGCAGAGCACTTCAGATAGGTTCTGCCTAATTGTAAAGAGAGTAAACTGCACTGGAATAAATGTGGATATCTGCTGCAAGCCAGAACATCAGGATTTAATAATCTCCATCAATTTGGCAGGTGCTGGTGTGCCACAAAAGGACTTCATGTTTCTAATCTCTTCTCTGTCTTGGGAAGAGTAGAGACTTTCCAGCCTGGCAGGGATAATTTGAGCCACAAAGAGGGAAACAAAGGCAAAGGACAAATAGGCTGAGAAAGAACAGGGAAAAAGCTAGAGGTAAAAATGAAAATGGTTTGAAGGAGAGGGAAAATGAAGATAAAGGAAAGGTGCGGAGAGGGAGAAAATGTATTAATATGGATGTGAAGTATTAAAGTGCACCACATCAAGATTAGAATATCATTGCCTCCCTTGTCAGCACAGTATGCATCCATTTGAACCCACACTTCAGCAGATGCCCATCTGTCACAGCTGGTCTTCATCTGCCTCTCAGGCCCTTAGAATGGTTGTTTTTTATTGGATCTGCCTCTGCCTTTTTCTCATGTAAGGAGGACTCAAGTTTACTTCTAATTCCTAACAGCCACTCATCCTACCAGGACATTGAGAGCTTCTAGTCTGTGCAATTGACCTCTAGTCACAGATAAAAATTAAAATTACTGCTACTGAATCATCAATGTATCAGGATTTCTTCACTTTTTTTAACCCCTCCGTTTGATCTTCTGTACTATGTAGGTATCCAAAAAGGCTCTTGCCATTGCTCAAGAACAGCCTTTTTATTCCACAGGAGCTGCAGGAATCTTGCAGTTTTGCAGGACTACAGAGCTACAGCATTTCCCACTAACATCAGTCATAAGAAACAGCACCACAACTGCACAAGTTCCTGTATCTCCCTATCAGTCCCTGGAGGAATAGATCAAGTTTTGAAAGCCCTTAGTTTCCTCCCTGTTTTTCATAATGCTAACAGCCATGACATTAGTTTTTTTGTTTATGCTTGGCTCTGAAGAAACACAAAGTGTTTATTGAATGTATTTATTAAGCACACATTTTATGTCTCAGGGAACTGCTCATGATTTAAGACCCCTTTTAAAATAAAAGACATTTAAAACATGCTTCATTTTTATTTACTGTAATTATTTATGGCTTGGCACTGAACAAATGCCATTTCCAGTCAAACACTACTTGTGGACCTCCTAATATGGTACAGCATGTGTTGAGTGAAACCATCCATTTTTCATAGTTGCAGCAACTTCTGTTTTCAGGGATTACCATGCCAATTTGGTGGAAAGTTTTGGAAGGTAATAGTCTAATGATAAAAATGTATACACTACTTGTTCTGCTGCTTTCTACTGCCAGGTTTTTTAACAAAAAGAACTCAAAGGGGCTGTCTTACCCTGACTTGTACTTAGAAAACATAAAACTCAGTTATGTCCTCACAAAGAAATGAGGATAGAAAAGTATCCAAAGATTTTTCCACACTGAGCTGTCTCATAGCAGGAATCAGATGCAATCAGCAAAAATCAGATCTATCAGCCCCAGTTAGGCCCAAGTGTCAGGGGGCACTGTGTGTCTGCCCTGTTGGGCTCTCCAGCAGAAGGAGGATGGTGATGTGGCCCTGTTGACACACACAGGACATCTGGGAAAAGCCAGGGTGGAAATGAATGGGCAGCACAGCATCTGATTTCTCCCTAAAACCAGCCTAGGGCTCTGAGGGAAGACAGCAGCCACTTGGCTGAGGCCTGGGCACTGCTGCATATCAGGGATGGAGGGAATCCTGCAGGAAGACAGACAGAAAGATGGAGATGTTTAGCAGTGGGACTGAGAGAGGTGGGGCAGTCACACAGACTGGAGAGTAGTGTTGGCATGCTCCTGCATTTTCCATGTTCACAGCAGGGAACTGCTGTGGGCTTCAGCTCATGAAGTCTGGTTTTGAAGAATCTGTCTGGTAAATACCTAAGTGTTAGGGATACGGTAACAAATTGTACTTCCCTAGAAAGACACTCCTTTTCTAGCCAGAAGCTGTATTTTGGGAGCAGGCTGCTGGACACTTGCTGGGAATTTCTGGATACCCTTCAAACCCCGCATGACTAACTGCATGTGCTATAGCCCATCAATCCATCATGCACCCAGTTATGTCAGCCCCACTCCCTGTGCATGTTGTGGTCCAGCCAAAGTGGAATGCCAGAGCTGAAAAACATGTGCCCTTAGATCCTCCAAAGGAACATAGAGGAACTCTGAAGGAAAATATCACCATCAAGGGAAAGAGCTCAGTTAGTTCTACTTGCACAAATTTGGCAGTGTAACCAACTTGTCATATGTCTTAAATATTCCCTTTCAATTTTCATGATCAAAGATGGCAATGTGTGTCATGCCCACCTGGCTTTTCACACCCATCTGTGATGTTCCCCCAGGAGCTTTTCCCTCCAGGTTAAATTCATGCTACCAACCAAGATGCAAGCTGTCAGAGAAGCAGATGTATCATCCCTGGTTCCTCTGCATGTGAATGCTGCTGGACCTGAGGCTGGAGCTCATCTCCCCCTGGATGTCTGCCCGCTGAGGTGGAAAAGAGTCCCAGTCCTTCTCATTGCAATTCCAGCAAGGAGCAACTGCTGGAACATTGTGTGGTTTACTGAGCTGTTTTCAATGCCCAATGCATTTCCCTATGGGTGCTTTTGCTGACAAATTAACACATGTATTATTTAGACAAAGTTATAAATCACCTTCTGAGCGTTCCTTTCCCAACAAATCTGTGTGCTCATGGCAGCTGGTCTCTGCAACACAACCCAATGGTTAACAGCTACTAATCCAAGGAGCTCAGCCATGACAAGCTTGTTTTCATTCTCCTTCATCCATCCTTAATCCTTGGCACTCAGAGGTCAAAGCAGAACTTAAAGATTACTGGGGCTAGCATTTGAAATTATAAATAAGAAGACAAGTAGTCCCTGCCTTATTTTGTGGCCATACTAAATGTCAATCTACCCTGACAAATGACTACTGTTGTAGTGTTCCAGTATCTCAGACAATGATTACCCTAACTGGACAAAAGGAAATCATATGAAGATAACGTAAAATGGGTATCAATCACATTTATAACCAGGTGGTGTCTATAAGCTTACCTGGGAGATCACCATCACTAGAAAGCTGAGGAAGATCTTTCATGCAGAAAAATCATATGCTGAAGGCCAGCTTTGGCAAGGAGTGATTCTGTAGGCCAAAACAACAGACAGCAGACTGACCAGAAGATTTTCCCCTAGTAGCATGTAACTCACACACCTTTCTAAGTAAGCTTGTTTCATTATGCAAGCTTCAGTGTCTCTGAACTAGTGAGAAATCCCAAATGTAGGAAACAACAGGATAAGATTTACAATGAGTATCACAACATTTTATTTTAAATGCTTTTCCACAGTAACAATGCCTTTACACACAGTCCTCACACCCAGAGTTAAAACAAAGAACCTTCTCCCAGCTGGTTTCAGTCAGCAGCATGCTGGAGAGTTTCACTGGAAATCAGGCCTTCATCCCTTTCTCTAAATTTATTCATCCTAAATTTAGAAGATGAGGTCATTTTTTCCTTAAACATTTACTTACATTATTTTCCCATAAACCAAAATCTATTTTACAAGTTCAGCTCAAATGGCTCCAGAAGAGGGTGTACGTTAAGGAAGAGGAGCACTGAATCAAATACATGTGACAAATTGGCAGGGTCCTCTTGGGCTGGGAGCCACTGGGAGATGGCACCTGCAGGGGCAAGAACTGCAGCAGTGAAAGAGGGTGAGAAAGGTTTTCAATTTCCATTCAATTCAGGCACAGCTGTCAGCATTTTGTGCCTTTCAGGTCTCTCTCCTCAGGAAACAGGATATTTGGGTTATTCTGCTGGCTGTAAGATTTCTGCAACCCTGACTGTACCTTTCTTGTCTCCTCTGTGATCCCAGGTGTGTCTTTCACAGCACTGGGTTCTCTGTGACCTGGCTGCCAGCAGAGCAGCATCACAGGGCTGGTGGTGCCAGCTCAGGTCATCTGGGGTTCTCACCCACAGTGTCCAGCAGCCCTTAACAATTTGCAACATTCCAAGTTTTGTCAAGGCTTTCTGTATTTAATGGTGAGTGCAGTTGTCGTCAGTCTCACATTATTTCAGCAGATCTTGAAACCTGAAAGATCTAGAAATATCCAGGTTTTAGGAGAGTTTGGAATAACAATGAAGATTGGAAAAATGTCAGCTTTGTAAAATTGAAATCCCATATGTGCGTTTGTGAAATGGGGGATGCAGCTATAAACCCAACCCATTTTATATTCATCCTTTATATGTCTGTGCAATGTTTATGGCAATATCACAAAGACTGTCTTGGCCCAACATTGCATCTCCAAGCATCCAAATCCATGGATCAAATTTAGTGAAGGATTATATTTAGGCTTCACTAATATTTTAATATTATTTCCACAGAGATGTAGGCATTAACATAATGGAGGGTGGGGGAAGATATGCATGCAGGTGTGTACTTGACAGAATATATAACTTCCTGTTCTGATCCTCACTCACTTCTCCAGCAGAAACCTGTGTTTGCCCTGACTCTCACCCAGGGATACAGCCCAGCTCTCCATCCTTCATGTAGCAAAGCAGCTGTACCAGTCCAGTTCAGAGAAAACCCAAATCCATCTTGAAGTCTTGAGTCTCTTTCTCAGATTTTTATCTTTATTTAAATACTAGAAATCATACAATAATTCCAAAAGGCATTGCCTCAAAATATTACACATTTCTTTACAAAAAGGACCCAGTATCCCCATTCTTTTTGTTTATTGGGCAAGGCTGATTTTTACTCTTTCTCATCCAGCACATATTCATGTCATTAAGAAAACCCCAGCAGGTGCACTGACATTTGGAGCTCAATGAACAGCTGGAAAGGCAGCTGGGGTTTCCCTGCTTTTGAAGAGCAAGTGAAATCCCAGAGCAGAGGAAGCAGAAAACTGGTATTCATGTATTTACTTCCTAACAATTTATTTCAATTTGGATGGGGATCTGAAGGAAAAGGGAAGAGATTTCTGTTTTTTTCTGATTGGAGTGAGAAGAAATGATCAATCTAATGTTTATTCATCCCTCCTCAGTTCAGAGATGCAATATTCATATTTAGTGAGAATGAGGAGCACCTTGTTGTTTCATGTGTGTGAGCAGTTCATACATGAATAAAATAATAATACTTGGCAATCAGATCAGAGGCTGCTCCTAGACCCACTGTCAGACACTTGAATTTATTTGCCAGTTGAAACCATTCACAGATGGCTTATGTGAATAATTCCAGGGTCCCTGGCATTTGACCTGTCATGTGATCATGAAATAAAATTTCATACCACTCCCTGCAAAGTCTGTGGTTTAAACTGGACCTTTGATTATTTTCTCTTCATCCAGTCTGGGGAAAAAAAAAAATTACATTGTATATACAGTTGTATTTCGTCTATTAAAAGCTCAGTGGGGTGTAAGCATAGAAGGGGAAGAAGTGTTTGGTCCTGCAGCCAACCCTCACCTCTAGCAGGAGCAGTGACTACCCTTGTTGAGGTGGCCATCAACAACAAAAAAGGGATCTTATCCATGTAGTGGTGAGATCAAAGGTGTGAAGGCATGAGGAAGGGCTTCTGCTTTTCCTCCCAGGGCTGGTTTCCATCCTTAGGTCATCTGAGGACTTGAATCACCACCAGACACACTGAGAACACTTTAGAGCGCAACTACACTGGGAGTTTCTCTCATGCAGAAATGCTGCTGGCACAGCAGACCTGTTGTGAAGTGAGACAGATAAAAACTACCACTGGTTTTTTGGAGTTTTGTTTTGTTTTGTTTTGCTTTTCCCCTTCATCCCCTGGCAGGCAGACTCCTGGCTTAGCTGCCTGTGTGGCCACACGAAGCCGTGTCTGCACAAAGGCAAGGAGGGAGCACCGGGTGGGGCTGCCCCTCGCAGCTAAGCTCGCTTAGGCCAGACTCAGCAAAACCTGGCCAAGCAGTCACCTCTGCCTGCCAAGACACAAAGGAAGCACAGCCATTCTCACTACAGAGTCAGAACCTTCTCTCTGTGCCCAGTGGCTGAGCTCTGAGGAAATGCACACCTGGGAGGTGGCGCAAGGCCTGAGCCCACCCCTCTGGCCTTTGCCATGTCGGTATAAAAAGGGCAGAGAACTGGTGATTCGGTGTTGAAGGGCTTTCCTTCCAGACCAGCAGAAGCACCATGCAGAAAGCTCTTGGAGCTGCTGTAGTTCTGTCTTTTCCTGTGAGGCAGAGCTTTGGTTTCCTTTGCTCTCTCCATGGCTCAACAGCAGAGGCAGCTGCTCCATTCTGCTCCATTCTGCTTCGTTCTGCTCCTTTCTGCTCCTTTCTGCTCCATTCTGCTCCGTTCTGCTCCTTTCTGCTCCTCGGGTGCCTCTCCACAGCTCAGCACCAAAACACAAACACCTTGCTGTATTTCTTCCTTCCTTCCTTCCCTCACTCACTTCCTTCTCTGCTGCCTCCAGGGAGAAATAGAACTAGATTGGATCATCATTGTATCCTTCACTTGTTCATTTGTAAGAAACTATTTCAGATGTGTTTAATTAGGACTGCTTGGTCTCTTTCCCTTGGATCAGGACCATTGTGAGCAACAGAGATAAGGAAGGTGGCTTCTCAGTGAAGAGAGGAATACAAAGTACTCCGTTTCCCAACTCTACCTGAAATTAACTGTGTTACCACAATTATTTATTGCCTATGTGTTAAACCTGTGGAGCAGGGTTGATATTTCTTTCCTTTATTGCTGCCCTTCACTTATACAGTTTTTGCCATAGTCTATCCCCAGTTTGTGTTAATATAGCAGCAAACTGAAGGATAACAACACAATGTATTTCATTTCTTCTTTCCTTCCGTTTCTCTGGGTGCATTTTTTTCTCTTCACACCTTCTGCATCCACTTTCTTCCAGAATATTAAAGGCCTCTCCTGGATGACTGAAATGCTTTATTATGAGCATAAATAATTCTAGGTGGGGAACCCTCCTTATTACACCAAGAGATGAATAAATAACAGAATATACATAGTTTCAGCCTGGAAGCAGGTGAAAATGCTGCATAATGGAAATTCCTTATGAGGGAATAAATTCTCAGACCATTTTAGTTCGTTGGTGCTAGTGATATCTTTGAAACCATTTCACTTAAGTCATAAATGTAAATATCCTCCACCTCTCACAAATACAGGCTCAGCCGACCATTTACTTCTCTACCAATATCAATTTCTGCAAGCATAGTGGTTTTTTGGTCTTTCTAACACATCTTTACATTTCTTAATCATGCCAAATAGCTAGACAGGCTATTACCATTCTAGTTTTTTGTATGGGAACTCTGTTGCACATTAATTTAATCTCACACATCCCAGGCCATTTACGAAGTTTATATAGGAATGGGTTCTGCTTTATGCATCTGACACACCCTTTTGGAATGTATTTGTTTCTTAAAAAGAGATGAATTAGTAAAAACTAGCTTACTTTGAAAAAAAAAAGGATAATGTTTTGCACTATGGAATTGAATACAATCTGCTATTAACTTAAAGTGTTTTAAACTGATATTTTTCCTAAGAACAGTACTTCCTTTTGACAACTTTTGTAGGAAAATCTATTTCCTACATCCCTATTGACCAGACTTTTCAAGACAAAGCTTTTCTTTTTGTTTAACCATTTTTAATAACTAGAGATGATGCTAATGTCCATTCTCACTTTAGTCAATTCCTTTAGTCAAGAATTACATTTAGTAGGAGCTGATAGCAAGGATATGAACTGAGATCAGAGAGAGGTACATTCTATTGATAGCTGCTTTTAAACATCTGCTAATTCATGTTGTTTCATAATGAAAATGTTTTCTCCATCTCACTGCTGTGTTCTCCTAATGGGCATTGGGATTTAATCCCTCAATGATGGAGATTTAAATGTATCAGAGTTGGAATATGAAAGTCTTTGCACTGCACTTGTTGTCATAGAAGCTACTAATGTGAATAACTGCAAATCCAGACACAAGTTTGAGATGCTAAGTTGTAGCATTGCAGATTTTTTTTCTTGTCTTTCTAGGATTTTATGTGTGTTTTCCTTATTTTATTACCCTTATTCTTCCTCCAAATTCCCTCCAAATCTGTCAGTTTCTCCTGCACTGGGACAAAGTGCTCAATGATTTCTAATGTAGCAACTTTGATAAAGAAAAGCAAAAAGTCAGGGAGTGTAGCCAAAGCTCACATCCTGCCCTGGCAACAGGTGCATGCCCAGGACAGTATAAACACCTTGCAGATGGTGAAGATGCATCCTTCTGAGCCAAGCACAGGACAAGGAGTAAAATGCATAAAACACATTAATCCTTTGATAATTCTGCCCTTTTTGTGATTTACGTTACCACTTTCACTGCCTGACACGTCTCTCATAGGTTAACATCCCCACCCTGGTGTAATTGATGCTTTTGGCACCACTGCATAATGGTAAAGACAGGTATTTTCAAGGGTATTTCCCTGTTAGCCTGAGGCAGCAAATAGGAAATAGGGAATAAGGAACAGGGAATTGTTACTCCAACAATGAAGCAACTCAGCATGGACCCAGCAAGGTGTCATAAAATATAATAAATATAGATATTTATTATATTATTTTATTATTT
>WEIU01014605.1:827-11240 GCA_013389925.1 Aegithalos caudatus
CTGATTTTATTTATAATTCAACTCTGTCCTGACAAAAGCTGAAGACAAGACAGGAATGAACAGAAAAAGTGACTTAGTCAGGAAGCCCACAAATTATCTTGAATCTGTCAGAATTCTGAAGTCAAACTGATAACTTACTGTGGATCTAAGATAATGATACTGGTAAATGAAAAGCATGAGAAAAGAACAATTGAATCAAAAGTTATGCACAGAACTCACACAATGAACCCCAAAGAAAAAAAGTGTTATTATAACCAGATCCCTGACAATGGCATTTTTTTTGCCATTCAGCAGTGCCCTAAGGAAGCTGGCTGAAAAGAAATTTATCCATGGTCCTGTGATGTTAAAAGGTGATCACCAGATTGGGCTAGTAGCATAATTCAAATGATGCAGGGATTAGGATAGGATTCATGAGAGGCTGAATTGGTTACCCCTTGGGTGGGTTTGTCCCAAAGGTGGAATAAACTACAGGTCTGGTGCAGTTTTCATAATTTTCAACTGTAATCAGTAATTGCTATAATCAGTATTTGTAAATATTTTCTTCAAATAGAGTTGGTTAAAGTTTGCATTGGAATAATAAAAAAATATTTACAGAATTGATAAGTGAAAGAAAAAACAAGAGAAAGAATTTGTGGCCTAGGCCAGTTCTAGTGTAGTAATGCACTTCCTATACTTAGGAAGGTGTTTTTATATNATTTTGTTTCTGTATCATTTTCATTCATTTATTAAACATTTTTGAGTTGCAAGACTCTCTGGAATGTGCTGTGTCTCGCTATTATTGCCACCATCCAAACAGGCTGGACCCTTAAGGAATATAAGATAAAACCCAGTACCAGGGAAGCTTATATTCTAGAAAATGTATGAAATTATATTGAGTGTGAGGTAATGAACATGAAGTATTGATGGTTGAAAATCTGAATTTTCATAACAAGAGAAATCCAAAAAATTATCAGGTCCATTATCCTAAATCTTTTCAATATTCTTAATTAAATCTAAAATGTTTTAATCCTGTTACCTTTATAGGTCAATCATTGCAGTCTTGGATAGGTAGATCTTGGTCAAAGCATAACACAAATACACTTAATTGGCACATTTCTAAAGTTTTACTGTCTCTTTTTATACAAACAAGCCACATTTCAACATCAAAAGAAATATTATGCGAATCTTTGGGTTTGTGACATAATTTTCAGTAGGTAGAAACACATATCTCGTGGAACATAACATGTTTCAGTCTCTATTTTTCAGTATAAAAAAAAACCAGGACACAATATGAGCCAGGCATGAACATGTGAGCTAAGATTCGCAAATAGAGAACTTTCTGCATGGTATTGGAGGATTCTTCAGTTGTGTGGATATGTAGAAAAAGAAAAACAGCAATTTACATGTATCCAAGAGATATCTAGACTTTGTGTCAACCCCCTACTGGAAGATGAATTTTAAAATCAGTGTGCAGTCAGGGATAACCTATAGCATATGTGGAGCATATTCTCATATTCAACGAAAAGGCTTGTTATGCAAATTAAGCTATGCTAAGTCAAAATGAAGCATCCTATGGGACTCTTTTATGCGACAAAATTTGAGACTTGGAAATACTCAAGAACACCTAATGAAGATATTATGTATTCTAGTCATTTGAAAACAATGTAAAAATGTACATTCCCAAAGGCACTCTGTCAATATAGTGTAGAAAGTATCTGAGCTGAGTCATCATTTCAGTCAACACCATTCAGGATCACATATGCCATTTCTCCAAGTGTTTTTGCCTTATCAGTTCAGTACTTAATGCATGCACAATTCTTCATGAGACAAAAAAATAGTTATGTCTTACAGACATAAACATAAAAATTAAAGACATAAAGAGTTGGTTTAAATGTAAATATAGCTGAAGTAATTTAAACAAACCTTTTTTCACCTAAATTTACTTTTTTCACAACTTTCCTTCAAGGAAAAGATACCTTACAGTATACCCAACCTTGGGATTAAGACTTTTGAGGCCTTTTCCTGTAGGTCAGAATTCCTTATGAAAATTATGTAAGAGGTATGTGTTGCATGAAAATTATATCAGTGGCTTGCTGTATGGTTTAATAAGATCTTTTTTTGACAAGATATATGTTAAACTAATCTACCATGCACTTCTAACTAAAGGCAAGCGGGTGAGGCAACCAAAGTGTGTGCAGAAGAGTAGTAGAGAGAAGATTTTTTCCTGGGTGAGAGAAATATGACATTGATTATGCAGACAACTCTGATTAGATGTACTGCCAATATATTATCAAATATTAATGATATGTGTATCAATCAATCAATGAGTTGTAAAACATAAATAGGTCTAAAGGGTTATGGTAAGCAAGTTTGGCTAGAAACATACCTGTTTACAGTCTGTGGCCCTGCAGAATGCACAATTACAAACCTATGGAGCTACTTTAGGATTTTATCTTCACATGTGACCAGATCGTAGTGCTGTTGTTCACCTATTCAAAAGCAAGAGTTCCTGTCTTAAGATCCCTGATCTACCCCAGAAGGTCTCCCTACTGAAGTGGGGCTGGAGATCCATTTGGAAGCTGCCTGAAGCCTTGTGAGACCAGTTTGTCCAGCTGTCCCAGTCTCCAGCAGTGTTTAATACCATTTTGCAGGCCAGTGTGTACCAAAGCCAATTGTCATCATCACAACTCCCCCGTCTCTGAAACGCATCAATTATGCAAGCATTCAGACAGTTCCTTCAGCAATTTCCAACCTGTGTTCTTACCTCAGGACAATTCCCATTTGGTTTACTTGTCTTAGGACAAATCATATTGCCTATGAGTGAGGAACGTGTAAAAGTTGGAGAAAGCATGCACGGCAAGATTTGACTATATTTTGTCACTGTCACAGTAAGAATACCTTTTTAGAGCTGAAACTCAGCAGCTTCAGACAATTCCTTTATCTAAAAATAATTCTAAAGATAAAAATAAAGGTTCATATGTTATTCATAAAATCACAAAATTTATGAGGGTGGAAAGGACATTTGTAGGACATGTGTAGTTCATCAAGGCTTACAACCCTCAACCAAGAGCTCCAAGACTAGATTGCTCAGTTCTGTGTCTAGTCAGATTTTTAATATCTTGAACAAGGAAAACTTCACAAACTGTCTGGAAAACTTCTTACAGTGGCCAAACACCTCACAGTAACCTGAGTAGTATTTCTTCTATTTCATGACTTCTTGTCCTGTTACTGAGCATGACTGAGAAGAGTTTCTCTCCATGCTCTTTTCACCCTCCTATAAAGTATTTATAAAAATGGTAAAATTCCCTGGAGCTTTTTCTTCAAGATGAACAATGCCAGCTCTCAGACTTTCCTCACAGAGAGGTTATTTCACCAACTTTACGGCCCTTCACTGAACTCCCTTCTTTAAGTTCATGTCTTTTTTGTCAAGAGGTGCACAGAATTAGATTCCAAAATTCCAGGTGTGTCCCACCAGAACTGAGTAGGGAAGGACTAACTCCCTTAATTTGGTGGTAAGAATCATTCTATACACCAAAGGGCCATTGTTTTTTAGAGTAAGAAGCCTTTTTCCTACTGTGCTCAGTAGGAAAAATAGGACAACTAGATTGTTGGTGGTTGGATTTGTTCCCTTTGTGCATGTGGAATTTTTCCCATGGGGGTTGCCAGGGAACTAATTGTTGGGTGCTTATGGCTGTGATTGACCAAGGCAGAGAAAGAACGACAGGGGTGGGTGGCAGTTGCTCTCTTGCTCCTGGCATCGGAGAGGGCAGAGTCTGGCTGTTGCTTTGGGAGGATTTGTCGTCCTCTCCACCAGGTCTGGTCCTGAGAAAAAACTACCATCATCGGCTCCTGTGACTCAGGAATTGTTGAGTTCATCTCCTCCTGCCTTGTTGGGCTGACCCTGTCCTGTCACTGTTTCGTCGGCGCTGCCTTGAGGTTTTCTGCTGCACTGTGTCTCCTCCCCTACTGGGACATCCCTGCCTCTCCAGCTACATCAGAGCTTTCTGATCCCATCCAGCAGCATGGGATACTTTCACCGTTCCATCTCGTTGCTCTTGAGAGATCAGACTGCTCCGAGCTTTGTGAAAACAAAGCTCCTTGAGGTTTTGTTCTCCTAGTTGTGTTTATTGTTAATGCTGTAGTAGTTCTTGTTTGTTGGCCTTGTTTTATATATATATATTAGTAAAGAATTGTTATTCCTATCCCTATACCTCTGCCTGAAAGCCCATTTAATTTTCTAAATTACAATAATTTGGAGGGAGGGAATCTGAATTCTCCATTTCTTAGGTGGGATCTCACTCTTCTTAGAAGATACCTGTCTTGTCATACATCTTTCTCTGTAGAGCTACTTTCCCATTGATTAGCCCCCAGCATGTCCCTAGAACCTTTCAACTTCTATGGCAGGAACTGTTTTTTTCCCTATGTTATGAGCTTCCTCACAGTTTCTGCTTCAGTCTGTGAGGTTTCTCTGAATGGCAGGAAAAACATCTATGTCAACCAAACATTCCAATTTTGTGTCATATGTAAACTTGCTAAGGGTGCACTCTGTCTCATCATTCATATAATTAAAAAATACTTAAATTATAGTGGAGACAGTATCCACCCCTTGGGCACGATACTGGTGGATCGCCTGCATGAACTTCATGCTACTCATCACAACAATTTCAGCCCATTGATATTTGAAAACAGGTCTGTTAATTCTGTCAGTTTTCAGGCCATATGTCACATACTCAAGTCAAGTGATATGTGCTTGGGGATGTTCAGGATACATCCCCAAAACCTTTGAAAACATAAATAATGTCCACTATTCTCTGCTCATCCATGAAACGAGTATCTCATCATAGACTGCTATCCCACAGGTTCTCGTCTTTGTAAATCCATGTTGACTACTTCCACCTTTACAACCTTGCAAATGGCTTCCCCAATCATTTGCTCCATTATTCACACCACAGCTTGTGTGAGGTTGTGTCCTGGTTTTGGCAGGGATAGAGTTAATTTTCTTCTCTGCAGCAGGTACAGTGCTGTGTTTTGGATTCAGTATGAGAGCAATGTTTGTAACGCACTGATGTCTTGGCTGTTGCTCAGGACTGGTTATTCTGAGTCAATGACTCTTCAGTTTCCCATACTCTTCCAGTGAGCAGGTGCAAATAAAGCCAGGAGGGAGCATCGCCAGAATGACTGACTCAAACCGGCCGGGTTATTCCACAACATAGAAAGTCACATCCAATATATAGACTGGAGGGACTTGGCCAGGACATTCATCAATGGATGGTGAGCAATTATGTTGTGCATATCTATTTTTATCAAGTTTTATTCCTCTTCTCTTTTTACTTTTCAAAATAGTAGCAAAAAATATTAATAATAACAACAACAGTGACTACTACTTAATTTAAATTATTAAACTGTATTTATCTCAAGTCAAAAGTCTTATCTTTTTTTCCTATTCTCTTCCTCATCTCACCGATGGGAACTTGTGGAGTGAGTGAGTGGCTGTGTGGTATTCTAGCATCCAGGTGGGATTAAAACAATGCAGGCTGATGAATTTATAATTCCTCAGATTCTTCTCGACCATTTTGAACATAAAAGTGACATTTATTGTCTTTCAATCTTGAGAAACCTCCACCTGTCTCCATGAAATTTCACTGGTAATTCAGAGTGGCCTTGTGATGACATCAAACAGGTCTTCAGCATGTGGGAGTGCAACTTGTCCATTCTCATAGGCTTGTGCAGATCGAGTTTGTTCATATGTTTCCTAACTTGATCCTCTTCTCGAGCTGAAATGGTAGATGGACTTTAATTTTCTTAATACTGTCTGTAGAGGCACTGAGCTTTACTATAAGTAGCAAACCTTTGAATAAGAATAAATTATTTTAGTATACTCTGAGTCTTTCAATCACTTGGTTGTGGGGAGCTTTTAAAATACATCAAAGCTGTCAAATCTAGATATATAAGTCCTTAGGATAGAGAAAATCTTAAAAAATAACATTTTTGTACAGATAGCATTATTCACATATAACCTCACCACTGGTGAATGAAGTGTCTTTCTGCAATAAAAAATCTTATTAATAGGATTACAAAATCTTTTTATGTTATTTTAATATTTTTCTCTTAAATCTATGACACAGCTAGCATCAATGACAACAGAATAGAATATTTCCTAGAATAACAAGGAAAATGTTTGAAATATTTTTTACTTCTTACTATCATATTTTCTGCTTCTCTTGTATAACCTAGAACAAAAAAAAACAACAAGAAATTGCAAGATTAGATGCTTATCTTCTTTTCTTTCTGTATCCTCACTCTTTTTAAAAAAGTTTGCAAAGTAAGAAATATCGATCTCCTTAGGGTTGTTCCAATGCCAATTCACAATTAACTCAACTAACAGACTTAAATAAAAGAGAAAATTTCTTTCAAAATGTGATCTGAAACAAAGCCCAGAGGATGTATTGAGTGGACTTTACTCTTCTTATGAGCTCCATATTATTTTACTTTTTAATATTTCAGTTCATTAACTTAAATAAAATTTTCCCGGACTGACAAATCTCTCACATTATAA
The DNA here is from genome assembly GCA_013389925.1 of Aegithalos caudatus. NCBI lineage: Eukaryota > Metazoa > Chordata > Aves > Passeriformes > Aegithalidae > Aegithalos > Aegithalos caudatus. The sequence continues at coordinate 7,363 of WEIU01014605.1, forward strand.
CATAAATAAATGAAAGACCAGTGAATTGTTTTATTATGGTTCTGCTGTTGCTTCATCTTTTGCAGAAAAGCAGAGTATTTTGTCCTTTGTAAAACAAATGTTACTTCCAATATTTTCAATCAAGCCCCTAAAAGCCACAAATAGCCTTTAAATTTGCATGCAGACACCCTATTGTGATTTTTTTTAAAGTGTACAATGTCACAGTACATGTAAATGTTGTGGAAGTAAATTAAAATATAAGGGCAAAGCTGAAGTGCAATTGTTCAGTGAATATAGTCTACTTGAAAGAGAGTGAGACAAAATGGATTCAATGAATTTGTTTCCTGGTCCCAGGGCTCTCTCATTACAAGAGAGGGCAGCACCAGTGTTTGTTAGAGGAAAGGTGTGCACAAGATGGCAATAACAGATCTGCTTCAAATGTCTGGTATGCCAAAGGTTGTCAAACTCTCCATTAGAAGTATTGAAGTAAAAGCAAGCTTTTACTGGTTGGGGAAAAGAATCTTCAATGGTACTGTACATAACCATATTGAATAATGGTCACTCTCCGCTACTTAAAGTAATGGAAAAAGAACAAAATTACTTAGGTGACCTGAAACACAGGAAAATATTCTCTTAACAATTTTTCACACATAATTTTGCCTCCTAACTGTTCAAGAACACGGATTCCTGACAAATATTTAGTTTTCATTTCATGCTCCATTCTGGACCATGCCTTGTCCCATCACAAAATGTTATTCAGCATCATATTTCATATGAAGGTACTAAGTGTTTGAAGTTTATAATACTCTAATCGTGTGGTTCTTACAGCTTTCTCTGTTATTTTAAAGAAGACTCAACATACTCACAGGTATCAATACTATCTCTCATCTGCCTAAACAAATAAGGCCTTGACAAGCGTTGAAGCTGTGTGAGATGCAGCTGAGGTCATGGTCTGTTCAGCTTGGAGAAGACTAAGGGAGACATCACTGCGGTCACACCTTCCTTGTGAGGGGAAGAGGGGGAAGGCACTGATCTCTTCTTTGTGGTGACAGTGACAGAACCCGAGGGAATGGCCTGAAGTTGTGTCAGGGGAGGTTTAGGCTGGACATCAAGAAAAGGCTCTTCATCCAGAGGGTGGTTGGATACTAGAACAGGCTCCCCAGGGGAGTGGCCACACCACCAAGCCTGACAGAGCTTGAGAAGCTTTTGAACAATACTCTCAGGCAAATGGGGGCACTCTCGGGGATAGTGCTGTTCTATACCAAGAGCTCAGGTCCATGATCCCGATGTGTCCCTTCCAATTCAGCATATCTGTGATTCTGTAAAATAAAGATGTCAGCAGATATAAATGTATTAATTTGAAAGGTATCTCTCAAATGGTTTCTAAATAATCATTTACGTATACCTAAAATTTTTCCAGTTTTACCTATAGAAATTTAGCAATTTAGTAGATTCATTCACATGATAAAAATCCTTTCTTTCAAACCACAACTTCAGTACTTCAGCCATTTAATTTAAGGTTTTTATATTAAGCTTCTACATTTCCTCTTAGGCATCCTTGCCAATGATGTGCATAACATTAGCACTATATATATATGCATGAACTTCAGCTTTACAAATTTTCTTTTTCACCAGTCAAATGCTCTTGGTACCAGAGTTTTCAGGGATGGATGTTCAAGTGGAAGCAAATCATTGTAATTCCATCCTGTTAAATGTAGATACAGTGATTTACTGCAATTGCTTCAGATCTAGAGTTGTATTATTATAAATTCAGTACCTTCTTTCAAATAGGAAATTATGCTAGCTTCAAACATGTGCATGTTAAAGGATAATCAAGTCCCTTAATTTACAGCATTTCTGATCAGTGTCCCTTGCATATTTCCCTGGGAAATGAGAAGGAGAGGACTGAGATACCACTTTCTCTCAAATTTGCTCTGCTTTATTGGAAATAGCTAAGTGTTCAGTGGCTTTGGCAGCTGTCAGTTAATTATGGTGAAAGAGGTTCTCTCTGTGCATTACTCTTCTGTTGACAAGGAGTCCTAGTAGTAAAAAGAGATTATTATTGACATAAAAGACAAAAAATTGTTGATGAATATATTAAGTTGGAACCAGAAAGAAGGAACAAATACTAACCTCCATGTAATGGGTGCTTTCCTGGGGCTGGAGCATATCTACAAAGACAAACTGATTCAGCCTGGAGAAGGGAAAGCTCCAGGGAGACCTTATAGCATCTCCTAATACCTAAACAGGACTTCCAGAAATGTTGGAGGGGGACTTTTTAAAGGGCATGCGGGTGGGAATGGTTTTATAAACAGACAAAGAGTAGATCTATATTCGATACAAGGGAAAAAAAGTACCCTAAGACACTGGAAGAGATCTTCCAGAGAAGTTGTGAATGCCCCATCCCTGGAAGTGCTCAAGGCTAGGTTGGATGAGGCTCTGAGCAATTTGGATTAGTGGAAGATGATCCTGCCCACAGAAGAGGGGTTGCAACTACATGGCCTTTATGATTCCCTTCCAATTAAGACCAGTCTATTATTCTACAATACAAAGTTTTTCAAGGTATCTTTTTAAAAAAGAAAAATTGAAGAACATGTTATAAAAGAACTTATACAGACGTAATTCTGGACTCAATTAATTGTGGAATCATGACTCATTTTCTGGTCCATCATGGCATTTGTGTCCTTCTGAACTGTTCATGTGTTTTCAAGTCAGAAAGAGCAACCAGATATGATAGATGTATTTGCACCTGCAGGAATGAAGCAAAAAGGAATTGGAAAAAGAATAGTCTCCCCTAAAAGAGACAGCGGAAATAAATGTTTCTGTAACGTGTTCTCTCTGTTGTCTGGCAAAATTGCTTCTGCTTATGCAGTCAGACCCCAGACACCTCGAAAACTAGAGTGGCACATAAAACAATATTTTTATATCACAAAGCTGTTATGTTAGACTCGGCCTATGACATTCCAGGAGTCATAATTTTTATGACCAGTGCTGAAATGCTTTCTCAAGAGAGAACCAATCCACAACATCTGTTGGGTTTAACAGAACATCAAACTGGCAATCACCAGAAAACAGCAAAACACTTGTCTTGGGATTGCTTCTGAAAATATGGTGAGAAAATTTCAATAATTTTAAATTCCCACTTTTTAAAGCAGAAACTGAGGCATAATTGCCCATCATATTTGTAGGATATTTATAAATTCTCAAATGAAAAGCCAGGCTTACTTCATTATGTTTTTAATCTGTGTTCCTAGACTTATCTACAAAGTCTTTAACCTAAAGTCTGAATCTTAGTTTTGCATTCCTCTGTTACTTCTTAATTTTTCAGTTTATTTTTTCACACAGAGGTTTTTGGTAGAAATTTTCAGGGGACTGGAATGCAGATTAATGAGCCTGGATGATATGCATACTCATCTCAGAGATAGAGACAGGAAAAAAAATCATACTAACCTTTTTTACCTCTCACATGTTTGTAGTATACTGATTAGTTACTGACATTAGAGTCTCTAATATATTTCACTTTCTTGGTAAACATACTGAAATACCATATTTTTTACTAAACCGTTTTTTATTCCATCCTTTCATTAAAATGAGTCTTCAAGGACATATTTCAGAAGAATATATATTTTAGTCTCCAAATCCTTAATAGCACTTTTTGATGAACTATATTATCCCTCTGATCTTACAGGATAAAGACCTAATTACTATTGGCTGGGCCTTGGCAAAGTAGCAGACGCTGATCTTTCTCTATGCAGCTCTGAATTTTAGTTCTCCATCTATCTAGTGCATGATCTACCAGAAACAAGAAGTGATTTTTCATCAGAATTGAGCAAAAATGGAAATGTCTTTAAAAATTATACTTGATAAATCATTTTTTTCATGCTGCTATATTTAATTGA
>WEIU01014605.1:12803-27923 GCA_013389925.1 Aegithalos caudatus
GGGAAGGGAAGGGAAGGGAAAACATATCACCACCCGTACACATTACAACAACACTTGATAGTTCCATTTTAGCTGTCTGTCAGTCAAAGTGATGTTCTCGATCCATTGGGTTTGGGAAAAAAAACAGGCAAAATACAAAGTCCAATGGATTAAAATACACTGAGTTTCAGCAGGAAGACTCAGGCACCTCCCTTGTGTGAGAGGACGTTCTACTCTGTCCCTTGCAAGAGACTCTGGATCCGTTGCAATGTTTTTGGATCACATGGAATCCTCTGGTGCAAGGCCTCAGCAGTGGGTTCGGGGGCAGTACTGGATTTTTGATGTTTTATGACACCTTCTAAGTCATGACAGCTGCTTCTAACATCAGTTCAGTTGAGCTGGTAAGTCCCATCAGATCTCCATTAATCATAACAGTTCAGCCTCTCACACTTTCTTAAGCCATTCCTCAACCTGCTTTATTTTAAGGACTTACTAGGGATGACATTTTAAAAATACATAATTTCAAATGTGAATACAATAAATAAAATTTCCCTTTTCATGAAACCTAGTTATGAATAAACTTTTAAAACAAGATCAACCCTTTCAAAATTCTTTTGTTCTCAATGATTTTTTCAGACTGACATGGTTTCATTACTGCACTGTATGAAAAAGAATTAAACTAAACCAGTGTTTAAATAACTGCTAAGTACCGGTTTTCCCTTAAATGTTTTTAACCAAAATGAAATTGAAAATTGTTAAGGTCCAAATTCTTGTATCTTACAATAATTAATGTCCAATAGTTAGAGTTGGAGTTAGAACTGTGAAAAGCACTTGGAAATTCTGTGAAGTGCCATGCAGTCATGAACTTCCAAATACTCTTTCTTGTGAACTCTTAAATTCTAATAGAAATTAAAATATTTAGAAGTAAATTAAATTATATAGAAAGACTTTCATCTATGATTTTAAAAAGATGTATGTTTTTAATTCATAAAAAATACTCTCAATAAGGATTTGATTTGATATAGAATAGGCCAAATTATTTAAAATCAAAATATAATAGTGTTAATCACTAAAGCAGAAATCAAACATCTGAAATTTTAATATATAAGGCAAGTTTAGATACAACTGAAAAAAAAAAAAATTTTCTCTTAATTAAGGAAATTAAGATATTTTGTCCTAATTAATTTTCTATTTTACAGAAGACAGTGGTAGAGGTTTGTTTTATTTGCTTCAATATCTTTGAGCTACAGATGTGGTGGTGAGAAAGAATAAATTTTTCAAAGTAAAAAGAAAATGCTTTGAATAATTTCTCAGTTCAAAACCTCCTTTTATTTACTTTGTCTTTCCAAACAAAAAGCATATTTTCCAGATCTCCTGATACCTGAGATGTATGTGAATTGTTTTTAGAAAGACACTAATGTGGCATGGAATATAAAAGGCATAGTGCAAAAACCTTTTAAAAAGAACAGCTAAAACTTTTTAATCTTTAAGCTAGTGATGCAATGTCAGTATCCCAAAATTTTAAACTTTCTACATAAATCCTCTTTTCACAGTGACATACATTTCAGAGTACATATTGTTTATAAAAGGTAATGATCTCTCCTTGATTTACAATCTTTTCAGCTGTGGAGTTCAGTCTTAATTATGCCCTGCATTGTCAGCACGGCGTCCATAGAATAACACATGGCTTTGTTCGTGAACTTTGCATTCAGGCAATAGGCACACATCTCACCATCTTACAGAGGCTGTCTCACTTATTCTTCCTTGGTCTTGAACATATAAAGTGGAGCTGAAAGATAAATATATAGATCTTTCAAATGAATGAGAATTTGTTTTTAATGTTTAATTGTAATAGACTTGAATTTGAATGTGCATTTTCAGGTTTGAATTTGAACGTGCACTTTCAAAGGCACTTTTAAAGTTTAAATAATTTTTTAAGAATTCTTCATTTCCCAATCACTTCATCTATTTTGGTTTCAAAGTGTTAGGTGGATTTATACTGGCTGGATATTGGCACCCAAAAAAGCTGTTTGCTTATTCATTCCTTTTCTCAGTGGGACAGGGGAAACACAATATAATGAAAGGCTTGTGCCATGGGTGGAGAAAGAGACAGGGAGAAATCACTCACAAGTTGCTGTCATGGACAATACAGACTCAATTTTGTTAGAACAATTTAATTTATTGTCAAGCAAATCAGAGTAAGGTAATGAAAACTAAAGCCAAACCATAAAAATGCCTTCCTTCCCCCCCTCCCTTCTTCTTGGCTTAAACTTTACTCCTTGTTTTTCTATCTAACCCTGCAGCAGTGTAGGGGATGGAGGATGGTCACTGTGGTCAGTTCATCAAATGTTGCTTCTTCCTCCCTGTGGGAAAGACAGTTCACACTCTCCCTCTGCTCCCATGTGGATTCCTTCCACAGTCCTCTATGAACTTCTCCAATATGAATCTTTCCCACCAGTTGCAGTTCTTCACAAGTACCTCAGCTTGGATAATTTCATGGGGTGTAGTCCTTCAGGGACAGACTGCTCCAATGCAGCCTTTCCATGGAGTCTCAGACTCCTTTGGACATCCCCTGGTTCTAACATGGGGATGTTCATCAGCTGCAGATGGATGTCTGTTCCCCCATGGTTCACCAGGGGCAGGAGGACACAGCTGCACAACAGACTGCAGGGGAACTCTGCCCCACCTCGTGGAGCACCTCCTGCCCCTTCTTCTCCACTGACCTTGGTGTCTGCAGAGCTGTTCCTCTCACATGTTCTCACTTTCTCATCCAGCAGCTTTTGTAGAGCAGTTTTTTCTCCTGCTTCTTAAATCTGTCATCCCATAAGCACTACCATCACTGCTGAGTGGTTCAGCCTTTCCCTGAGATAATGCTGTCTTGTAACCAGCTTGCATTGCCTCCCTCAAACATGGGGAAATTTCTGGATTCTTCTTACAGAAGTCACCACTGCATTTGCCCAGCCACCAAAATCTAGTCGTGAAAACCCAATATAACCATTTTAGATTAGTTTGGATGTCATAAAAATTTTTAACCAGCCCCTACTGTTTATTGTTATCTTCTGCTTGAAAGATCAAATTTCAAGTTTTGACCTACCCTGCAATCTCATAATTATCAGTTAGCTTTAACAATTCAAGCTGATTTTGTCCTCAGATACATCAATGCTTTCTCATTTTTTGAAAATAATATTGTCACAGGTAGTACTTTCTCCCTAGAAACACCTACACATAGCTCATTTTTGTGCTAAAAAAGTGTTAGGATAATAGAATTTTTTGTCCACTTCCTTTTGCTTAAGTTAGCACTGAGTTTGCAGTATTGCAGGATCAGGACTCTATGAGTTTCTTAGATGGTTTCTCATTATGGAATGTGGTTGGTAGAAGAACCTCTGTTGCTAGACATAATGAGCAGTACCATCTGCATTTACCATATGCCCTATGAAAACTTCTGATAAATTCAGGAAGTTTGAGACAAGGAGAGACCTTCTTCCATGTCTGATCTCACTGAAATTATGAATATAACATGATTTATGAATAAATACTATGTATTATGGATAATAACACTCATGAAAACATAATAGCAGTGATGTTACAGCCTCAATAGATTAAAGCATTGCAATCAGGAGAATATAGTTTTGTCTTTCAGGAGATGAAGAAGAAAAGAAAAGAAATACGTGGTAAAATATAGAGAATTACTTTTTCTCTCATGCATTTCCTCATGGAATTTCTTAATATCAAGTTAACTTACAGGATTGATTGCTGAAGAGATCAGAAGAAAAAAGAGTAAAATAACTATTTTGTTAGTAAAACACAAATCTGATAAAAAGATTGGCTAAAAATTAACTGCACAGTCCTAAAATTACATTGTTACAGTTACTACTCAATGCAAACTATTTCCTCCTTAAAATATATAACCCTCCAAATGTACTTTACTAAAGTGACAGATCCCTATATTTAAATATTACTGATTTAAGATTAAATAGTAATAGCAAAAAAAAAACAGCAGTAAGTAAACTAAGCAGCATGTAAATTACAGCAGCTTTTACAACCGTTCAAACACAGCTGCATGATATTCATAATCCATTAAGCTTAAGTCATGGCAAAGGAATGTTACTCCCCAATTTAGTTCTCCCACTGAGACTCTTCAAACCACACTGCTTCTCATTCTGTTCCCCACTCACCCTCTCTCTGCTCTCTCTTCAGGAGGATTGGAGGCACAAAAGGTAAAGTTTGTGAGTCAAGATACGAACAATTTACTGGAAACAACAATGAGATGAGAAAATTAACAGAAGCAACAACAATACTAATGACAGAGGGTATAAGAAAGATTCAAGGGATTCACACAGAAACAATGATACCTAGTCTCTTTCTCTGTCACTCTATGTCCCCTGAAAGAGAGCCCTTCCCTCACTGCCAAAGTGATGTGAGGTTCTATAGAAAAACCTCCCTATCCTGGTAATAACCCCTCCTGGTCACTGCAGAAATTAACCCTGGCTTCAACCAGGACAGGTTAGAAATCAACTGTACATGTAATTAAAGCCCATTAAAAATGTTTCTTACTTTTGGTTTTGTCATTTTTAGTCTGTTCCTGATATTGCCTTTCCATTAAGAAAGATACAGCAAAATTGCTACAACATCATCAACAGAGTTTCCAAAGTCACAAACAATTCCCTCCAAGACCAACTAGAGGGACAAAAACCCCACAGATCATCTTCAATAAAAAATATGTGACAAAATAACAAAATCTGGCAAGAAACCAACAAACTACCATGAAGAAGAGGGTAAATGAGGAAAAAGAAACCCAAAGACAACGCTGGAAGTTGAATAGAAAAAGACACCTCCAAATGAAATACCGAAAAACTGGGGAGATATTCAGTCATTTGCCAAAAAATCTATCATGATGCAAAATCTCAGCCAGAAAAAAAAATGGTGTGAAGACTGAACACCATGAAAGCAAACAGGTGCCCTTGCTAACTGCCAAAATACCTGTAAGTTGCCTTTATCTGCTGCATTGCTGCCTATCAGCTGGGTAAATAGGAGTTCCCATAGCATATGAGCAGGAGCCATCTGTGAAACATCTGCAGTTACAAACATTTACAATCTGAAGAAAAATGGCTTGTGTTTTAATGTTTCTGTCACAAATATGGAATTTAAAAAGGAAATCTGATTTTAATTAAGTAGGTTAATGCTTCAAAGTCAACCATTTGCAAAAGAATAAGGAAATAAGTGACTTTTTCTCTTTTATTGTTTTACTGCTAACCTCAAGTCCAAATAGGCCACTGAAATTTTGAGCAGTACATTTTTCTTCAGTAGGGAATATTTTGAAAATCACAATTCTCCTGTGTCACATAGCTCTGATACAGAATCAGATAATAAGTTTCATTTCCCTGGGTGTCAGATTGCCTATTATCTGTACAGGAGTTTGACTCATATGTCAGCTAATTCACTGACACCAAATGTCTCAAAATGCCAGAGCAAACTGGATGGAAGACCTGAAGATACAAGGGAATTAAACCATCTTAGAAAATATATATTTTGCCCTCGTACTCCACCTCAGAATCAGCAGGGCTTTTTTTTTTTTTTTTTTTTTTTTTTTTTTTTTTTGCATTGGCTATGGTCACTTCTGAATAATTACTTTCAAGCTTTACTTTCAGATATGGAGCAATCTTGACATTGGTCCTAATGGACAAATTTCTGTGACATCCTGTGCTTGGAATCCATAGGAAAGCTCATTTGACACCAAGACTCATCTACTTCATGTGGTACTTCTGAGAGAGAATGTAGTTTGTTCTTGGTCAAGCTGCATGGACGCAAGTCACAGTCCATTCCCTTCTCTTTTGAGAAAGAATTTTGCCCCTATTTTTTTCGATACAGACACTTGTTCTAATATAGAAAGGATATGGACATCTTTGAGGTACCTTAACAAAAAAGAGCTGGACAGCTGGCTCTTTTCCTCCTTTTTCTTTGTTTTCCTAACTTGAAAATAGCAGCTCTGCTAACAAATATCACCATCATTAAATTTAATAAAACTGTGTCGGGGGTGAATTTGAGCTACAGTATTTTATAGATCAAAAATTCACCTAATGTTGGAGCATTCTGAATGTGATGTTACCAGTGTTCCCTCAGTTCAGTTTGGATCAGGGTATGAAATAAGGAGTATTAAATCAGCTATTTCATACTGGGAAAACCTTTTTGTATCTATGGATGTTTTTACTAAAAGATATGTTAAAATGGTTCTTCAGATTTTCACACTATACTGATATTTTCACACCTTTTTTTTGCTTTCAGAACAGATAATAACTCGAGTTTTAGCAGATTTCAGAGACCACATATCAGAATTTTCATCAAGATAACTATCACTTCTTAATAGCCTACTTTCAGTGTATTACATGCCGGTTTCTGTCTTGAAATGGACTAGACTGGTGTTTCAAGGCTGTGGAAGCTTTTCCATGGTTCATTTGTTGTCAGCTACAGGCACAGAACAAACATTACCTGCAAACAGAATGGGCAAAAAAGTATAACTCAAAAAATTCCGCCATTGCTATTCTGTAGTTATGGTGCAGACAAATAAAATAATGTTTCCGATTAGCTTGGTCAGACCTAGAGAAGATGGAAGATGTGAATAAATGAGAGAAAAGGTAGTCTAATAGAAAGTAATTTTTTACTTGTTTTGTTCTTAATTTATGTTAACTGCAAGGAAAAAGAAATATAGCATTTTTTCTATTTGAATTACAGTGCTAACTCAAAGAATCTGGCCTTTTATAGACAGACTTTAATTTTAAAACATCATCTGCAAGGCTCTAAGAGATTTTAAAAAACAACTCATAATGTCCAAAATTATTATTTTGAATAATTGTATAAAATGAGTGATTGGAATATTTATGGGAAAAAAGACTTTCTCAATTTAGTTAAATTTCCAAATTAAGTACTTGGCCAATTGTTGCTCTACTGTCCATAATTTTCTGCATGGGTATTAGTGGTATGTGAGCTGAACTTGTGGTGAGGAAAGAGAAGGATGCAGGCTATACCTCAAATTGTTAGATTTTACTAAAATATATTATAATATTAACTATGAATTGTAGATTAGTTTTCAACTAATACAGTGTCATAAGTAAGTAAAAATATTTTAGTCTCATTCAGTTTTTTTCCTGCACTTATCAGGAACTGAACTGAAAAATATTTGCTACACAGATAATGAAGATGAAACAGAAGATACAACAGAAGATACAACAGAAGATGAAAGCTAAGTACTTATTGTTAAGTGCAGTCCTTCCTATTTATTATCTTGATATTGTGATGCAAATCCACTGGCAAAACCCAGTAAAATTTATATGACAAAATGATGTTGAAGTCCTTTAAGTAGATATTTACTGTATTTGTTTAAATTATGCTTGCCTATAAGTACATGTGAAAACATGATGTGAAAGGTTCCATCAAGGTATAGAATGTAGGAGGTTTACTATTTTATGCAAAGTAAATTTAATACAACTATGATGTAATTATTATGTTAATAATATAATGTATGCTATATATCCCCAAAAATATGAATGCAGCTACAACTGCAAATATATATTTCCTCTGTTCATGAATGTTCTTTTCTCTTCATCTTTATTCTCATTGTATTTCCCTAGTGTAATTTTCCCATTAAAAGGGAAAAACTTCTGGGTTGCATCTTCTGTTGGTAGATTTGCATTTTCTAATTGTGTTTGCATCAGTGTTTTCCTAATCCATACGTACAATTTACAGGCTCTCAGTAGTAGGGTAGAGAGGAAATTTTCAGTGAAAGAAAGTCAACATTTTTGACAGATCTAGACAGTTCTAATAAATATGGTTCAATAACACTGTAATTATGAATATCCACTTCAAGTGCAGAGTAGAATAAAAATTATTTTAAATGTACAATTAATGAGTAAAACTAAGGCCTAGTTACCTTTAGCAAAATAATTGTTCCAACAGATAATTAAGCATATGAATATTACTGATTATAATGGTAACTGATACTGAAGATTTAATAAGAGTCATAGTTAAGAGGCTCAGAAAGCCTGTTTTATTCCACAGAAGGAGAAATTCTGTTATGCAGTTGTAAGAAAATGTGATGAATGTGTAAAGTGATAAAATAACATGATGAGAGCTTCATTAGAATAGTGAACAAAACTCAGTAACAACAAACATCGTGTGAAAGCTGTAACTGATTCAGGAATAACAACCATCTGCAAATACTGAAAAATTAGATGAAAGAATAGGAAATCCTTGATGACACTGAAAAATCCTAACTAATTTTTTCAGTTATTAGGCCAGCAGCTCTCAGGGAATTGTTGCAAACCTCCAAGACATTCTTACAAATATTCACACATCCTACTGGAAAAAAACAAGTTTTAATTAGTGTTTTCTGTTAGATTCTTAATAGTCTTTACCAGAAAAAAATGAGTGCAAGAAGTACATAGGACTTATAGCAGAACATGCATATTCATGCTTAAATAAAGTTTCTATTGTCACTTTTGACACCAGCAAGGATCACCTCTAGATCTTATTATCACTGTCAATTAATGAGCTGCAAAAGGTACAAATTTTCTTGGTTTAGCCACAGCTACTGATTTTTTTCTTTCTTTTCTTTAATTAATTCAGGAAGTATCCCTTGTGATTTCCAAACTGTTTAATTCCATTTTTACTGTTGTGCAATGATAACAGTATAATTAGAATGCCAAGATGAACCTGTCAAAATCAACATAATTACCAATAACACTTTTGCTTTGGTGGGTTTGGATTTTTCCCAGTTTAATAATAAAAACCCCACCTCACTATGAGCAGAGGTGAATATAAACAACTGTTTATACTTGAGGGCTTAAATCTACCTCAAATGCTAAGCTTTCACTAAATTTTTCAAGAATTTTAAGGTGAGCCTCTGCCCAAACCTGCAGGTGACAAATATGAGGAGAGTAGCAGACATCTTTCATGGTCCCTGAGATGCAGATGTGTGAAGCCAGGCACATAATTTTGCCTCATGCAGATCAGCTTTCTGGAGGCTGCATGTCTCAGCTCCCTCTCTCACTGTCAGCTTGCTCTGCAGGCTGCCCAAGGTGCCTGACAAGCCACAGATGCCAGGGCTTCCATGGCTAATCTGCTTGCTAAACCACTGTTTTATTATGGAAAATACAATTACTTAGTGCAAGAGTCCTTTGGAAACACACTGAGAATGAGTGAGTTCACACACTCAGGTACAACTTTTTCCAGAAAACAGATTATATGACAGGCTGGTGGCAGGATGTTTAAAGTGCTAATTCTGATTAGAGTGCAAATACAGGCCCTTCCTGAAGGACCACAAAATTTCTGCTCTACCTTATTTATGATTTTTAAAACTTAAGGCAGGACTCTAGACTCACAGAACCAGAGTATCTTGAGTTGAAAGGGAATCAAAAGAGCTGAGTGGAACCCCTTGTCTTTCACAGGCCTTCCCCGAGAGTCACAGCATGTGTCCACGCTTGGTGCTGTGACCACTACCCTGGGGAACCTGCTCCCAACCAATGCCCAATCATGCTTCTGGGGAAGAACCTTCCCCTTATATCCAACCTAAACCTCCTCTGACAAAACTTCAGGCCATTCCCTCAAGTCCTTTGATTGGTCAGCACAGAGGAAAGATCAGTGCCTGACCCCCTCTTCTCCTCACAAGGAAGTTATGACTGCAGTGAGTCAGTGTCCTCCAGGCTGAACCGACCAAGTGACCTCAGCCACTCCTCATACAGCGTTCCTCAAGGCCCTTCACCCCATCTTCATTACCCCCTCTTTGGACACCCTCTAATAGTTCTAAATCCTTCTTATGCTGTGGCACTCAAAGCTTCCCGCAGCACTCGAGGTGAGGCTGCCCCAGAGCAGAGCAGAGCAGGACAATCCCCTCCCTTGCCCGGCACTGATGCTGTGCCTGATGCACCCCAGGACACGCGTGACCCTCCTGGCTGCCAGGGCACTGCTGGCTCACATTCAACTTGCCTGACACCAAGACCCCAGGTTCCTTCCTGTGGTACTGCTCTTCATCTGCTTTTTCTCCAGTCTGTGCATACATCTGGGATTGACCTGTGTAATAATCTAGCACTTTCCTTGTTAAACTTCATACAACCGCTAACTAATGTTCTATTTTCCTTCTGTATTCATGAGATGATGCTGCAGTTTATTCTTCGCTAGCAGTTTAGTCTGCATGATAAAATGGAAGCTGCATGATATGCACCAAAAAATTCCCTCCCAAAAGAAAATTACAGCTAATAATTACTTCAAATCATGCAAAATTAGGACATCCTTTTCCTTATAAATTAATCATATTTCCAACACACCTTGTCCTTCTATTATTATATAAAACCAACTTTCATCACATTTGATACAAATAAAAATAAAAGACTGATCTCCTTTTCTTCCCTGCTTGACTGTCTTGAAGGGTAACCCTGTGTGCTATGAGAGGGCTCTGTGGTTTTTACAACACACAAATATTAATGTTGCATATGTCATTTCAACTTGACACATTTCAATAGTTTTCATGTATTTGTAGGCTCCTTTGTCCTATAGGTTGTTGCATATTTTGACAATATAATTTGTATTCTGGAGATATATGACAATTTTTGAATACAATTCCACTACTCAGAATATGCTTTTCCTGGTTTCCATTACAAATCTGAGGGTGGCAGGGAAAGCTTTCCATATGACAAATTTATTTCTAGAATTCATTGTCATCTTTATTGTGCCTGTTCATTTACACCACTTAAATCCCTAGCATGATAAGAAGACATAAGCACAACAGCTCTTTTGGTTGTATCACAATTTTTTTATAGATAAGTAACTAGAAAGAATAATCCTCTAGGAAACACTATAATTTTTTAAGAAAATAGATACTCTGTGGTTCAGAGATGAAAGCAAACAAGTTTCTGCTGGTTGTTTTGTTTTGTTTTGTTTTGTTTTGTTTTGTTTTGTTTTGTTTTGTTTTGTTTTGTTTTGTTTTGTTTTTGTTTTGTTTTGTTTTGATTTGTTTTGTTTTGTTTTGTTTTGTTTTGCTTTGTTTATTTTTGGTTTTAGGACCTCACTGTAGACAAACCTAAGAAATAAAGCTGTTTGGCACAAACTTTGAATGGTAACACAAAAACCTGTGTATTGAGAAGTGTTAAAAGCCTTGCATCCCATAGATTTATGCACAAGATTTATGTGGCACACAAATTTGGTACGAGATTATAATACCACCTTGTATTAGGTAATACCTGGCATATTTTATTTATGTTTTTTAAAGACCCAATTGCATGTTTATAACAATTCAGGCTAACAGTTTTAGGAAAAACTGCCGCTTTGTATCTTTTCAGAGCTCAGCCCTTGGAAAATTAGTTTCTGTATTTCAGAATTGCACCTGATTTTAATTATAAATCCCAGTAAGCAGATTGTTAAAATGCCAAAACCTCAAGAATTACAGGAAAGAGAAATGGCATCCTGCACATAGTTGCCAGTCAATGACCAGTACAGTTGTCTTTGGCACAGCTTGAGCTTAATCTTAACTAAAGAGAACACCCCAGTGAATACACAGTGTTCTGTGAAAATCATTCCAAGATGCATTCTGACAGTGCAGAATTCAGCATCATCATTAAAGAAATTGCTCAGAAATTCTGAAGCTCTCTCTTACATTTTTTTTTTTAATAATTTGCTTTAACCTGTGTGTGAGCTTTCATCTTCATTCCAAAAAGTGCAAAAATGGTAGATGAAAAGGAAAGGTAACAGGAGACAATGTCAATAAATAGTAATAGACAACTGAAGATTCATTGGTCCTCCAGGAAATTAGGCTGAATTTCAAATTACAAGAAAAAAAGTTCTGTTAAAACATGGGTCAAATTAAAAGAATTGGTAATCTTATAAATGATACAGTGTATGGGTTTCTTATATGAGCAGTCTTATGAAAAATTCATGATCAATAACTGAGATTCTTAGTTCTTGCTGCATTGACTAGCTGTACAAATTGTAGCCTTACTATCTTTTTATCACTGGCATCTGCATTTGTTGCAATTAACAACTGCCACCATATTTCAAACTAGACTCCACTAATGTCATTAAACACACTAAAATGAAAATTTTCCTTAAAGCCAAACATGTTCAGGATTTAAATAATGTCAGATCCCTTCATTCTAACATTTAATGGAATATGTTGCATCTTTATTCTATGATTACTGACATACTATTACATTTCCTTTACTTCAAGCTCTTTTAACTTTTTTTAATTGAATATTAATGAATGTTACAAAAGAAAGGAAAGATTCTTGCTTTTAAGAACACAGACATGGAACAAACATGAATACAGTGAAATTTAATTTTTAATTTGGCTTTGGGAACAGTAATCAGCATTTAAGAGTAGGAAGTATTTATCACTGATTTTACAGGGAGATATATTGCACAGGAGGAGCCAGACCTGTAATTTACATAATGGATATCAAAATGTTGATACGAATCTATTGAAAATCGAATGAGAGCTAAAACAAAGGTATTTTTTCAGTATCTCTGTGAAAACACAGTAACTATGCCTTCTAGTGCTTCCTGTGGTTCTGTTTCCAAAGATATTAAAGGTAAAGATTTTTAGACAGCATATATTCTCCTCCATCACCTTTCCTTACTTTCCTTCAAGAAAATCTGGGTATAGAAAATAAGTATGTATATCCAGATGTCAAGCCTGTTCTCCTTCAATGTGCAGTCTTTGTCTCCAAATTTGTTTTGTGCAGGTATTATTATTACTGCAAGAAAAACATTTTGATTGGACCCTAAATCCTGAAATAAAACATAAAGTATATATTTTTCATCTTTCTTCCCTCATGTTCGTCAAGCATACAAACTAACACAAAGAGAAACCAATAGAGAAAGAATTGTTGTTTATTAGCATTTTTTTTCTCCCAGATTTACGATTTCTTTCCTTTGTACTGAACCAAACGGTTCTAATTTTTTTTTCTCTAAATTATCACTTAGGAAACAATGACAGATGGTATATCCACCTGCCTCTTGTTCCCTTACTAACATCAATAATATTATATATCTCTATAAACCAGCTTACACTAAGGGATTACTGTCATCAGCCATCAATGTTTACAAGGCCTGAATACTAATGAGGTTTTACTGTGGACACTAATACACTGACTGGAAGAGTGTTTTTTAGCATGACGTGCGTTTTTCAGTAACAGAAAAGTCCCGCTCTACTAAAAAAAGACTATAAACTAAAGGGAGTACTCAATTCTAATTGTTGCTGTCCAACAGGTACTACAATATGTGTGAAACAGCCAGGTCTGTTTCACTTTAATTTCCAACCAGAGACTTTGGAAAAGAATACTATCTCTTTTCTTGTTTGTCTTTCTTGCTAGACTTTCATCTAAAATGCTTTCACGTTCAGTTATTCAGCTTACCAATACAGATTTATGAAAAGGGGTGTTCACGTGGGGATATGTGATGGGCTAGCTAAATATTCAGAAATCAGTTTAACCATTTAGAAACATTATCTTCCCTGAGTCATTCTCATTTGTCTCTTAATAAAGTGTCTAGTGCGCAGCACAAGTCAGCATATTGTATAAGAACACCCTTCTGGCTTTTTCTGCATCTGGTTTTCAAAACTGCAGTAGGTTGTGGGTGTGAGATTTATAGTAGGTTCCTCCTGCTTAAATAGGAGAGTGTCTATTATTGCACAACCCCTGTGTTGTTGCCCAGCATCCTAATCACTGTCTTCCTGCAAGATAAACCTGTTTCCACACAGCTTTGTTGTAGGGGCCAGCCTGCGTGGCCCCACCTCTGTATCATCATGTGGGCCCTGCCAGACTCTCCTCATTTTCATCTTCCCAGCATGTAGATTCATAAACCACTAGCATGTCCCTGCAGTGTGCTTCTGCTTCACAGAGCACCATGTAGATTTACAAAATGATGCAGCGGTGAGCTGCAAAACAGGCTTTAGTCTCAATAACACAAGGGTGTGTGTTTTAGTTAATTGGTGTGACTACACTTTGGTGGGGAAGAACATATGTCCTGCAGGAACCCCACTGGACCATGGTGACCATGATTATTTTTGCCCTCTGAAGCACACCTGCCAGAAAGGGGACCATGCTCTTTTCTTTCAGAGCACATGTTCTGGCCGTTTTCGTCTCAGGCTGCAAGGGTTTAGCTCACAGACCTTCTGGACTTCTTTTGTAATCTGATGGTACATAACCTTTCCCTCCAAAAAGCAGAACAAGAATAACTACACCCCAAACACTGAGAATTATACAAGAAAATCATCCTATAGTGTGCTTGAAATAATAATCAGAAAATTTATTCTGCTCAATTTATGTATCTAATTAGAGCATTTCCAACACCAACTGGACCCCTCTGCACTTCAGTATGAGCACCACTACTACGGTTATCTGTACTTGTGGCATTTTGTGTACAGAAAACTAAAGAAATGTAATAATCCCAAGATATTTACCTTTTTTTCCCTGTATCTCCTTCAAAACTAAGGTGGTTAAAATAGTTGTCAAGAAATTGATTACACTACAGCATGTCAACACATCTGGAATACAGTCCCATACACCCAAACTCTTCTTACAGAATTTAATTCAACTCAGTTACAATTCAGTCCACTATATTTGTCTTACTGGTAGTATTCCAAAAGTGCAAAAAATGAAAGAGATGCAAGAACATTGAGGAAATTATCTATTAAAGGATTTTTTTTTTAAATAAAAATATCTTTATATTACTCTTTGTTTTTTGGGATGTGTTTGTCAGACTCATTTTTAAATGAGAAAAATTGGATTTATCAGTCACTCTTCATCACTACGGCAAGGAATCTAATGAAGTATCAGGGATAAAGGATTTCTCTTATTATAGCAATCAGCTCTGAGGAAAGGTTTAAATAGCATGTTATATCATAAGCACATTTATTTTTATTACTCCAAAGGTTGTTTTAAGAATAAACTTTTAAAAATGTTTTAGTCAACCAAAATAACAACAAAAAATAATACTTACACATTAAATATTTTATTACTTAGACATTTTCTTAAAAACCTAAGGTTTTATTTAATTAATGTCCCTATATTTCTTATTGAAACTTATTTAACATCAATTCTGAGAAGACAAGCAAAGAGATCAAAAGAGTCAATGAAAAGATATATTTTAACCTTTGCA
>WEIU01014611.1:0-81521 GCA_013389925.1 Aegithalos caudatus
GTTGTTAAACATTTTCTTGCAGACCTTTGCAGATTTATGCTGGAAAGTGTTTTGATGTTAACAAGGCACACAATCACCACAGGTGGTGTAGGATGATGGATATTTTAGTGCTGATGCTGAGAAATGGCAGGAATTATTTCAGTGTGGTCATGGCATAACAGGAGGTGTTGGTATCTCCAGAAGCTAAGCAGTACAGGTAGGAGTCATGGAGAAATTCCTGATATTATTCATAGAACAGAGACATGGGGTTTGAGATGGGTGTTTTATTTTTGCCCTCTGTCCCCACCACATTCTGGAATCCAATTCCTGTTTTGATTCGGATGTTGTCTCCTGTCCCTGCACATAATGTAGCCTTTTGGGAGTGCAGGTCAGGGCCAGACTGAGCACCTGGATAATTTTGTGCTCACCATTTTCAGAGGATGTTACAATCTCTACCTTATTCACCTGCATGACCCAGAAACTAAGCTTCCTACACATGTAAATAATCAAACAAAAATAAAAACAGTGCAGTTGATTCAGATCCCATGAATGAGGATCAGTCATAAGGTCATCCCCATTCTTAACTTTCAGGGAAGGATGGAACCCATCCCCTGTCAATCTCCCCTCAAAGGAGATGAAATTATCCCACAGAATTATCCATCTTCAATTATCCATCTTGATTTCTGAATAGAGATTCCTTGCTGCTGTGCTTCTCCCTCTGGTCGATTCTGATAGTGACAAAAGAACACAATCAATGAAAAATGTAGTTTAATTTTTTTTTTTTTTAAGATTCTAGGTAACCTCATATTAACCCTGAAAACACTCAACTTCTTGAATGACCAATGCCTGCCCAAACTTGGAATCAAATAGACACCTTCTCCATATGGGGAGAGTTGGTCCTGGGAAACAAAGTCCAAGGTCCACTCAAAGGTCCAGGCAGGAAGAAATGGAGATGAGACTGCAGACAAGGCTGTCACCAGCTGAGGATGGTGTTGATGTTCCTGGGCTGAGCTGGAATGGGGTCCTGGGACATGGGCAAGGGTGTGGGAGGGTGTTTCAGGTGAAGCTGGTCAGGGACATTAACACCTATTTATGCCCTGGGGACCTTGAGCTGTCTGCTATTTTCGTTACATTTCATAAATTAACTTCAGAAGACCAAAAGATAGGGAGCAGCACCTTGGGGAGGTAAGCAGGAATGTGCATTCAGAGGTGTCAGCTTGTTAAAAACTCTGAGCTTAGCAGCCCTTGAGGGGAGGGGGAACCAAGGAAGAGAAATCATTGAACCAAGCTGGTGTTCAAGGAGCTTTCTGCCATGCATAGCAGTTTATGAGCCTCAAGTAGCCTTGAAGAAAGTCACCTGTAAGTTCTGTAATTGATTTCAGAGAGTGTAAGTTTAAGGCTGTATGTTTAGAGACTCTGTTAGGAAAGAGATTTTGTAATTCCCTTTGAAAACAGCACTTTGGTGTAATGAGGACTTTCATCACTGCTGGGTGTTTATTCAGAACAAGAACAACAGTTACATACTAGATGAGTATGACTGACCACATAAGAGGGTCTGTCCCTGGCTGTTTTATGGCTAAAATCCAAATATAGCTTCATCCCATGTATTTGCCCATATAAACACAGACACCTTGCTAGGATGTGTGAGTTAGGAATGAATTTGCCATGGGCTCTTTTCATAATAAATGGAGGTAGAGGCAAATCTATGACTCAGATCTTGGTGAGCTGAACTAATATCTGGAGGGAGAAGAAAGCTATGCTTTGCTCAGACTACTGTTTTTTATGGGCACAGACAGGCTGACATCTGTGTATTTCCTACACCTAAACCACGGTCAGATAAATCCAATCTGGAGACCTGGTTCTCCTTGCCTCCTTCCCTCACCTATTAAATTATACCTATGTGATCCTCTCCATGCAGCCAGCACCTATCCAGGGAGGGGAGCTTTGATTATATCCAAACACCAGTCCTGCCCTCCTGTTCTGCCTATGGGACCAGCATGTGGCACCCATGGTTTGAAGTTAATTTCTCAATTTGAATGGAATCCCAAGTCCAGATTTCTCTAGCATAGATGGTGAGGAAAGTGTGTTTAAATGTGTGTAAAATGGCTCAGGACATTTATTGGAGCCTCCACTTGCAAAGAGACACATGCCTTGGAAATATTAACTGGGTATATTAAGAGACATCATGTGACAAAGACTAAAGCTGGTTTAACTTCCCATTAGTGCATATTAATTCTTAGCAAACCAAGCAAAAGGTGATCTTAGAGCCAGGAGGATCAACACAGCACTAATATCCTTTCTGTTTGCTCATTCAGAGCACATTTCCAAGAAAATCCTTAGGGCCCAACTATTTTATTGCCTAGAGGGCTTTAATTTGGGGATGGTTAAGGGCCTTCCAGGCCACAAAGCAACTGGATCTCCTGATGTGACTGCATTAATAGCACTGATGGGAGAACACTAATCCAAGAGAAATGTGAGCTGTGGGTGGGAGACACAAGCCAGAGCTCTATAGTTGGTACAAGTGTAGGTGTTCAGCCTAGACAAAAATGTAAAAGTGTGCCTGTGCTGCCTTTGGATATAGGGCCCTCGTGGGGAATCCTAAGTGAAACACCACAAAGCTTTGCTCAGAGTCTAGCTCTGCACTTTGATAATAATGAGACAAAATATCCTTCCCCAGAAAAGGTGTGTTCTGTTTTCTGACAGTTAATGCAGTGAAACAAGTTTCCCAATTGGCAGCAAAGTGAGATACTGTAATTTCCGAAGTGTTTGGGCAGTTTGAAGGGCTTGGCAGACACTGGAAACTTTTTCAAGAGCTGGAGGCCAGAACATTATTTGGCTGTGTAAAAATTTTCCCCTGCATCCCCACGTGCCCCCAAAACTGACCTTGCGCCCAGGGTGGCTGGTGGAGGTCTGGCCCATGTCCTCTTGGGGAAAAATAGCAGCCAGAAGTGGAAAAACACCTGTATTGAGCCCAGACAGACAGGGCTGCCAGTCTCAATGAGTCCAGTTAGGAATTAAAAGCCCCAGCTGACATCCTGTGGTGCCAGTAATATTTATTTTAGTCAGACTTGTCATATGAACTGCATTAGCTCTACTAATTTTCATCAGCATGCTGTGTGGGTACTTGCTTTGCCATGCATTTCTGTGAATGAAAAAACTGCACTGGGTCCACCAATTTCCATCAGTGCACTGTCTGGGCACTCACTTTGATGCACACTGCTGTGAGTGAAATCTCAGCAGAACACCAATTCCAGCATTCCTGAGTATTGGCACTGCTTACAACTTGTATCTGAATTTAGTCCCAGCCCAGACCTGGCATGTCACCTTTGCCTTGAACAAAAATACAGATCCAAGCATTTTCTGTTCTTGCAGTGTTGGATTTCTTGACCCAGGTTTCTCAGCTCAAGGGTTTATTTTTTCTTCTACTTTTCTTGCCTTCTTTTTTTCTTTGCTTTCTGAGTTACATGGGATTAATTTCTTACTTATTAAGTTACAGACGAGAAGCAAAGGCAGTCTCTGCTGATCAGTTACATGCCTTCCTTATAATGTACTTGGTTTTCAATCTTTTTAGTCCAACTTTGCCACAGGTTCCATGATACTGTTCAGAAAAGTAAATTAATCAAGTCACAGGGCAAAAAACTTCCTAACACATTTGCTAGCAAATATTTTCCCATTGTAATGGTGGCATTACTGTTTGTTATTGGTTGTTAGAAATCAGCACTGATTTCACAAAGGATGTTACTGTGTACTCAATAGTCTGTGAAATTGAAAGCAGCCTGTCTGATCTTCAGCACTGATGGGTGGTTTAGGTTATTTCTGTGGAGTGTAGTTGGAAAGTGAGTAATTATGTAATGGTAGCCATCCTATCTTTGGTTAGAGTTGCATCTTGTACTACAGACAAAGCCCTGCTTGCAACTGGAGGATGTGACCAAATAGTCACTGAGAAACCCTGAGAGCAAGAAGGGACTTTTAAACTAAAAGAGGGTGAATTTAGATTACATTTAAGGAAGAAGTTTTTTGCAACAAGGGCGATGAAACACAGGAACAGTTTTGTCAGAGGGGTGGTAGATAACCCCTGCCTGAGAGCATTCTTGGTTGCTCTGAGACCTGATCTGGCTGGAGATGTCCCTTCTCTTTGCAGGGGGTTGCAATGTTCCATGCAACTCCAATTATTCTATGAACCAATGAAAATCTAGAAGCAAAAATGTGTCTCCATGGCCTGTGTTTCACTAGTAAAGAGTTTGCTGGGAGCCTCCTGCCACTCTTCTCTTCTGAGTGCCACTGGGAGTTTCTGTGTGCCTTGCCACTATGAGGTTGCTGGAAAGGGTTTGATGGTGTGGCATGCAGATGTGTGACCATTTTTATTTGTCACTGTAAGGGATCACATCACCTGGATCAGCAGAGTTTGCTCAAAGTCAATCAATTAGAAGCCAGTGCAGCTGCACAGATTTCTGTCAGCTGAAGATGTGGCTAACAGTTTCTTCTGCAAACAGTAAGAAAATGTAAATTATCTTATGCTCATTCTGGGCTTTGCAGTGTGGATGCTGTTGCAAACCTCACTGCTCCCTTCAGTTCAGCTGGTGTTTCTGTTCCCTGGGGCATAGTGCACTCCAGGAGTATCTGCTGCCTGAGCCAACGTGAGTAATCCAGCACTCGTGTAGGATCTTTGGGGAGATACAGAGTAGATTACAACTAGAAAATATGAAAAAATTGAGTCACTAAATAGCACAACCTTTATTGTCTGATTAATTAATAGACAAAGTGGCTCAAAGAAAGAAAATCAGCCTATGTGTGTACATGTATAGGCACCTCTTTCTCATTACACATACGTGCAGTTATTTTAGTCACAAAAGCCATGTATACAGCTAAATTTATCCCCCTATGAGTGTATTTTGCTCCCTGAGCAGACAGAAAGTCTCAGATTGTGAAGGATTGTGAAACATCTGCAACCTCATTTCCTCAGTGCTTTGCCAGGTAGCCTGGGGTAAAGAGACACAGTCCAGAGGATACTTTTGATACCTAAGGAAAAGTCAGTCCCAGGCACCCTACAAGTTGTGTAGAAGCAAAACATTTCCAGAACTACGTCCTCAGTAACACTTTTTGGGACCTCGTAGGAGTCTGACAGCATGGGTGCTCATGTTGTCAGTTTTCTTTCCCGGAGGAAAACCCTCCCCCAGGGAGTGAAACACCAACCATGTCCTGTCTAAATGAGCACAATGGTACAGTTATTTTAATGTAACCCAGTGTCTGGAATCTTCACAAAAAGCAAGGACTATGCAGAACATATTTGTTGGTGCACTGGTCCCCTTGTTATGGCATGCACTATGACATTTTGCAAGGAGTTTAAAATATATTTGAAATGGGTATTGATAAATAAAATAAAATAACTAGGAAAACTATGTTAAAAATCCCTAAAGCCATAGTTTTTGTTCATGCTTAGCCAATCAGTCTTTGCAATCAGATCACAGAGTGGGGAAATGTGTTTTTAATATCCAATAGAATTGTTAATATATTTCTTTGACATTGCCTTGAGGACCAGGCTGAGGATTCCACTTTCCACTGGGATAACTTGAGAGTTATGGGAACATAGTAGTCAGTGCACTTTAAAGAGCATAAGGACCATCTCATGCTGACAGCTCCCCAAAAGCCTCTGTTAGTGAGGGATTATTGAACAGGGATGTTTCTGGAAGCAAGGCATAGCAATAGAAACCATCTGAGTATTTGTCAGAAGTTTTTTATGAATGAAACTGGAAAAAAAATTTCACTGATAAAATTTTGGGGAAACTGAAGTTGGTAGTACAGCAAGGAATAAGAACTGTATGGTCAACCAGAAGCATAAATGTCTTGGTAAAATGTATTGTAATGCAGCCAAATGCAGTACATACGTGGGGGAAAAGAGAAAATAGTTCAGAATTATCCAGAGCCATTGTGGAAAAACTGATCAGACTGAATTCTGCTGTCATGGTTTATCCAAGGAGTTAGTAGGGACAAGAAATGCTTTAAGTATGGAGGTAATTCTACCCAAACATACTCAGTTTTGGTGCCTATAATTGACAGAAATACCATTACAATGATTTGAGGATTAAAGAAAATACCTCCACAGGCAAAACACCTGGGACATGAAAAGCACTCTGTTCAGTGAGCCCAGAGGAAGTGAAGTGGTTGAATTGGTTACAACATCTACATATCCACTCATGAAGAAACTACCAAATCCTACAGTGTTCTCTCAGTTTATGGAGAACATTTTAGGAGTGTCTAAGTGCTAAGGGCCAGACAGTTTCGAGCTGTTGATGAAGTCTGAGTTTTAACAGAGAAGATAACTAACCCTTGAAGCAAAGAGTGGTAAGAGAAACAACCATTTCTCCATCTCATATTGTCTTCATATTAAGACTGGTGGCCTTTCTGGAGACAGAAAAGTACTCTAGTATTGCACAAATGAAAATACTCATTCCAATATCACATAACTGGGAGAAATGCAATGTCCTGTGAGAAAAGTTATGCAAATTGATTCAAACCTCTTTTTCTTTCCTTAAACCCCGTGAGAAAAATTGCACATTGGACTATTTCAGGTTGAGCTATTTAGACTCTCTGAATATTTTGTGCTAACAAGTTTTCCTGAATTGTGTCAACTAAACATGTGACAAAGGCTGTGAAGGTATCCAAGGACACATCTACATCTTCAGGCACAAACAGATGTCTGTGAAATGTTGATTTGGTGTCTGGCTTTCCAGCACACACAAATTGTAATGGAACTGGAAACTCTGCATTTACCCACTGGATGGATTTTAGGTATCCCAGTACCTCAAATCCCCAGGATAATCGCTCACAATATCCAGTGTGAACTAATCAAGCCACTGCTAGAATCAAATGTAATTGGAGTAGCCCATTAATCAAGCTCTGGATTTCACAGGACTCGAAAGAGATAGTGGCCTTCATGAGGGCTGCAAGGAGACTGCAATGGGAGAATTAATGTATGTGTGTTCCCTTTGCTAAATGATTCTGTAATTCTATGGTTGGGCTAGACAATCCTAAAGATCTTTTCAAACTTAAATGATTCTGTAATTTTCTATGATTCTCTGATTTCCTGTGTCTGATTCCTGAATGGACTATTTCAGTCTACTTTTACATTTCAGTTTCAGAATAGTTTGCATGTGGAGTTTTAAGCACTGCATTTTACCAGCTTAAAAGAAGACAGTCTCCCTATTGCAAAGAGCTTCTTCTGTGCCATCTGTGGACAGTTTGAAAATCTTATTTATTTTAGATGCCTGGCTCCAGCCAAAGGTGACCTGTCACTGCTTTCAAGCAGGATCCATCTTCTGGCCAACTGGCCAGGCAGAGCAGCATGTGCTCCTCCTAGCTCAGCTGTAAGACAATCCTGGGACACTGCAGGAGGTGGGGGGACACAGGAGGTCAGGGATGGGAGGTGATGCCCCAGGTATCCTGAGGGGTGAGACAGTGAGCAGGCAGTCTGCAGGGAGAGGGGGTGGGAGTGAGCTCAGGAACACGGGGCAGCTGCTGGCTTTGGGGTGGCAAAGGTAAGCAGGACAGGGCAGACACAACCTCAGTATCCTCTGTGCACCCAGCCCAGGCTGAGGCTGCAAGGCAATGCTTCCAATGAAGGCAGAGAGTATTTAGCACCTTCCCATGCCAAGAACCTCACTGCTGGTCCTCCAATGTCTTTTCTACCCAGCCAAGTCAGCTAGTGCTTGGGAGAGATTTAATATCAAACATAGTGTGAAATTCAATCTCTCCTGTTAGACGAGCTCTGACAATGGAGCTGCCATGTGCTTGGTGGGTCATGTCAACCTTAATTTACTGCCCCTGGGTGCTGTGGAAATGTCTCAGGACTGACACACTCCCACACAGCTGAGCTCTTGGTTTGTACACAGTGACCAGGCAGAAGGTAATCACAGGAATGCAGCCTTTTAGAGGGGGAAAAAAGCATTCAAAAGCAGTCACAGGCACCCTTCAGTATTACTAGACCTGCTTAAATTTATGTAGACTTTTACATTACTGACAACACAGTAAGCCACCAAATGACCAAAAAAAAAAAAAAAATCAGAGTTAGTAAAAAAGGAATGTTTGGAATGTTCAAGGAAAAGAGGAGACAGGGAAGAAGCATTATATTTAATTCACAATGTGGGGAGAAGGCAAGTGAAAAAAACTTTAAAAAATGTCAGATGACCCCTCCTCAAGTGTCAAATGCACATAGACTGCAAGAAAAGAGGTTACCTTCTTTTGCCATATATAAAATATACACAAAACTTCAGTATTCTTTTTATTTTCAATAATAATAAAAAAAGGAAATAGTCAATAGAATCTTTCATTTGAGTTAGCTTCAATATCTTTCTCCTGCCCTAATCCAGGCACTGTTGCTGCTTTTTGGTTCAGGCTGCTCTTCCTACAGCTTACAGAGTTACAGCACATATGAGGTTAATTCTGCAATTTTAGTTCCATTTCCCACTGACCATTTTTTTCATGTATTTCAAACAGTGTAAGCAAAGAGACATTGTTTTGCTTGTAGGAACCAAGCATTAAGAAATCAGAACTGAAATGGCAGGACTCCCTCATTAAAGATGAAATACAGATGCTGTATGGTGCAGTTTGTAGGCAGACTGTGCAAGTTAAACTCCCTGAACCTGTGCAAGCTCCAGGGCCCAAGAGGATTTGCCTGTCCCCACACTGCCCCTCTCTGCAGTTCAGAGATACCTTGTTTTGTTCTCAGTTCTTTGGCATTGGATGAAAGTCCACGTACTGTTCTATATCAGATTAGTGGTCTGAATGGGAAGACAGACTTAAATAGTTTTAAGACAGAGGAAATCTTTCTTTCTAAAAAAATATCACAAAAGTCAAATAGTCATCAAAATACTGTTTGTGTAGGAAAGAGGCCAGTAAAATCATGCATAAAGGTGCTGAGCCACACTGTAAGTTATTGAGTTTCCTAAGCCAGACCCCTCTGATGTAGCTTGAGGAGGCTTCCCCAGCAGCAGCTTGGGGAATGAAACTATGGTTTTTGTGATTGATGTTCCAGATGGGTCTGCCAGGAATCCAGCTTTCATTCCCTTCTGTTAATCAAGATAGTGAGGTTTAGCTCCAAGAAGATCTGTCTGATACATTGCGTGGCTCCATCTCACCCCTGCCCTCAGGATTTCAATGAAATATACCTAGGTGGTTCCTTGGGTACATGTCCTTTGTCCTCTCTCCCAGTAATACCCTAAACCCTCTGCTACAGGACCTGTCCTACCATGGAAATTTTGTGGTCCCTTTCTAGATATGACTCCAAGATCAGTGGAAGACATTGTGGGTCTGAAAAGCAGCTTTGCCTCCTACTCTCCAATGGTGGGATATCTGAACTGCCTGAAGCTGAGAAGGGAATTGAACCAAGGACTCCCACAATCTGTTTTCCCTACTGTTTCTCAAGTGAAAAGACAATGTTGTTCCTCCCTAGAAATGGCAGAGACATGTCCTGTAAAGAGCAGGGGGATGAGGGCTGTGCCAGCAGCTCACTGACAGTAACTCTGCTCTGCAAGGTGGATGAAGTTGAACTGATCTGATTGTGAGCTTAGCTGATGGCTTCCTAAAAATCACGATAAAGTGACTTTCCCAAAGTGTTGAGGAAAACCTGTGGCATTAAGGGCTCAATTTTGGGGTGAAGTTTTGCATCAGCCTCTAGTTTGCTTGAAACCTCATAAAAAAATCATGCAGCGCTCTGGTACAGCACTCTACAAAATTATACTGGTGCAACTTCAGGTTGGAAATTCTCTCATGGGCTTTATTCATCTAAACATCTGCCTTTCAACCCAACCTAGTCATGTATGGTCCTGCTATAACCAGTAGGGACAAATACCTCCAGATGGCAAGTCATCCCTCTCCCAAGGGAAACACCTAAGCCACTACCTGCCTTTCCCTATGAGCTACAGACCCACTGTGTGACTGGTTCTGGCTAGGTGGTTAAGGATGAATGAGTAGAATCAGATCTTAAGCCACAGAGCTTTACTCTCCATAGAAAAGATGCTAGGAGTGGATGAAAACAGCACTTTCCCTAATGCATGCACTCACCATGCACTCATGACTGCTCTCCGAGTAGCCCTGGGCCACACTTGCAACATCTTTGAGCACAGGCAAACTTTAGATGTAAGGGTTATGTTCAAAGCTGCTTTCCAGCCTCCCATTTGTGCCATAAACTGTGCTGTACAGTGGGGAAAGGCTCTACTTATTGTCACAGGATGGCATTATTCCTGTTTCATTGTCTCTGTTACTGGGGCAAAGGTTTATGGAAGGGGTGTGCCTGCCTCTCATTTGGCACATGGTTCTGTCAGGCCTGGGAATGGTCTGATTTTATTATCAAAGTGTTCCCTGGCCTCACAAATTGCCAGGTAAAATTCTATAGCTCATGAAGAAAGCCATACAAAACCATCAGAATGGTCCCTTCTGGCTGTTCCAGAATATTTTCCCCCCTTACATTAACTTCATATCTCCTTGATCCCTCTAACTTCATGTAATTTCAAAGGAGAATTGGACTTTCTGAAAGCATGCCTTTAAAGCTCACTCTGAGACAGATGTGCAAAAAGTAGAAGTCAGTTTGCCTGATGAGGATTTACTCAAAGAATCAAGGTACAATATGTATGAGTTCTTCCTCACAGGAACAAGAAATTAATTGAGAAATGAATGGAAATCCTGAATCTATCAAGGATCATCATGCCCTGTGCTGTGTATAAAATCACTTCCTCATTTTCCACCGATCTTATTCAGGCAGGATTTTACCCCAGATTTTGTTTTTGCTGCTGTTCAAATTCTACCACCCTTATGCAGCACTTTCTAAGTGTGCAATTCACAGTTGAATGGGAGGTGAAGCTGCAACCCAGGCTATGGAGAGTGGACTCACAAATATCCCAGTGTCTCTCCAAACACCTTCTCCTGCTTCCTCTCCTATCCTGGCTAGCAACACATGGAAAATTTTTGTCATGGAGGACATTCTTGGGCAGGAAGGAAGTGAGGACTGTGGCCAGGAGCCATTGTGGCCACCTGCTTGGATGTTCACTTCAAAGGACAACAAACCGACAACCCCAATGTGCAACCAACCAAGCTGAACATATCAGCATGCAGAGTTCACCCACTATTTGAGGCTAGGGCATGAAAGACCTTTGCCCAGGCTGTGTCTGACCCAGGAGCCTCAAACAACAGCAGCAATAGGATGATGGTGCCAGCAAGAGCTGAGCCAACATTGTGCTGGATGTGCTCTGTGCTGCAGTACATCTGAGGCATGCCATTCTTCCCACATATACTGCTGTACCCACCCAGTTATGAAAGAGCCCTTGGCTGCCTGCCCTGCTGCTCCAACATTGCATCTTTATCCTGAATTAAACTCCAGTCCAAGCTCTGCTAATGCTCCTTTCCATTATTGCTGTTTGGAAGGAGAGGACTCTCATGGTTTAACACCCTGGAAAGACTCTGAGGCAAGTGCCAGCACACACAGCAAGAGGCAGGTGGACTTGTTGTTCCTGGCTTGGTGTAGCTTGTGCAGGTCAGGACCAGTAATGGAAATGCTACTAGAGAGGCTTACCTGATCACAACGACCACATTACTAAGCCAGGCTCTCTGGTATATTTGCTTTCTGGCTCCATCCTTGTGCTGATATCCAGGCTATCCCTTTCGTGGTGCAAAATTCTATTTCCTGAAGAGAAGGGTCACTCACAAGGAAGATTGAGGAAAGGCTCCTTGTAGGAATGCAGTAACAAAGGTTTCAAGGATCATGCGAGCCTCCCAGAGAAATAGCAAAAATGTTCCTGTCTCTTGTAAGGAAAGGAAACTGACCTGATCTCCTGAGGTTAGACAAGCAGACAGGTTCTTGTGTGTACTGGTCACACTTTCCTTTTATTTATTGTATTTTTCCTTCACAGCTGATCTCTCTGCATTTGTCCTTACTGCCTTGCATGCAGTGTGGAACCTAACTCTGGGACCTGGCTCAACATCCTTTCTGTCCAGAGACTACTTAGGTAGAGCTTAGCAATTTACTGCACCAGAACACCAGAAAATGGCCAGTGTGAAGGGGCCATTGTACCCAGTGCCTTTATGGATGTGACTTTACATGAATCTGCACTGGATCTGTGTTATTAAATGGAAGTGGTGAGGAAACAAGAAATGGGAAACAAAAGACTCTGTAGATGGTAACCCCTGAAATGTTCAACAATCAAGAGAAATTAGGCTGTTCTCAGCCTTTGTATGCATTTATTCCAAACAGGGCCAAACATCAGAGACAATGGTGTTTCTCCATGTTTCTAACCAGAGGGGCTTATTCTATCACCATTATGTGGTATATTTCTGGGACACCCTCTGCTGGGATGTGATGAGTAGCATCACCCATTACAGTAACTGCTGCTCACCATGGTCTAAGAGCCAGAAGCAGGTGACAGAGAGGTGTAAAACAGACATGACCTTTTCTCAATATATCTGGAACAAAACTTAGCAAAACTGAAGTAAGGTGTTCAGGACAACTCAAAAGTTACCCCAGGAACTGGTGAATGCCACATGAACAGTGTGAGGGGTCCTGCAAATGAGAGCCCTGAGTTTGTAAGAGCTTTTATCTATTACCTCTGGTTTTGAGCTACAAGATGCAGCATTTGGCTCTTCATCTGAAGGTAACTGTTTATTGTGTATTTTATGACTGTTTACAAATGTGGTTTGAAGAAAACAATGGAATATGTAACAGGTTGTCTTTGCCCAGGTCTTCAGTCCATTTAGCTTATGTTATTTTAAGTGGTTAGACTAGAAATTTAAGTCATTGTTATTTATATTAGAGAAAAAGGATTCAGCTAAGCTCCAGGCTGCATTGTGAGAGTTGCTGTGTCAGGGTTTGAGAATAGTCTTGATCTGAAATACAAAAGGATCAAGACAGGCTGGTTAATCCTATGATTAGATCTCATAAGAACAGGCCTTCACTCATGGTCCTACTGCAAGCACTTTGTATGGCCACAGTCAGCTTTTTAGGGTTATTTTTAGGGTATTTATGAGAAAAAAAAAAACAACCCCAAAACAAGAACCAAAACCAAAATGTATCACATTTAAGGTGTTGGTGTTTAGGGAGACCAAGACCCGCTGGTAGATTTAAGTGCCATAATGCTGAGATTAATCTGAAGGTATTTTCTGCCATGTATGGGGTAAACCAGCAGTTCCTACCTGCTAAGCCTTCACTTAGCTGACCATGAGAGATTTAGTCCAGGTCTGTAATGGCTGAGGGTCATTTCATTGATGTTCAATGGCTTATTTGATAACCATTGATAGTGAAACATCATTTCAGCTAGCATAAAGAGAGAGGAGAGATGCTTGTGCCCAAGGTACAAGAAGAGGGTGCAGAAATTATGGACAATGCTCCCATCTGTCATGCAGATTTGCTGGGTGATTGGGAGGGAGTCTGCTAATCTCTCAATAGTCAGTTCAGTACTTAATAATAATGATCCTTCCTTCTTCCTACTCTTTGTGTTTGCTATTTAGCTTTTCAAGTCTCAAAGGCAGGAAACATCCATGTGAGATGTGCCCTGGCTGGTATCCCAAGGCCATTGTCCAGTGAGGAACTTCTGGAGGCAGGAGTGCTGGAAGAGCTCACATCCATGATAACCAGAAGCAGAACCCTTATTGAGCAGACAGAAGAGATCCTGGAGCTGAAATGGGCAGGAAGATTAAACTCATCATGCTGAGAAGTGCTGCCCCAGGGCATATGGGGGAGTTGCAGAGGAGCTTGCCTTGCCAATGAACACTCTACCTGCTCGTAGAAGATTATACACCATGCTCTAGGGCTGGCAAGCCAGGGCTTATCTGTTTCAGAACAAATTCTGACAGAGACTGGGTGCCATTTCTGTGCCTCAGGCTGCTGTAAGGTATTCTCCTTCAGCAGCAATTCTCATAGGATCTCAATCCAAGGTAGGGTTCTAGCTACCCCGAAATATAAGATCCATTGCAAAATCTGCAGGCAGTGGTGCTGGCAACTTAGGAGTTTCCTCTGGGCCTGGCATGTGCTTAAACTACTCATGAGCTATCTGGGCTCCTCAGCTTGATTTCCATCTTTGTTTGACTCATACTTTATTTCAGGGATTGTTTGCATTTTTATGCCTCTGAGACTAGGTCCCGTGGGAATCCTTCCCAAACTCACATTTGACCTCCTGTTTTTCCAGCACATAACTCCTTCTCAGAAGGGGTCATTTGATCCTCCACCATAAATATATGAATCAAAACTTTATGCTTTTATGGGATTTTGCCTGATTTTTCCAGTTTCACAGCACCTCTGAAGGTGGGTCCAATGTTTGATGGTGACCCAAAAATCTTGGTCTAATGGGTGGCATCCCTGCCCATGGCAGGAGGTTGGAACTAGGTGGTCTTTAAGGTCCCTTCCAACCCTAACCTTTCTATGATTCTGTGCTTCTGTGGTTCTATGATTCAGATCATTGTGCTATAGTTCAAGGGTTCAAGGGAAGAAATCAGAGGAGCGTTTTGAGAAGCTTCACCAGTTCTCCAGGTAAATCATCAACCAGTCAGTCACAGGTGTTAGCTTGGCTCCAGCCTGTTAAGGAGGTTAACACCCATTATCTAAAAGACCTAACCTAAGTTTACTGAGATAGACACCTCTGAGACAGGTACAGGATGGGGGAACAGTTCTGCTATAAATCCCTCCTGGCCCTATGGGGAGGCCAAACATCTCTGTCAGGTCTTAATTTGTACATGACTGAAACAAGTTCAGTCCCACCCTAATTATGGAGGGTAGTCTGTGAAAGTTGAGCTCATATATTTGTAGAAGAATGCCAATGAGTTAAAAAATTAAAAAAGAATAAATATATATATATGCACAGGACTTCACAACTAGTACCCACCAAACCTCATTTCACTTACCTGCAGTTTCAAAATGAATAGTGTATCTCTCTGTGTCCACTTGCACTAGCAACCAGATCTCATTTTTCAATAGGAACCCATAATGTCATGGGTGGTTCAATGGAAATATCAGTGCAAGTTGCTGACAGTCTTAATCCATTGCACTTTCAGGGCAGGTGTTACTTCCTCTGACCAAGGACCAGGGCAGAGTAAGCAATACCTATAGATTAGATGCACATTATATATAGGCACATATATTAGATGCACAGCTAATGTACAGATATCAAAGGCCTTTTTTGCTTGTATGTGGTCCACTAGCTGTCTGTTTGATGTAGGTCTGGGCATGTATTTCGTATTACCTGGTAAATCATCAAAGAAAGCAGGTCCCCCTGAAAATAACCCAAAGAAATTATGCTTCCACTAAAATGAGATGGATGTTCTGGCCAGAGTTAGAGTACTCTTCCTATGCCTCTCATCTGTGAGACAAGAACCTTCAACCATGAAATATGTAAAGGAATATGCACTTTAAATGCATAAGATAATGAGCAAGTAAATTAACAAAAGGTTTGCAAAGATATGGAAAATTCTCTGAGTGGTGAAAGAGGAATTGCTGGGAAGGTCTGGAGC
This sequence comes from Aegithalos caudatus, assembly GCA_013389925.1. Classification (NCBI taxonomy): domain Eukaryota; kingdom Metazoa; phylum Chordata; class Aves; order Passeriformes; family Aegithalidae; genus Aegithalos; species Aegithalos caudatus. Next base: position 15,466 of record WEIU01014611.1, read on the forward strand.
CAAATGCTCGTGTTAGCCCTTGCTGCTCCTTCCCTGCTCTGTGGGGCACACACATCTGCCTCACACCAGGAGAAAGGAGGCTCCTGAAGGACTGTTAGGCACCAGCCCCAGCCTTTCCCACATCTCAGTGCTCTGTGGCTTCAGGAGTGCACAGCTCTGGTGGGAAAGGATGGCAGCTCTGAGCTGCTTGCTGGGAAATGAATGGACAGGCCAACACCTCCCAGCTTCTTGGCTAAACCCAAGGTGTCTCATGCTCCTCTCTGATGTGGTTTGCACTTTACCAGAAATGCTGCAGCTGCTGGACCCAAAGAACAGAGAGCTCTAGTTGTTACAGCAAGAAAACATCACTGAGTCTTGCTGATTTGCAATAATGCTGCTCCGTCATGGGTGTTATCCTGAGAAACTTAAATTCCTTAGTCCCTTAGGGCTTGTGGTGAAGTGAATGGCAAAGCCTCAATCAGTTCAAGAGCAAAAAAAACTTGGGATTTTATTCAGGTAGGTGTTTCTTTCCCCTCCCAGAAATGTGATGAGACCACATCCTGTGCTGTAATCAAACAGCACTCGTACTTGTCAGTCACAGTCCCCCTGACCCTGCTCTGTACACAAACCAGCACACATAGGTGCACTGAGTCCAGCTGAAAAAGAAAATCAAACCCTAACAAAAATCCCAGCCAACTTGCACTGAAATAATTTTGGCCAGGCTTCTCCTATTTAATAAAGAGTTGTGATACAGTGCAACAATACATCCTGCATGCCAGAACAGGAAGAATGCTACTTTTGTGTAGGTAGGGAAATAGTTGTGATGTACAAAAGAGATACAGTTTTTCCAACACTTTGGCCAAACTTTACACTTCTCATGTTGGGAGAGGGTGTGACAGTAGATAGGATGTAGCCTTTGAAACTCCATCTCCACAGAGAAAAGACAGATGGAATCCAGCTGGCGGATATCACACACGTTTTCTGTTCTCCTCAATATCGCAGATCTGATAAACACAGAAGAATAACAAGCCTTTATAGAATGCAGATGAACAGAGGAGCCTATCTGTATGTAAAAGAGAAGGGCCTCAGTTGACTGAATGCTTATTTCTCCTAAATGAAAGTTAACTCCCACGACCTCCTAAAGCAAGAATCTACCTGTTTGAGGCACACATTTGATCATACACCATACAAATTTCTTGACCTCCCATGGCTGTTGTTATCCTGATCTCATTTAACATCATGTCATGTTAGACTGATGTGGATGTCAAGGAAAGGCCATGCAGGTGGAGGATGTCCAGTGGAATTTGCTGGGTTGGAGAGCACAATTGCTGGTCTGTGATCATCCAAAGACTGCACTCTGGCTTTTAAAATAGAATCTTAGAAACCTGGGAATAATGTGCTAAGACAAGTGTTGTCTGGTGATGGGAACCAGGAAATGGTAGCTGTGAATACCTGAGTGCAAATGACTCATCCAGTGACCTGCTTTGGCTCTGCTGTGTCCTCCTGTAACCTCCTCATCTTTCCTGCATCAGACAGAGATGCAAGGCTTTGTTACCCAGAGGATTTTGTGATATGATTCTGTGCTCTCCAGCAAACCTGCCACAATTAATAATAGAAGATGCCTAAATTAGGATTTGGTGTTGCTCAGGCTATTACTGTGGGCTTCACCTGTGCAGATATTGGGTCACATTCTAAAATGTTTTTGATTAATAGAGGATGAATTTTTATCTCCTTTAACCCAGTAAGGCAGCACCATCTTAATGGAAAGTGAAGCCACAACAGAAGGTGCCATTATGTTAATTTTGATTTCCTCCCTATACAAAGGAGCTGATGCTGACATGAATTCCCTAAAGAGGCAAATTTTATGTGTATATTCATTTAATTCACCCCTGTACTGGGATGGTACTCAAACATCTTTTTTCTGTTTTCTCCTGTATAAATTACAGCGAAGCATTTCCTTCCTTTTCTGCTATTCTTTTATGGATGAAGGAATTGGTGTCACACAAAGGAAATTCCAGAACGTGGACTCTTTATCAGAATCAGCAAAAGTCTCAATTGTCTCTTAGATGTCAGCTCCTGAGCTTGGCCCACTGCTACCATTTAAATCTATTTATAATTTATGAGGTCATGGCCATAAGTTTTTCTTTTAGTTCTCCCCAAAGGAAGCAGTGAAACTAATTTACAAAAGACTTCTAGACTCTGGAGAGACACAGTGAAATACAAATAAGACCACAGGTTGTTACAGAAATGCAGATTATTGGACCTTAAATTCCTGTCTTCAGCAATGACCACATCTGCAGCTCCAGAGCATGTAGCAATCTCCTCTTAACCCCTAAATACTTTGGAGCCCCTCTGGCTTTGCCTGCTGGATTTCAAACCAAGAAAATAAACCCATAGCAGTGAGATACCTAAAACCAAGGGTAATTTTAAGAAGATTTACCCAAAGCCAATTGCACTGAGTAGGAAAAATCTACTCTTAACTTTCACTGAATGCCTTTATCCACTCCTCATGTAACTTTTACCTCAGCCTTTCCGACTGGAATTCAGATTTTGTACAGCCCCAGCTCCTGTGCCTGCAGGGAGGTACTTATATCTATGTCCATTTTGAAGCATACCAGGCATTGTGTCAGTTCTAAGCCTGAATGCCCAGTGCCTCTCCTCCTGTGCACTCTGCTGCACACTGGAAACATAGCCTCAGCTCCAGCTCTGATTTTCTTATTCAGGACAGTGAGCATCTGCTGTGTTTTCCACCTGATGTCTGAAAACCATAGATCAGGAGAGAACTGCTTCTCCCTTGAAGGATAAATTGTTTTTGCAGGTGATAAGTTTCACCTGTCTGATAACAGAATAAACACAGAGGCAGAAATTGAATTAGAAATGCACTTTAAAGGGGAATTTTTTCATGTATTCCTTAAATTTTTTGTCTTTCCTGAAGTCATGACAGTGACTTGACTCTCATTACTTCTCTATTTTCAGCCAATAAAAATCATGTTGGTTATAACATTAGAAGAGAATACAATATACTAAGGGCTTTGGGATCATTCTGGAGCTGTGGATGCTTCCATTGTTTTATATTAATTTTTCAAGTATCCTTGGTTTATCTGCCCTTTAACTCAAGTTTGATTTAGATTATTAAAAATAAAAAAAAAAAAGGAAAAAATTATACCCCATTAATAATGTCTCTTAATGCATGGGATGGTTTTCCAGCAACACATGTTCTATGTTTTGTTACTTTAAATAGATGCAGTTTCCTTTTAGGAAGAATCTCTCTAGGAATATTTCTTTTAGGATGCCTGAATTTTAAATGTCCTTTCTATATAAGTACACAATATAGAAAAAAGACAAATCTAACCCAAGCCTGAAAGAATTGAATTTGGCATTTAAGAACATTGAGTGAATGGTGACAAGTTTTGTAGTAGTAATTTACAACAGGGAGGCTCTTCTTGTGCAGTGGAGTAGAAGATTATTAGTTTTTAGCTGATTTGGGAATTCTATTAGATCATGTTCCATAAAGTACCAGGCTCAGGTATTGATACTTCCAATTTGAAATCACAAAGGCATGAAAAGCTACACAACTACAGCCAATAGTTTTGCTGCTTCCCTGAGGAAACAAGGGGTTGAAGTTTTGCTTTCATAACTAATTTCTCAGGAATTCATTTTTTGCACTGACATCTGTAACACAGACTAGGAACCTTATGAAGTCTGAATTTTGTCCCAGCCTCACAACTGTTGTGAATATTCCCCACTGAGACCCTGCTCATGGGCAGCTGCCAGTCACTTGTTCTTTTGCTTCTTGAGACAGGTTAAACATTGATCTTGATCAGCTTCTGCTTCTTCCACCTTTCTGCTCATTCTCTTAAGGTTCTACATCTTCTGGTGTTTCTGGCTTTGTCTCTGGAGCTTTGATGGTGTCACATCTTTGTTTTTCATTATGGTTAATTGGTATTGACTCATTTATCACTGTTGTGTTCTGTTTTCACACTTTACAAGTGTTTGTGGTCCATATACTCACACTCAGACTAATGGGCTCTGAGTTATTGACAAAGCAGAGAATTTTCTTGAAAACTTTAGATCTAAGCTATTTTCTGGACAGAATAAGAGGTCTTAGGATCTACAGACACAAACCACAGAATAAGAGGTCTTAGGATCTACAGACACAAACCACAGACTATCATGTCAACCTACATCCATGTAGGAAAATGGGTCCTTTTAATACCCCAGACAATTATACATGTGTTTCATACAGAACAACATGACTTACAATTCAGTTCCTGCATCTTTTCACCTTCATGGATCTTCCCAAGCTTTCTCCCAACTAAGTGTTTCATATCATTCCAATGCTCATAAGAAAACACTGTCATGTAATACCAGTGGTATATTGTCTGCAGTAAATGGGAAAAGGACAAGACCTGAAGTTCTGAGACTTTCTTCTTATCAGAAATGGTCCACAGCATATTCTGTGAAACTGAAGAAAAGCCTCAATACAACAATGGCTTCTCAAACCAGGACTGGAGTCCCACATAATCAGTATCTGGTGGCAGGTGTTCATCAGGTTGTTCCACTTAACAAAAGGTAACTCCTTACCTAACAGACACAAGCTTGAAATTATCACTCAAAATACAAATGAGAGCACCATTTGGCATCATCACTGCTGATCTTCTTCCTTTGGTCACATGTTCCTTCATTTCACCTGGAAATAAAGAATATCGCTTACTGACTTCTTTCATACCTCCCCTCTAATTTTTTTTTTTAAAGCTTTCTAATTATTGCACCATGAAAGAGAAGGGAAAATACCAAAGACAGGCATAAGGTAGAAGAAACACATCCCTAGGATTCAGCATCAAGTAACTTGTCAACTTGTCAACCTGACTGCTTTCCAGACACATGAAAAAATTATCTGAGAAAAGGAGAGGAAGAAAACACAGATAGAGAAGGCCCCTTTAATCTAGCAAAAAAGAAGCATCACAGGAACCAAATTGAAGCCAGACTCATTCATATGAAAAAAATAAGTCAGCAACAAAGATGATTAACCACTGGAAGAGTACAGAGGGAAGTTGTAAAATTATTTCCTACGTCCTGGTGTCTTCAAATCAGGACTGTACTCTGTTCTGTAAAATATGCTTTGATCAAAGAAATTCTTGGACTTGACACAGAGGAGGTCACCCTAGATAAGTGTTCATTCCTCTGACCTTAAAGCTCTACAAATATGTACCCTAAGAGAGAAAGGCCAGACTGTGGTTTCAGTCTGGCACAGGGACACCAGAAATTTTGGTCCAAGGTCTGGCTCTGTTAGAGATTTCCAGAATAATCACAAGGAAGTTGTGTAGTTTATCTGTGCTTCTGTTCACCATCTGTAAAGTCTGGAGAGTAATCCTTCTCCTGTTCATATTTTTAGCTATTTAGGGTATGGAAAGCAACTTATTAGGTATGGGTACAGACCTTTCCTAAGGCCTGAAGTCTGTAAGCATCATTGCAAAGCATAGATATCCATAAGGAAAATTTGATGGTGCAGAAGGAAAATATATTAGTAGGGAGATAAAGAAATGCCTTTCTTTCAGCAGTAGCTTCCTGAGTGCAGTTTAAAAGCAACATGTCAGAGTGTAGGGATGGTCACTCAGCCTGAGAATTATGATTTCATCTCAGGATGCTTCTGGATACAAATAGCATCCAAGGCCTCTTCATGAGGGAGCGTCTCACTTCCTCCAGTGGCATTTGCAACATTGCAGTCATTTATGTTCTCAACAACAATAATCAAATGACCAGTGTCTGTCTCTATCCACGCACAATGAAGACTTGTGCTCTCTTTGCTTAGCTAAGAAACTTTGTGAGCTTCTGCCAAGAAGTGAAAGATCATTTTGAATGGCTGGAACAAATTCAAACCATGTCCCAGGGAGCTGGAAGGCTCACAGGCCTTGTCCACTGCCCAGCTGCTCCTCCCTTCCCTACATCTTCATTGTGTCTGTCTGTCTCTATCACTGCTGGAGCTAAATTAGCTGCTGCCCCACCTGGTAGCTGGACAGTCTTCCAGCTTTGCCCTTCTCCTGTCACTGGGGCTGAAATGTGAATAGCCTTTCATGGCATGTAGGAAGTGGCTTTTAGGAAATGAGCTGAGCATGAGCGAGGCTTCTACTCAGCCAAGGAGAAAAGGGCTGAATCCCAGCTGGAACCTCTGAGCAACATCTCAATGAGTCCTTATGTGAGCTGCTCTGAGTTATGTCTGCTCCAGAGAGAATGGGGATTTACAGCAGTAGTCTGTGCTAAGACTCCAAGTACACAAGATACGCTCTTTGCTCCAGAAACTTCTGGGTTCAGTCTGCATTCAGTCACTGATGGTGATTAAGATGGACCTGCATATGTGTAAATATATACATATATATCTATATATATCTATCTACACCAATATTGTAACATAACATACATAACAACAATTCACTTATAAAAGGGAAAGCACTTCTTTATCTATGAAGATTATTTCTTTATCTATGAATATAACTACTTCAGCACTGAGAAGTACTCCTAATAAGACAAAACAGAGCTAGCAGAAGAAAGCAGTAGCCACCAGCACACAGATTTTCTTGGGCTATACTTAAGGTTGCAAGGAGAATAATAGGCACCATTGTTTCCAGCTCCCCACCACTCCTAAAAAGCCTCATCAAGCAAGAAGCTTGACCAGTGTCAGAATAAGGCACTGAAAAATATATGAGGATTTGGAGAAGGAGAGTAAGAGACACCTGTTGGGATGAGTGGAGAACTATGTCAGGAATACAGTAAGACACAGCTCCACAGAGCTAAAAGATGCACTTGTGTTATCCTGCCAAGCCTCCTTGGCACAATGTCTCTGTATGTGATCCTCTTAGTCTATCGCTGCTTCCCTGCGATACGTGTCTATCTGGTTTCTCATGGCTGCAATAAACAGCATCACTGCACTAATCTCATTTAACAGTTCCACTGACTTGAAAAGAACCCAAGTAAAATTGCTGTGCAATTTCTGCTGGCGCTATTATGGCTGTATCCCTTGTCAGCTTTCATAAATAAGATAAATATAGTTAAACTTAAAGCATCAGATATGAAGAAATTTGGCGTGTTACAGCAACTCATCAGAAATATTTTTTTTGACAGGTACCTTATAGAAAAGGAAACAAGAGGATGCCAAAGAGGATAAAAACTTTAAATTTCTCTTTTTGCAAAATTCTTTTGCCCAAGGAGGCTGCAAGGACTCAGTGTGCACTGCCTTTCTAGCACCATTCACCAACTCTTCTGTTGCACATGGCAGCTGGACCCGCACTGACTCCCTAAAAGCAGTGAATTTTGATATCAGTCTCCGTATCTTAAAGAGCCTCTCATCTCAGATTGCATCACTGGGATCCAGCTACCTGGAGGATAAAAGGCAGAACATCAGGAGGCATGCAAAGCTGGAAAGAGGGGGGAAATTTTCCTGCTCCTGTTAGCAGGGAAAACCCCTACTCACAAGTGATTTCTGACGTGTTTTCACAGCAAGAGGACATCCCATCTGAAGGGCCTGTGTGAAAGATCATCCCCCACTCTTCCCCACACGTGGTTGGTTTGTGCCTGCAGCTACTCTGTGCTCCAAAGGAGACAAGAATCTCCCCTCTAGCACCTGCATGAAAAGACCAAGCCCAAGAGATCTCCCCACGCCCAGGAAGAGCCCACGCTCTGCTCCCTTATCACCTCCAGGAGCAAGGTGATGGGGAGGAGAGGTGGGGGGAAGGTAAGAGCACAGCCCCCCAGGTGATGGCCAGGGTGTGCCAGTGGCAGGGTGTGAGAGGCAGGGGAATGCTTCCTCAGGGACAGTCCATGGGGTGAGTCTGGGCTCCCCCTTACTGTGGAGCCCTGAGCCCTCTCAGAGCATGTCAAGGTCAAAACAGCATCAGCAAACATGAGTCAGCTGTGCTGAGACCCGAGCCCATGGCTCCAGGGAAAGTAGGTGCTTCCTAACATAAGGTCAGGACTCTTTCTGGAAGAGATTCAGGGATCACAGGAGAGACTGTATTAGCTCCTAGCCAGAATGGAAAAAAACAGCCCTAAAAATAACTGAATTATAAAGGCCAGTGACAGAGGTCAAGACGATGCTCAGAAGATGAAGTAGCTGGTTTCTACTGTTGCCTGAGTGTTATCCAGTCAATAAAGTACTCCAATAATGATGCACCTCTTGTCACTTGTGGACCTGTAAAATAGAATGGGACAGATTTTCAGGATTAGGAAAATGTAAGACATTTACGATGTCACCTTTTTTTTCCCCCCCAGAAATATTGGACATCAAAGTCTTGATAGAGATACTTGTGGGGAGGGGTGCTGAGATTTGGTGGTGGCAGACTGGGCAGACAGGCCAGGATGTTATGATCAAATAAAGAGCTCTTTGTCTTGTGATATCTTGCTTTTGAGGAAATAAGATTCCCATCTCTCCACACCTGTGCCTTTCCTATTGCAGTAAAGAGTGAAAAAACATGCAGTATTTCTGTGAAAGCTGATGGGAAAATATTTTCCTGCATAAAACTGGGTAAAGCAGTTATCTTCAACCTTTTCCATTCCCCTCAAAGACATGAAGGTTCCCACTAGAGCTGTGTATAAATTGTGCACAGATGTGAATTTGAGCCTTTTTGTAGTCATGCTGAAGATTCATCCAGTTGATCCATGTGTAAATAGACATCTCCTTAAAGATGGGAAAGCACAGGCACTCCAGGATGTTGCCAGGTTCTTCTGGGCTGCAGGCTTTGGAGCCCATGCACTCTAGCACTGCAGATCTTACCACATTGACTCCAGACAAACATCTGCAGTCTCAAATGAGTCAGAACATACACAGTTCTGGCACCCCAAATTATCTAATGCCCGGGAGCAATCAGGGAAAGTGAGAAAGAAACTTCTAGTTGAAATGAGCTCACTACTTTCCTTATCACCTTGGCTCTAGGAGGCTCCCTACTGCTTTCCTGCTAGATCTTCTGACTGTAGTTTTAATTAGTAACATATTTTATATAATAGAGAAAGTATTTTTCCACTGATTAGTTATGCTAATTTCTGGAAAGAGCAGTAAATAATCTTGAAAAAAATATATGCTAGTACATTTGTCTGTGATGACAGTTATGACCAGCCATTATTGATCAGAATATTAATTTTATAAGTTTATATACTTTCTGAACATTTACAACCTTCTTTAAGCTAATTAAAAGTTACTCTTCATAACAGGGAATAATTTACTTCATAAAAATATATATTGCCAGGAACACTGGTGAGTAAATGGCTTCAATCTGTCCATGTTTATGTAGAGAGTTTTCCAGATCTTTAAGGCCTATAAAAATTAAACATGCTGAGTATGTGTCTTGGAAGGGTAAGGAATCTCTGTCATTCATCTTTGGCCATTGTAGTAAGTCATATGCCAGACAATTTGTCATTGAAGGAGAAAGGGAAGAAGAACTCTCTCCCAGGAGAGAAACCTTCACTGTTTTCTCATACACCACTTCAGGTCTTAGCAATGATTTTATTAACATGACTGCCACCGTTGTTCAGAGTTGTCCTGGGGCCATTGAACTGGAACCATGGCAGGCAAACTGGATTTAAACCAGTTCTGCTTTCCTCAGCCTCTGACCTCCCATGTGGATCACAGCTGGGCTGGACCTGAGCTGGCTCCAGTGGGACAGTTTCAGCTGCTGCTGGAATCACAGCAATGCCCGTGACAAACCAATTGTGTGTGTGTGCATGAGACCTGAGGAATCTTGCCTCAAAAATGTGTTTATAAGTGCCATCCCACTTTAGTCCCCAGTGGCAACCATAGGCTTTGTCTCTCTGTTTCTCCTCCCTGGTTTAGGGGCCCTGGCAGTTGTTTTGTCCACAGTTGTAGAAGAGCTCCTGAGATGTGAAGGATCCTGCTTGTTCTGGTTTTCACCACGTGCAGCAAGCGGACGTGAACCCACAACATCCTTAACTGCATTCCAATCCAACCAAAACACAAGCACTAATCATATGGTTACAAAGTCCTTCGGCTGCTTCAGATGGAAAGATTTATGTCCTCAAAGATTTGGCCAGCCCACTATTGCTCATTCATTGTGTTTGCCTACAAGTTATGACTGCTCTTTCCATTTAATTTTTAATGCGACTGTAGCCTTGCCCCACTAAGCTCCAAGAAAATTGTAAAGGCACTGGCTGTTACTGTGAACCTATAATCTCTTGGCAAAAGTAGTGTGGGCAAGCAGAGTCTCTCCCCATTGCACAATTCACAGCACCACACTCTGACCCTTGTGAAAGAGCCATGTTTTTCTTCAAAGCAGAGAAAAAACATGTGCAACTTATATGTGCTCCAGTCAGATGCTTGAGCTGGAGAAAGGAGTAAAATTTCCCAGATGAGGAATATGGATTCAGTGAACATCTGAATCATGCATTGTGGGTCTACATGTGGTTTATTGCTATTCATAAAGCTCATTGCTATGCTTACCTAGTGTTTCCCTTCCATTTCATTTTTATTGAGTGCTCATCATCTCATTGTCAGTAGTCTAGGTCCTGAGGGGAACTTTGATAATTCTGGTCCTTAGATTTTAACCCAAAGCAGATTATATCACAGAATCACAGAATCACAGCATCACTAAGTTGGAAGAGATCCCCAAGATCATCAAGTCCAACCCATGCCTAATGCCTCAACTAAACCACGGCACTCAGTGCCACATCCAGTCTTTTTTTAAACACATCCAGGGATGGTGACTCCACCATCTCCCTGGGGCAGACCATTCTAGTACTTTATTATTTTTTCCGTGAAAAACTTTTTCCTAATAGCCAACCTATATTTCCCTTGGCACAGCTCGAGACTGTGTCCTCTCGTTCTGTCAGTTGCTGCCTGGAGAAAGAGAACAACCTCCAACCATATTACTGTGATATTGGAATTTAGTGACTTCAGAGGTTTTCCATTACAGTTGTTTTTATTTAGGCAGCATATCCCAAGTTGTCTCTTCATTCTAGCTTTCCAACACTTAGACCTTCTTTGCAGGTGTATCCAAACTGTGAAGCCTGATGCCAACTACCAGCAAACCACCTACATAGTAACCACCATCCAAACATGGGCACATTTTTCTTATATAGGCAGGAGATGGTTTGCCTACTGCCAACAGTACAGTGTACTGGCATATGCATGTAGATGCCTCTGCCCTGGAGCCCAGGTTATTCACCCAAAATGCAGGAGATTCCTGCATGTCTCTGAACCACCTAGAATTTCCAGAAAGAACAGGAGGTGCTCAAAATGCCTGAGAAAAGCAAGAATAGAGAAATGCTATTGCAAATCCTCATGGTCTGGGTTAAATTTCTTTCTTTCCCAAACAACTGCTTTAGGCCCAGCAGCTGCAGCATTTCTGGTAAAGTGCAAACCACATCAGAGGGGAGCAGCAGACACCCGGTTTTTGGTGCCCAAGCATCCTTTCATCCCTCAGCAACCAGACCAGCATCTGTTCTTCCCCACTGGGGTCACATTCTGGTGGCCCCTGCAAACCAAATGCCAAACATGAAATTCTGCTGACCACGTCATGAGCAAGCTGAACAGCAAAGAGCCTTTTGCTGAGACAACAAGGTCTCATCATGTTTAATATTTCACAGGGACTACATTTTGCTTCTGTTGCAGTGGATGTTGCTCCCTGGAATCCATCCCCCACTGCTGCAAGGTGATGTGGGGTTCCCCAAAGCCCTCCCAGACACCGAGGGCTGTGTCCTGCCCTAGTGCATGTCTGAACCACAGGAAATCCCAAGGCAGGCCCTGGCTGGGGCTGGAGTCCCCTTGCTAAGCCCCTGTTCCTACATGAGAGAGCTGCAGTGTCTCAGGCACCCGTGGGATGCCCAGCATGGGTCAGTCAGTGCAGGGAGCAGCTGCAGCAGCTCCAGCCCACGTCACCCTTGGCAGAGAGGCTATGGCAGTAGGGAAGAAAGCCAAGGTGCTGCAGCTGATAAATCATCCACAGTGTCTGGGGGACCCCATGAGTGAGGAAATGAAATGTGGCCTGAGCTCCTTGTTCCTCCTCCATTCCTGCCAGCACTGTGCCAGTAGCACAAGCAGCACTCTCTGCTTTTGTGCATTTGTGGGCACAGGCTCTGAGGCCAGGAAAGGCTATTTCCTTCATCTATCCTTAACTCATGTTTTGTGCAGCACCACACCTTGCATGACCCACAGGATCCACAGACATCACCCTGGGTATTGTAGATATTCAAAGTTCAGTTGGACCCAACAGGCGTCAACATTTCCTTCTTACACTCTGTTTGCAGTTTCTCACCATGGGCAGCAAACTGGCTGATTAATAATTACAACAATTAACTTCCACCAGATAATAGGAAAAAAGTGCATCAGATTAGGTTTGTGGTTGGTAATCTGGGGGTCATCAAAAAATCAATGTAGCCAATAAAGATGAAAGCACCTTTCCTTTGTTTATCAAATGAGTTGTTATGTGTTTTATGATTCAAAGACTATGCACTGTGATATAAAATAGAAAACTAAGGGAATTTAAATAGCTGGGATCTGTCCATACAGTAGTGGTGAAGTATGTCTTCCATTCTTTGTTAACTCTTAGAAATTACTATCTTGCCAGAAAATTTTTGACTGAAATTATTTTCAGAGACAGAAAGACATTTTTGTGGGGTCCAAATTATTTCCTCATGACACCTGTGTACTTTTTGGAGTTTAAAAAATCACCTTTGTGTCAAAAACCAACCTGTTGGAAATATGAGTTATGGGTAAGGATAATATTTTCAAACCTGATTGCCCAAAACTAGACTTCTAGAAGGAAAAACCAAAAAGAACTTAAATCAAGCAACTAATAAGTTATCAGAAATATATGTGTTTGTTTATTAAAAGGAGCTTGTGCATTAAGTCTGTGGATAAGAAAGCATAAGCCAAGGTGTCAGAGAAATTCCCCAAGAACAGCAAATCAGGACTCTCTAGAAAAATTTGCCCTCCACCTTCCATCTAAGAGCAATCACATGGATAAATGGTGGGAAAGAGGGAGAGCCTGTCACACTTGCAGCTCTTGAAGAGACACATTGATGTTGTCACATGAACTTAAAAATGTTGATGTCCAAAGGACTTAAAAATTTTTAGTATTTCTGAGTACTGTTTCTCAATATATTCTCTGTCTGTGGCTTCATAATGCTTTCTCAGTGAGAAATTATTATGGAACAAATTAAATTTGAAGCATTTTGCCCCTGGGTTGGCTATATCCTGGGCATTAATCCTCTAGAAGTGCTGTGAATATACTAATTGGCAATGCATTGCTCATGAAAAATAAAGGCCGCTCTACACTTATATATTTATTTCCATCTTTTAGATCATAACATCATGATAAAAGCTTCAGGACAGGATGTTTCCTAAGTGACAGACAGAGATTAATGACTTTGACTTTGCCTCTGGCCATACAAGCTCCTCCCAACTGGTCATCAATTCCCAAGAAATATGGGAATTGTCTTGAGTGTTCTTGGTTTTGCTGTATGTATAATTCCATGCCAGCCATTAGGAGTGGTGCCTCTTGCATTACAAAGACATCTCTTGAGTAACAGCTTTATGTCCTCCCACTTTATTTGGTACTTATATCTTGTCCCAGAAGTCAGAGAGGGGATTTACTGTGATGACAATTTCATAATAAATATGGCTGTAAGGGCAATAGAAACCCAAATCTGCTGCACCATGAGAAAGGTACACCCAGGAGCTGAGAGGAGGGTGGAGATTGCAAATGCATCAAGGAGCACTAACTCCTTGTGCCATTCCCCAGCCCCTCCTGGAACTCCTTGCACAGAGCTGGCTTGTCTGCACAGCACCAGGCAGTGCTGTTGAGCCACCCAGGATGTGGGCATGCCTGTTCCTGGCTCAGGGATTAGGCAGGGAGAAAGTCTCAGCAGATATTCTGCTAGCTCGCTTGAGGTGGATTGCTTGGGTACATTCTCAACTTGCTCCAGTTCGCAGCAGAATACAAAATTAAGTCAGGCTAAGGCAGAGCAAATTCCATAATAATGGTGTGTTTGAGAATCAGATGTGCTGATCCCATGGCAGAAAGGCACAGGAGTCACTGTTCAGGCTATGCTTTAGAGCATGAGTGAGCAATGGTGCTTTCATGGAGCTGTAGAATGCAGCACTGTGGGAAGAACTGGGGCAGGGTGCATTTATTCTTACTGATATGTCTTTATTTCCTAACCCATAGATTTAATTGTTGTTGACAATGATTACATATCAAATGGAATTTGTATCCTCATCCAGATACCTATTTTAAGCAATTTTATATGGAGTATTTTTTAATCCATCCTTTCCCAAAGGCAGTAGTTGCCATTTTGTAAAAACATGTGGGATTTACAGGTGCTTACCTTGCTGTGTAATGCTGATGCACAACTGCTCAGTAATTGAACAGTGTGTGTGTAGTGATGGCCAGGACAAGGTGACCTGTAAATGATGTACACTTTGTACCTAAATGTGTCATCAAAACATAATGGAGCACTTTGTACCTCTTTCTGTGTCCTCTGATCACCACCCTCAGAGCCATTTTGTCAGCTCTGATGACCAGATGGGAAAGGATGATCATGTTTTATAGTAAAATAATCCAGCAAGGAAATGCCTGATGGAATGAAAGACTGTCTTGTTGGGTGAATTAAGAACAGTTACAACTGATACTGTAGTAGAAGCCTTTGCTGGATGCAAAGTTCATGCTGACTGAACTTTGGATTTTTAAGTTTAGGTTAATTGCTGAGTCTGGACTTTGTGAAAATTCAGTTTTAAAAAACCCCAAACCACCTCTCAACCAGAACTGGGAATAGCAGAAATATCAATATATTACAGAACTGAAACTAAATTGTAACATGGATTTTAGGATGCAGAATTACTCTGCAGAAAGCTTAATAATTTTGTTCATGGGCCCAGATACTTATCTTGGCTACTGTAAGGGTGAAAAAAAAAAAAAGCTTGTTTTAATTATATAATATTTATAAACAAGTATGTATTTGTCACTTTGCTTTAAGGAATAGGTTGGCTACAGAAAAATTTCATGGCAAAATCTTCCAGGGATACTCACAAAAGAGCTGATTTCCCTGTTAACAGCACAAACACACAGCCATGGTTACAGCATAAACCAGTTAATGCACATTGTTATCACTTGTTCTACAGCAGTAACCAAAGCTCTCAGTCATGATCAAAGACTTGTTCAAGATCATGTAAAAACCTGCTACAAGACAGGATTCGCTGCCAGCTCCCCCTGAGCATTTTTTTTTCTTCTGTTTTTTCCTCTTTCCACAAGAGTGTTTCTAGCTTTAAGGTTAGAAACAAACCATAGTACTTTTGAGCAGATAACAAATGGCTCCTCCAAAAGAGAGGAGGTTGGGTGGGGAAGGCAAAGGCAGAGGAGGAAGAATTCCTAACAAACACTACTAAACCTGCAGGAGAGCTGTAGCAGCCAATTAACCTCTGCAACATGGGGTTTTCATGAGCTGCCAGAAATGGGAATTATGAGATCACTCCCAGAGATGGACCTAGACACTGCCATGAGATGCTGTGCAGGAAGGACAGCACCAGACATGGAGAAAATAGCTTCAGGGTGTTCTGGCCTTAAAGAGGGGGAGGGAGAAAGGGCAAAAAGCATCTGCAGTAAATGTTTCTATTAAAATCAACTGCCAGATAATTCATTACAAATTCAGAGTAATAGCTTTGTTGTGAGTTTTACCCACCAGGAATGTAGAGGTGTAGGAATCAGGAGAAAGTTATGCAATTTTCTTATTTGGTATATATGTGTATACTCCATATTTTAATGTTTTACCTCATCAGGTAAAATATATAAAACAGCTATACAGGTATAGCTGTTATGTGGGCAGGTGCTTCAGCTTAGAGGAAGGGGATTTAATTATTTAAATACTGGGCCAGTAAGATTTCCTTGGAGGAGCCACCAAGACCCTGTAACAAATACACCTTTTGGACCTGAAGTCTGAGAATGCAGAACTGAGAGGTCTCCTTCAAACCCTGACTCAGACATGCACCTCCTGGTTTAATCCACCCATACCAGCCAAAAATTAAATTATGTCTGTTGACTCCATGCCAAAAATATTGCCTTATTTCTGCTAACTTACAAGGTTATTTACACATTGCTTCATCAGAAATTTCTCTGGAACCAATAAAGCTTTTCACACCCAGTGAAATTGGCCCAACATGATGCTCTAAAACAAGTGCATTATTTCTAAAGAACATAAGTGAAAGACATAAAGTTTGCTGTAATCTTCTGGCTGCACTTCTATCAGTGCTAACCACAACCCATCATTGCTTTTTCTCACGTCTGTTACTATGAATCAGCACCAACCCTCCCTCCCTCCACCCAATCTCCCTTCCTTGACTCTGGTCTAAGCAGAGTTTACTCATGTTATATAGGAAAATGTCAGTCCTCTCACTTTGAAAATAGCTAAATACATTTCTATGGTTCCTACATAACACAACATAATCATCACCTTCCCTTCTGACTCCAAAGATTTCTAAATCCATTTGAATTCAATGATTGCACTGCATTTCTATTCAAACACATAAGAGAAAAATAATTTACCCAGTATCAATCTAGTGGGTAGTAAAATATGAGTGTACTGCGGGCAGCAACACTGTCATGCAGAGATACAGAGCAGGGAGTATTTCTTCACCTTGTAACTTTACCTCTGTAATATTTTCTTATTGATATGTAACCATTTATTTAGCTTTTGCTCAATAGAAATCTCCCTTTTGGTATAATTACATCAAATGACATGTCTACATTGTTTGACATATTTACAAATTTTAATACCCTTATCATTAATTTGTTTTGCAGCATTGTTTCCACCAGTCTTTAGAGTGATTATGAATGACATGAGCAATGTTAACTCATGTATATTTGTCATTTCAGGTAGTGGAAATTTCATGGAAGAGTTGTGTTGAATAGATTAATGGCAATAATCTGTTGCAAGTACATGGCTAATTTTTCTCTTTTTTTTCCCATTAGACCTGTTAGAAGGTTTATGTAGTAGATTTGGCCATTTCCATAAGACTTCAAATCCAGTGGACCACTTCTTAATGGGATTAAAGAACTGTTCCCTTCTACATTTTTTTGTTGTTACATGTCCCCTTCTGCCACCTCTAGAAAGGACAAACTCTACATATCATGGGAGTTATGGACCAACATAACAAAGACCTCTGTCTCTGAGGCTTTTGAACTTTACCCAGAAATGCTTGGTGTGGGAGGAGTTCCTGTGCCCTGTGTATAAGCCACATATTTTTGGTATTTGCAGATATCTCCCAGAAGAAACTGTAACTGCTTTATCTTGTGAACACTCAGAAACAGAAAAAGTTGCCAATATTCAGGGTAACAACAATTTAGACTTTTTACAGAGGGCCAGGAACATTTTTATTCCATAGAAGATCTCCACAGACCAATCCTAAGAACAGCCTTCTGTTAGCTGTTTTTATCACTATCTTTTCCAAACACAGATGAAATCAAGAACTAGAGAAGATGCAGTTATGCAAAGTTTTGTTTTGGCTTTTTGGGATAAAGAAATCCCAGGAGAAGTTTCCAGAATTGAGGAACTGAGTAATAGGATTGAGTCTTCTGCTTGTGCTGTGTCACTTTATGCTTGAGGCAGCCCTCCCCTCCATCCAGACATACAAAGAACTTTCTCCAGGGCCACCAAGGTCACTGTGGAAGAGCAGAGTCACAGACCTGACTGTGGTGCTGGAAGGTGACAGTGTCTCCTGGATGGTGACAGAAAGGCTTTCCCCACAGCAGTACTGACCCAAGAGGCCCAGCTCAGGTTCTGCAGTAGATTTTACCAGCTTGTTCCACCCGTGAATCCCTAAGGAAATATCTGCACTGCTTCTGCTGGATCTCCATGCAATGCCTGACAGTCATGGCTTTGTCAGATGTGTAGATCACAGGAGGTATCTCCATGGTATCTGATAGTGTAGGCATGGATTTATTGAGGGAATGATGTCAGTTTAAATCACTTAAGATCCCTGTACTTACAGAGGTGAAATTAGAAGTGTATACTTGAACCAATTTCATCAACAATCATTGCTTTGCCTGCTGTAGTCTATGAAAATAGAATTTAAAATATATTTTATCTTGTGCCTTACCCTAGCTATCTGCACACTGAAGTCCTAACAATGTCCTGACTCATGCTGGGAAAATATGAAAAATGTTTAATACCATTTGTATATAAATAGTAATATCAACAACATAAAATCTACTTATGGACCAATTCAGCAGCCAGAGCTCTTGTTCTTTCTGGTTGTCACTTTGATAATGCAATACAATCACATGGGCTTGCAGCCCTGTCTGCTTGGTGTGCCATCATTTATAACACATTATCAGAGTGACAGCTGGCAGTAACAAGAGGCCAAGTGCCAGATATGCACAGTGCATCTTTCTGAAAAATATTTCCCCTTTAAAACACAGAGAGGTTGATTAAGAAGTGAGGGAATTCCTCCCCCTTCCCCCAGATGGCTGTGCTGATTCACTGGAAACCAACCCAGACACAGCTTGTCAGTGCATTTGGCAAAACTCCATGCTCCACCTTCCCTCCTCTATTCAGGTTATATCCCATGGGGTTCATCAGGAGAATTTTCCCTGACAAGGATTGAAAACAGTGATCTATAAGCAGTGAGCAGCATCACCATTTGCTTTAATTAGGCAGGACAAAAATCTTGCTGGAGGATGCAGTGCAAGGGAATACCCTGAAGTGTCCTGTTTGCCCTCCACTTGCTTTGTGTGTGACCAGCCTGCCTTCACTGTGGCCCTGTGACTTCAGGCCCAGACAATGTGCTCTCAGAGCTTTCCAGGCACCATAAATCCCTGCCTCTTCCTCAACGAGGCTCCTTCCCAGGCAGCATCCTACCTACCCTTCCCTGGTCCAGCCTGACCTGTTGATCAGTATTATTGAAGAGTTACCCCTTTGAACTTCAGGGACTAACGTGGTGTATTAAAAGTCCTGCTTTTCGTTTCACTAAATAGTCCTGTGACCTCACTAAAAACCCTTCAAAGGACAAGAAATGAGTTGTGTCCCCACACACAGGGTGCTAATTTGCAATCTCCAGTGAGTTAAAAGGAGAGCAGCATTAGAGAAGATGACTTTATGAAGAAGTGATAGAGTTAACTGGCTGCTATTTCTTTATAATGGCAGCTGACTGTACAGGACTCCACAATGTTCTCAGGGATGTGGGGAGCGGTGTGTGTTCCCTGGCAGAGACTCAAGATCTAGATTAAAATCTCCCAGAGTTAATTTAGGAAAACAATAATATTTAAAGTTGAAAAAGTTGAAAGGTTGTTATTTTTTTTTTAGGCTACATCTCACCATGGAATATGTGATCCCTGGGCCTATTTCTTGTCCACATAGATCTTTCCTTGTGAGTTCTGTGAATAGCTGGCCCCACATCCTTAAGTGGGAGGACCTAACAGGAAGTTAATAAATTAATATTTTGATATTCAAATAAATAGGAATTTTCATGAAATGTTGAAGTGTGTCCCCAATTAAATTATTGTCACAACCCCAAATGCTTAGTAAACTGATCATCACCAGTTAGTTTGTACAAAGTCCAACATTGACACCAGTCTTGGCTGAACTTTTGCAGCTCTTTTAATTCCTTATAACTGTTCACCTGAGGTAATTTTCTTACACTTGAAACATTTATTCCTAGAGCAGAGGACAACTTGCAAAATGCTGTGGGATCTGAACATTTGCTCAGATCTCAGAACCATCCAGCTGCCATTCTCTTCTAAACCACCACAGCAGGGTGGTGTCTACCACACTCCTGCTGAATATTTGTGTTATAGGTCCAGTGTTGGCCTAGGCAAGGGCTGGGTGGTGTGCTGGGGAAAACATCCCTTGCTGCTCCAGCTCTGCCCTGGAGAATGCTGTCCAGATGCCACATAGACACAGAGAAATAACAAAAAGAAACTGTTTTCCCCAGAAGTTTGTGTTCAGGCCTGTAACAGAGACCAGAGTTGAAGGGTTTCATCATACATCATAATTTCTATTTTCACCCCTGCTTCTCACCATGTTGTTACATAAATTCATAAAGTTTTTCTCTTCATTTGCCATTTGAACTATTTTTTGCCCCCCTTTTGCACGTTGCTGTGTGCTATGAAAGTTTAAGTTTGCTTGATTAAGGGTTACTTGCAGTTTTGTTTCCAGTGTTTGTTCTTCACGGATCTTAGCTTTTCTGTAAGGAGATAGAACAGGTGAGGGGATAAACCAGTTAGGGAGGTCAGAGATGAGGACTAGCAGGAACCTCCATTTCAATGTGTGCACCTCCTTGTCTGAAGCAGGAATGCAGCATGTGAAAGATGAGAAGCCACCCTTCCTCAACCATTACAATGCAGCTTTGTTGAGTGTTGCTCCTGCAGACAGCTGGGTGCTTTTCTCACCTCAGCTCCCTCACACACCCCATGGCTAGCTGAGACCATGATAGGCACATTTCAGGGGGAATCTGATCATCTTTTTCCGCGGTGACAGAGGGAGCTGTTCAAATCTCCTTTTTCTTTATGAGCACTTTTCATTTAGGGAGTCACCAGTGGACCCATGCTAAAGCACCTTTGAGTCTCCTATCTGTAGATGTGTACAATTAGCACCTGAAACCTGCCTCTGAGCAACATTTTCAAATATCATTTCCAATGGGGTAGATGTCTGCTCTATGCAAAGGTTTGTTGTAGTGATATCAATTCTGGGAAACATTAATTTTGTTTTCTAGTCAGCAGAGCCCATGCTGCAGAACAAGCAAATTTATACTAATTCAAAAATACCAACTGCGACTAGTTCCCCTTCCCAAAGTAAAACTGAGCTGGCAGCATTATAACTGCATGCAAAATTGGGTGTACACAAGTTTATCTATTTACACAATGCTAATGTGTAGATAAGGCCTTAACAGACACACTAGTGTCCCAATCATCTCTGAAAGTGAGACTTCGGGGTACTTCAAGAAATTAACTTTAAAAAGTTAATCTGCACAAAAATGGAAAAAGAAGAAAAAAAATTTATTGCTACTGGAAGCTTCACTTCCATAAGAAGACAGACATGTCAGTACCCCTGGGGCTGCCTGTCTGATCTGTCAGAAAAAAAGGATTCTTTTGCTGCTATCACCCTTAAATCTTTATCAGCCAGTGTCTAGTGAGTAAGTACTAACAAGTTCATGGTTGCATTTTGGCTTTACAATTAAAGTAACAAAGTGTTTTAAAACTCTTCTCCTCCTGTGTCTAACTAAACCAGCACACTTAAAATTATAGTCACTGCTCAGGGAAGACATTCATTAATACCTGTACTGCTGAGGCCAACAGATTTTGATCAGAAACCATGATGACACATATTATCTTCAGAATGCAAAACCTGTCTTAGTTTTGAATTTTTTAATAAGAATATGTAGTTTCAGCTTAGTAAACTGCTTGGAGATATTAGAAGAATAATACAATGTTTAAACACATTCTTCCATTGTATTCTTAATTTAAAACCATGTAGTTTTGGAAGTTCGGTGTTTTACATGAATTTTAGTCCCAGATAGTTAATCTTGTAGTGGATTAAAATATGCATTTTTAGAAAACTTAATAAATCCTTATCTCCTGGTATTAACAGCAACTAGTCAAATTTTGTGGGTTTTGTTGGGTTGCTTCCAAGGCAAATTCACCAGATTTTTCTGTGGAAGATGGCTTTGTACATCAGGAATATCTCCAGTGAAGCCCATTTTAAGTCCATCAATGGAATACTGGTGTGAAAATGATTCAAACATTAATTTCCTCTGGAATTTGTATGAATGAAGAAAGAATAAAGAAATTCAAAATTCTATTTTTTGCCTTGTATTTTCTTTCAGAAACCTCAACTCCCAAGAAATGTAGCTGAAATAGTTTCCAGTGAATAATTAAATAGGTTATCAAACTGATTAAAATTAAAATGAGAATAGCTAGGGAGGAAATTTGGGGAAAAACATTTGGCAACATTTGCAATAAAAAAATAGTCTTTGCCAATCACTTGTGCCTGAATGGACCATACGTTTAACTGTAAAAATGATGCATTATCAGAGACTGGAAGAGGTGTGCTCTTGACAGAGTGTGGTCACCTAACTGAAGCAGGGACTTAATGGCTTGAGAAAAGGTAGAGAGNAAGAGAAGAGAAGAGAAGAGAAGAGAAGAGAAGAGAAGAGAAGAGAAGAGAAGAGAAGAGAAGAGAAGAGAAGAGAAGAGAAGAGAAGAGAAGAGAAGAGAAGAGAAGAGAAGAGAAGAGAAGAGAAGAGAAGAGAAGAGAAGAGAAGAGAAGAGAAGAGAAGAGAAGAGAAGAGAAGAGAAGAGAAGAGAAGAGAAGAGAAGAGAAGAGAAGAGAAGAGAAGAGAAGAGAAGAGAAGAGAAGAGAAGAGAAGAGAAGAGAAGAGAAGAGAAGAGAAGAGAAGAGAAGAGAAGAGAAGAGAAGAGAAGAGAAGAGAAGAGAAGAGAAGAGAAGAGAAAGAAATAGAAAATATTATCAGACAGAGGAAGAACAGTTAGGCACTATCCATAATAACAGGAAAAGCCATATTTTGGAGAAATTAATGCAAAGCAAATGCAGAATGAATACTTGAAAGAAGACCCAGAACAGCCTTGTGTCAGAGAAAGAGGAATGTTGTGACATTTTCTGTCCCAAGGTTCATCTCCTTCATAGTGTTCTGCTTCTCCCTGCTGGAATGGGTTGTGGTTGGGGAATGGTTGAGAACAACAGCAGTCACTGAATCAGACCCAGAGTCATGAAGGTATTTCTGTGTCTAATTCCCAGTGAAATCAATGAAAGTTAAATTCTAAAAGTAACTTTAAATTTGTGGCCTTGGTCCCTGTCCAGGTTGGTTTAGCTCAGTGTGGGTCTGTTAGCTTCCAAATTGTGCCCATTTTGAACAATTGCTATTGTTGCATATTTTTTCTTTACTGTGTCAATATTTATTCTAGCTTATGGCCCTTTGAAACCATGCTCTGGTAGACACAGGCTTTTAAAAATGCCTTCTCTATTCCTAACATGCTTTTCTTTCTAGTCTTTGAATGGGAACTACAAGAATGGGTTCACCAGGTATTCTTTTTCTTGGAGAAAAAGATGACCTAGTCTGTTTGCCATGTAAGTGCTGAGCAGAAATGTTATATGGACCCTTTAATAATACCATTATTTG
The DNA here is from genome assembly GCA_013389925.1 of Aegithalos caudatus. Lineage (NCBI taxonomy): Eukaryota > Metazoa > Chordata > Aves > Passeriformes > Aegithalidae > Aegithalos > Aegithalos caudatus. The sequence goes on from WEIU01014611.1 coordinate 38,576, forward strand.
CTTGGCTATCTCTGTTCTGTGAATTTTTCAGATGTTTATGTGTTTGGTGTTAAATGATACTCTCTCTTTTTTTTTTTTTAGTTGTTTTGTCTTTGGAAAAGATATTAACAATCCTTAAACTTTCAGTAGGTCCTATTTAAAAGCATTTGGAAGTATCTGCCTGTCAATTGTTCACTGAAAAAGGAAAAAGTGACCCTAGAAAAAGAATTTATTAAGAGGGTGAATAAGTAATTTCTCCCTCTCATTGTCATGTCATATTCTTTACCATTTGGCATTCACTGCACTTGGAAATTCCTCCAAGTCTTTGTGTTCCTGAGCTTTGAGATTTCAGAAAACAGTCCCCTGGCCCCCAATCCCTGCCAAGATTGCTACTTTCATACTCCTTTTCCTGTGGATTACAAAACAGGATATTATTATAAAAACAAACAGAAATTGCTGTTCACTGCTGCTAATCTTGAAGAGAACCATAGGGGAACGAAAGCTCTGCAGTTCTTCCTTTTCTAAGTGGCTCAGGCCAGGGATGACTCCTGTTCTGCTGCTGTCAGGCAAAGATCAAACACTTTTTCATTGCTGATTACCAAAGGTCACAGCAGATAACTCTGCAGTTTTCTGTACTTCCTTTGAAATTTTAGTCATTGAGAGAGGAACTTAAGGGTTTGTGTTTTTTTTTAACTTTTTAAAGTTTTTATATTTCCCAGTATGTTTCATGGTAAAGACAGGATCACTTTTAAAACAAAGACAGTTTATAATAGAAAGCTAACTGAAGATGCTTCTCTGCTCTGTACATTGCTGCAGGCTGTTTCAGCACTGGGCAGAAGGGTTGCTGCATGTTGTTGTCTTGCCTTTTTCCTGTGGGTGATGTAGAAGGTGTTAAAAGACATGTATTTGGCCCTTCTGCAGCTGTGAACCAGGAATATCCTACCTGCTTACTTTAAAATAAGGAAAATACAATGCCACAAAGCAGAAGTCATGTATTGGTTGTGTAGCTCAGGGATGGGAGTCCAAGGTGGTATCTGTGGAAGAGACAGATCTGAGAGCAAGTCACCATCTTTCTGCCCCAAGTTATTTAGTCTCTTCCCCACAGTATCTGACCCCATTAGGAAGGGATATTTTCTCCAGAGCTCTCTTGCAGGATTCAGAAGAGTGAACCATACTTTTGACAGAAGGAAAGTAGAATAGATGCAGTTTTGGTGCAGATCTTTCAGGAAGAGTGGCTGAGCTGGGAATAGAGGTTGGGACTTTTGCTTTATTACCTCTAACAGGAGGCTCCAAGTTTAACTCTTCTTTTGACCACCCTGCCTTGTGACATGAGGATGATGTGCTAAACTATTAATAGAGTACAAAGACATCAGTCATGCTCCTTAGGTTTCCACCATATACCAAAGCAGATTCTTTAGCTTTGGTGAGGCCACATTCACCATGCAGCCAGTCCATGAAGTCAGTGAGGATGCTGGATAACATCAGGTCAGATCCCAAACAACATCATGGACTATGTTTGAGGCCTCTTGACTACTGGCTGCTGGTTTCCAAACCTGAATTAGCCCCATTTTCCATTTCCATCCAGTAATAAACAGCCAGCTCACCCTGGCTTCTGTTCCAAGATGAGCTCCAGAGAGCTTCATTGACCTCCTCTAGGCAGTCCCCTGGTGCCATGAGAGACATCCTGGGGTGTCCCCAGAGGGCACAAGTCTACTTACTACCAGCCCTGTTCCAGGCATGAGGAGCTCAAGGGACCTTGGATTGTCTTTGGGCTGAAAGGAGCAAAGCATGCACCTGCATTCCTCATGCTGGCACTCCCTTCATTGAGAGGCTGGAAAGCAAACTGGGCTTGGAAAAAACAAACAAACCAAAAACGAAGCACAGGGAGCTCTGGGGTGTGTGTTCTTGGGAGAGTCACTCAGGGTGTGGGTAATGAGCAAGTGGGTGCTTGAGGGCTTTCAGGAATGGGATCAGCTCTCTGATAACACTGCCCTGGTTCCCAGGCTCAGGCAAGAGATTCACTCTGGTGAATGTTTTAATGGCAGATGGGCTTAGAAGCTGGATCATTCAGTGGGTTTATTAATGGTCATGACTGCTTTGCTCTCAAAATATGTGATATATGGTGGCTAGTGTGGTGTCTCTGCAGACCAGGCTTCGAAGAGGTACATGCTTTATTTATTAACCTCTGAGTTCCTTTGGACATCGGGCAGGAACAGTGATAGAAAATGAGGAAACTTTCCTGATGTTCTTTTGTCATCTCCAAAAAAGTCAATAAAACCCTAATGAAAGTAAAACTCAAAGATAGGTTTCTAACTAATGCAGAATGTGTTGGACAAATCAATATCCCAACTTCTAATATATTTTCTTCTTTTGAGCAAACAAGAATTTCAGATTATCTCTTCATCATCTTTAGCATGCATTGAAATGGCCACATCCTGATAAAACCAGAAAAATTATGGAAATTAAGCCTTGGAAAACAGATGAAAATCAAGTGTTACTTGGCAACAAAACTTACCAGGGAAAAGTAGGGAGCTCAAATGAGACAAATAATATAGGTTTAAGATCAGGTCAAATTAAGGCTCCTATTAAATGTGTCATGTTGCTAAAACCATATCTGAGAATTGAAGTTACAGGGAGAAAAAAAACAGTTTGTTTTGGTAGAATATCATATTTTACATTATTGACAAACAGCTAGCAATTTGGCATGATACTTAAATTTTATAATACTTTAAAATCACAGTAATATTTTAGCCAAAAGTGCTTGAAAGAGCTGCTAGAATTTTTCATCGGCTTAACATACCATAGACACTGTTAAAATGTCATTCTAAGCCCATTTTCTGACTTTTTCCTATAAAAGGATTAACTTGTCTTTAGAATGTAAAAAATGCTTAAATTACTTGATATTAGATAAGAAGGTTTAGCTCAGGCTCAGGAAAAGTTGGAGAATTTATTAGGACAATATGTATACATTGTCTTTTGCTCAGTGGGTGTAAGTCAGACTCTGCACAGAAAGGATCCTGCTGATGCAGGGTAATTGGAATGAGAGTCATTTGCAGTCCACTTGCAGTCCACTTACCTGGCATTACAACCAGGTGAAATCTGATTGAAATCCCAGAGAAGAGAGCCCTAGTGCAAATGCAAGTCCCAGTATCCAGTTTAATTGAAGTCGAGGTGAAGGGGACATGTGACACTCCTGTATGTGAACAATGTAAATTTTCCATTTACTCTGTGTCTCCATGACTGATTCTGCATGTTAATTGATACATGGCCCAAACTGATGGGTAGGGCAATCTGCCTTTCAGTTTTGGGAGCTCTGGCACCAATGGTAAATCCCAAGGATCTGGGTGTGATACCCAGAGCACCGTGTACACACAGTATTTTGTTCCTTTTCCCAACAAGTCATGTTGTTTCATGGCTCTCCTTCACCCTTGAAAGCCATTGTCTTCCTAAATATAGATTGGATTTGATTTTCTTTCCTTTGAGACACAACTAAGGAAGTCTAATAATCCACTATTTGTCTCCTGGCAGAAAGCTGTCCCTGGAAGTAGACTAGTGAACAATGGCAGCCTGATGTTGCCTTTCCTCATTTAACTGGATTGTTGGTTGGACCATCTTCTGGAATGAAAGGCACATCATGGCCACGCCTGATCTCCTGTCTCTGATAGTTCTTCAGGTGTGTTGTCTTTCCCAGCTCTGCTCAGGTTTAACAGGGAGCCAAGGAAGCAAGCAGCCATGCAATTACCGCATCCAATTTCAGACGTCCATTTGCTATAGCCCCAACAGGGCAGGGCCATCTGTGTCTGTCTGCTACAGAAAAGGCTCTGTACTATCTGTCTGCAACAGGTTTTTAAGAAGGACAAGCTGAGTGAAACTCACCCTACATTTACTTAGATACATCCAAGGGAGATGAGCTGCAGGCTTCTCACCATGAGTACAATGGGCAGACACAGTTTGTTTGGTTCCCTTTGAACTCAGGCCATTTTTTTCTTAGTGGGATTAGCAATCAACAAGTTTGCAAATGTGGCATTTGGCTCACCCCTGCTGGGTTGCACAGCATGCCCACCACCCCTAAGTGTAAGGAGCATTTTTGTACCCTTGATCTAAGCAGCTGCCAGGTTGGCACAAAATATTTATGGGGCTCAGCCCTGCATCCCGACTTTGTGACAGAGGAGAAATGCCAACTCTCCAGCTTCTTTCCCCTTGCTCTCCCCTGCTCATCTGAAGCAGATGAGCTCTGTGCTAGTGCTGACATCAAAGATCACAAATGACTAAACATGGGGCCTTGCACACTTTCCAGCTCCTTCAAGAAACCAGGAAAAAGTGGCTCTCACAAGAAAATTCTTGCCATCAAAGGCAAGAACAGTCTCTTAGCTGAAGTCTGCAGTTTGCACATTGCACACCAGCAAGGGTTTAGGTGTGACCAGGTAATTACTCCTTAAACCCAAGGCCTTAGCTGTGCCCAGAAGCAATCAGTCCTGTGTGTTATTTACCACTTCCTCCTTGACTGCCCTTTCATTTCAAGCTTGCTTTGCAACAGCCTGATTGATTTACCCAGTTCGTGCCATTCTCTCAACGTAGGCCCTGGATTAAAAATAAACCCTGTAAATTGCTGCTACGTATTTACTGACCATTGTGCTGCACGGCACCTCCTGCTTGCTCAGAAAAAAATGCTTCCTCCTCCTCTCAGTGTTGTTTAGCTGGAAAAGACAGATAACTTCCTGCACTGTAATATAAATGGTAGAGTTGCTTATTAAGCTGGACCTTGGTTAGCAACACCAACCTGGCAAGAATGAATCAGTAGGTGAATGCAGCACAGCAAAACCCTGAGGATTCTCCCACCCTGGAAGAGTCATTAAAAACATTACAGAGAAAGGAAGGGTATGCCAAGTTTAAGATTAACTGCAGTTATGACTGTGAAAATTGTACTGGGAACACTCCTACGGGCAGGCTTCATTCTGAAAAGAGGGCATTATCTCCACTTGGCACCAACGTGCATGTCCAAGCGATAATTCTCTGCAGGGCCCACGTCAACAGAGAGAGCACAGTGCCTTGCTGCAAAAGGGCAAATAACCCTTGAAAAGCAGAAAGGATCTCTCAGAAGTGAGCAGCACGAATCAAAAAAGTCAGTGGTACCTATGGAAAGGACGTGACAAAAGATCCTCTTAAGGCAAGTGAAGGGAACAAGTTTTAAAGAATGGAACAGACTCTGAGAAATGAAAAAATAAGGGTTAAAGTGGCAGTTCCACCAGGTCTTGTTCTGTGAAAAACAGGATCTTTTGTGTGACTCATCTTGCCCGTCCTATGGCATTTCTCACACACCCATATAGATAACCAGGCTCTCAAAAGTGCTTGGAGACAATTTTCAAGTGCAAAACATGTGAAGATCTCAAAAGACCTCAATTTCTGACATTCTTTAGAGGCCAGATACCTCCTGCAAAGCTGGGGCAGGGCTGAAACTTTCCATCTTTTTGGTGAGATGTGAGCTAGTGGTTGATGCCAGGAGGAGGGGGAGCAGAGGTGGCAGAAGGCCCAGCTTGAAGAGAGATAACAATCAGTTGGAAGTACATTTTAAAAGATAGCATCAACCTTTTTCTTAGAAACATCTTGTTGGCTTATTTTTACTCGGGAGAAAACAGAGCCAAGGAAACAAAATCTTCTGGTTTCAGTTGTTTAAATAAGCAGGGCCCATGAGTGAATGAAATAGCAGAACAAGGATGACGATAGCAAAACGCACCCCTGCAAAAGCTCTCAGCCGTGGGAGGTGAGCTGAGGGCAGCAGCCACCCTCTGACAGCCTGATTGGCTCCTCTGGGAAAAGCCCTGCAGCCTTCTTCTCTTGTACCTTTCTTCTCCTCCAGCTTTCTTCTTCTCAGATTTTTCCCTGATAGACAGGTGTGACCCCGCTCTGGGGGCAGACAAAAGGAAGGAGCTCAGCACCCAAAATTTCCCCTTCTTTAACTCAGAAAGAGCTCGCTGAGTCGATTTGGAGCCTAAATCCAAGTTGTTTTTCCCGTGGCTCCACCTTAAAGTACCACTCAGCACAGCCAAGAATGGAAGAGATTCGGCTAGTGTCAGACAATTTTCAGATAGTATAACATTAATCTTCTCTTTTATCAACACATGCCCACATTTCTGGTCTCAAACACAGCTCAGCCTGGGAAAAGGGGCTGTGCACATGTCCCAGGGATTTTTGGCGGCTGTAGAAGCTCCTCAGAGACCAGAAGTACCATTTAGCCTAGAAATAGTTTTGCTGGACTCTGAGCATTGCTGGACTAAATGTCCCTCAGCAAATTTGCACCATAACTTTCAAAGGACAACAAAGCGTATTCTAAACTTGGAAGGAAGTTGTTTTATGTATTCTCAGAACAAGACAGTTTGACAAAACTCAAGGGAAGTTTTCCACAGCTAATGCAAAACATAAGTCAATGTATGTCTGTTAACAAGGAATGAAAAAGCCACACATAGGGGCACATCTATTTATACCCAGTAAAATTCTATAAACAATTTATATGTGTATTGATACCTGATTTTTGTTTTTCTCTTTCTGGGAGTCACCTATCAAAGCCAGGTAAATGACAAATGGCAACAGAATAACTGCTCTGTTAATGTGAAAGCAAAATGGTTAACTATGTTACTGGATATTTTTAAGAACCCAGGTTTCATTAAAGAAACATTCAAAGGCAAAATAAAGCATCAGTCATCAAATGTTTGTGGATAAATGTACCAGCTTATTGCACCAAGCAATGCAATGGGATTTTGGGGAGAAAAATTTGCAAATGAGTAATGGCTTCTTTAACACTAATGTGGCTTAATTCTGAATTAAATCCTTGTCCTGCAAACAGAGGCTGTCATAGAGATCAGTATTACTTCATCTCCTTTTTTTCCCTTCATTTAATGTCATTACAGAAAGCCCAGTACTCCAGAAACATTTGCTGTTACCCAGTATGTATGTATTAACAATAACCACTTTATGCTCCTTTGAAAGAATGGCCAGTATGCCTAGAAAGTACATTGAAATATAAATTAGAGAAATTTCAAAATAGTCTACTGGAACTAACAAAAGAACAGCACAGTTAAAATAACTTAGAACTAAAGGCATGATTTTGGAAATGGCTGAAATCTTCTTAGAGAGAATATGTTTTAGATTTTAATGATGATTTGGATATATATAAAAACTGATTTTTTTTCCTGTGGACTCAAAAAGAAAGAAAAAATCCCCTACATTTAAAAGTAGACTGCATTAATGGCATAACAATTGTACCTTGCGGTCCATGACAACCAAAATGATTTGAATATAAACAGAACAGCTGAAGTTGTTATGGTTCCGTTTCCTCCACATGTCTTGGCCTCATGATTTCATGTATTTCGTTGTAATTCCAGGGAAAAGGTAGCACTTGTTGAGCTGGGTGCTGAACACACCTACGTGGACAGTCATCTTCCACTTCAGGCAGTTTGCAAGCCAAGCTGGCTGAGATTTCACCCAAAATCTGGTACAGTGCAGTAGCGGAACTGCAAACCCTTGGTCCCCTCACTGGCAGTGTCACTGGCACCAGTGGTGGCTTTGGGACAGCATAAGTAACAAATAACACTGAGCATCATTCTCTAAACTATGCAGGGTTTAGGGCACTGAAAGCCCTGTCCCAAAGCAATCTTCTTTTTAACATTGCTCAATGGCTTGTTATAAACAGCTGAGAGTGTATCCTGGCTATTTCACCTGTGAATTTTCTGGTTTTGTTGTAGGAAAAATGCTGGTGATAGGTAACTTTCTATGTATCTGACAGTGAGTATTTCTAATTTTTCCTCTGTCACTGGTTTAAAGGTTCCTTGTCAACAAGAGGCCTTGCTTTCTGGAGAGTACTAGAGAGTATTCTCTGAGCAATGCTGAAAGAGAAGGGACATGCATTGTAAAACAGGATGAGAAAGGCTGCTTCATATATCCCTCACTGGTAGAAATCAGCAATTATTTGTGGCCAAGAGATCTGCAGGATTCAGTAAAGGAAAAATAAACATCCAGAGAGCTTGGATTTTCAGGACAAGCTGAAGGACCACTTTAGAATAGTCTGGAACAAGTTGCTTGAACTGCTTGTATTGTGAAAAGGGAGCTTGGACAAGATAATCCTGAGAGGTTCCTTCCAATGTCAGCTGTGCTGGACTGCATATATCAATGAAAACAACTATCATTAAGATCAACTTCACAGTAGTCACACAGGGAAGCAGAAATATTTTAAAAAGGAGTCATCCATTCAATTTTCATCTTTTTACCTGAAAACCCTAAGTGCTGTTTTTTTCAGTCCTATACCAGCCTTTTCTCTGCTCTTCTCAATCTACTACTGAAAAAAAAAATGGAGAAAAATATAAAGGAGAAAGAGTAAGCCATAAGAATATCAAGGTTTTCAGATTTTGTTAGGAAATTCTGGAGATCTTGAAATTTTTCACAATTTTAATAAAATACTGTGTTTCAAATAAAACCTTGAGGTTTTTCTCCAATGAAAAAATGACCCAAATTATCAGAACAATCTCTGGGAAGCAGATGATATTTTGCTATTATATCAGCAATGAGAGAACACTCCATGTTCCCTGACTCAAAGATTTTTTTTGAATACTCAGTCTCAGAATCATTAAGTTTGGAATAGGTCTTCTAGTCAACGACTTCACGAGCAGAGCCCTTGTGGACTGCATCTCTAGGGAAGTGTTGATGATCTCCATCCACTAAAATACCTCTTCCTTGCTTCTTTTCCCCAGGTACAAAGCTCACAACTCCACATTATTGATGATAACCTAGCATACCCTCAGCACAACACTTTGGCCTTTCAGCAGAAAACTCAAATGAAATGTTCCCTGCCTGCTGTTGCAAATGCCAAAAAGAATCCACCTTACTTTCTCCGTGAGGAATTAGAAATTACCTCATGAGGGAGGTTGTAATCCACTGCCAAGTAAGAGAGTCAGGATTAACCAGAGTAACCTGATTGATCTATGTGTGAGGTTTTCTGAATCAAGCTCTGGTTGTTTTCCACTGCAACAAGCTGCAAAGCAAGGTGACTTGTGGGGTGCTCTGAGGAAAATTTAGTGTAAGGACCACTCTGCTCAGGACTGTGTCCTCCCAAATTGGAGACACATTGGCATGCTGAAGGAAGGACAATTGATCAGTCAAACAAAAGCAAGGATACACTGACACAATTTCCAGTCTTTGGCCCCAGCTGAAACACAAGATCAAGAACAATGCACTCCTGCTTCTGTCACAGCCTGGTGTTGTTAAAAGTACTGTCTATTTGGTCTCCATTAAAAGGATCATTTATTGCTCCCCAAAATCCTGTGACATCAGACAGAGTAGCCATGAGGACTTGTGAGCATCAGGAGGAGTGTCTGTTTTCTGGACACACAAAGATTTCCCTTATTCCCCAGAATTAGTTATCTCCTCTCAGTTCTGGTTGTAAACTATTGTGTAGCGTGTCTGTGTTTTGATTATCATGAAAATTATACCCTGGAGCTAACTGCACTGTGGTTCTCTGTGTGTCTCACTAAAGAGGTGAATGAAATCATCTCTGGCAGTCCAGTTTGTACAGCGGCTGTCTAGGCAGTGCATAAACAGGATCCTTTTTATTTACGTCAGTTGCATAAAACCAAAATTCTTTCCAAGGATTTGCATGTTCACAGGCCTAATCATGTTAGCACAGCTCACATTTGCAAATTTACTCTCTGTCAATTGCTGGAATCTTGAAATCTCTCTGATTGCTGTTGGAGGCATCACCAGTGCCAGAGGCAGTGGAGGGAGCAGGTAGGGGTGCAGCGGCTGAGGGTGTGAGCAGAGGATGCACCCATCCATGCCAGCAATGGAAATGCCAGCTGAATAGCAAATGATCTATTGTTCCTGGTTAAGTAAATAACACCAGCTTCCTGTCCCTCTGGAAGCCGTATGTGTATACTGAAGCCTCACTCACCCCAGCTCCTACTCCCTAATTATTGTATGTAATATGTTCAGACTTGCACAAAATGTGTAAATCAAGGAACAATAAAGAGGGAAATATTTCCAGAAAGACTGAGCTTTCATTGAAGCTTAGACTAGGACTCAAAATTCTCCATGGATTCAGATGTCTCCTGTTTCAAAATTACAGGCAGAGTTTCCAAACAAAGCCATATTTACTGACGTCTACTGAAGCTTAACCATGCTTTCACTGCACACAAGCTGAGGTTCTTATCTGGTGTATTCCCAAGTGTCCCCCCAGACACATTCTTCTCCCTGGATCAAGCAGAGCTTTTCTTCTGTGTCTACTGATTGGCATGGAAGCAACTTCCTTGGCTGCTAACCTCACACAACCTGCCCAAGTAATTTAATATTTGAATGCTGACGACCCACCTAAAATTCCTTTCACACCCCAGGGAAACCGTGCACATTCCCCCACAATTCATTAAGGAGCAATCACAGAGCTGCTCTCGTTACTGGAGCGCAGTGGTGCCGGGCTGGGGGCGAGGCAGGGAAGGAGGGAGGAGCAGCACCAGTGTGACATCTCACCCTGTGCCGGTCACACCTGAGCCAAGGCAGGGTCTGCAGCCAGGGAGCAGCCACAGAGCCAGCTCTGCAGCAAACGTGCACCTCCACATGCATTGCTGAAGGAAAGGTTCAGCTCGTTGGGATTTCAGTCTTCGTGTGCCAAATAAAAACTAATATAAACCAATAAATTTTAAAAACCCCAGTGTTTCAATATGCCTCTTTGCTGTAGGTTTTTACATTTGCTTTCCTTTCTATGCTTTTGTGTGGATTTTAGGTTGCACTGGGCACAATGTCTAAAATATATTTCGTCTTTTAAGGAGAGATTGTGTTGGATAAGAGGGACAGACAACCCAGTTGTCTGTAAGTGTGGTTTTTTCACCCTCTATCACAGTTAATTCGTTGTTTAACATGAGGCTTTAATTCAGTTGTCTTCATCAACGAGCTACTTTGTGTCCATATGGCTAATAAGTGTTATTCTGCATTCCAATTAATGGGAAAATAGAAAGTATTTTAACAGTGCAGCTGATCTAACAAAAAACACATCTGAGGAGGATTAACATTTCAAAGGAACTATTTGCTCAAGTGAGCTGTCTTTATTATGATCTAAAGAAGGGGGGAGTTGAAGAAGAAACCTTGAGTAACACTTTCATTATGGTAGCTTAGATACTGGAAATTAAATAGGCCTGACTGAATTATAAAAACTCCTTGTACTTGAGCCTGAAGATAATTAAAACTGTTTTACCATGTGTCAATAGTAACAAATGAAAACTGGTAAAGATAAAGGATAATACAGTACTGTAAATACTTTCTGGCAAATAAAAATATTGTTCCCTTTAACTATGGCCTGTAAAAGAATATGATTTACCAGAAAGCATAAAGAGCAGGCTCAACTGTATCAGTATATTTTTATGGAAGACATATGGCTCATTCTCACTTCTCAGAAATGTGCAGTCCTGGTAGTAGGCAATTGTTTTACTACATAATACTAGCACAACTTTAATTTAGATTAAAAACACGACAGGTTTCCGATGCAAGACAAGCAAGTTTGTGTATAGGGGTTTTTTAAATCTCCATTTCTCCAGTTTTTTAAACCTTGTTCTATTTACAGCTGTTCTTTCACTCTCCCCATCTGATGGGGAGGGGAAGCAAGCACCTGCTTGCACAGTCAAAGCCAGCATTGCTTCTCCCAAGCCAGCTGGCCACCGTGCCATGCCGGGTATGTACTCCTTCCTCTCCAGAGATCAAATGCATCAAGCAGTGTGAGGATGGCCTCTGCCAGCCCAGGATCCACTGCCTGGCTTTCTGCAGCTCCACAGCTGTGGGATCTGGCTGCAAAATGCCCTCTCTGCTTAAGAATTCATCAACTTTTCTCAAAGGAGTGGGAAGAGTAAATCACTGTGTTGAAGCCCAGAGTATCCAGCATTAAGTCAGTTTATTCAGATGAAACTTTCTAAGCTGGAATCTTATAATGAAGAAGGATCTCAGGGTTGAAATGTCTCTGAAAATTTCAGTTGATGAAGTTCTTATGGCCTTTCATTGTGTGTTTGAAAAGTCTATGTAACTTTAGGATGCTTCTTGTGATCGTGTCCCTTCTGGCAAGATATACATTAAGGGGGACACTCTTTTGTCAGGCCTTGCAGGCCTTGAGCTTCTCAGTGGGATATTTGACAAACATCTGTCAGGACTGAACATATTTCTGACACTACTGATTGGTAAAGCCCATTTGCACTACAGGAGCAGAGGAACAAAATGGAGCCACTGCTGCTGTGGGTGGATACATTCATACCACAGACTCAGATGTCCCAGCATAGGAAGGGCTCTGCCCTTGGCTGAAGGGCACTCAGCAGCTCTCTGAGGCTGCTGCACACCAGAGAGCTCCTGGCATATGAAAGGAGGTGCACAGTCCCTGCAGCTGCATTAATTGTGGCTCTCTGCTAATAGATTCTAAAAAACCACACGTCTTGTCTCTGTCCCTGGAGGGACATTTCTGGAGGGACATCTGAGAGACTGTGATGGCCACCAACACCAGCACATGGACTAGGGCCCTTCCAATCCCAGTGACAACTATGTCCAAGGTATGTTTTCTTGTTGGAGGTGATAGATATCAGAGGGTAATATTCATTACTAGATCTCTGTGTGAGTCCTTTCCAAACTAGTGGCCCACTGATGACCCTCTAACCTCCTTTCCACCTCCCTACCCCTACCTAGGTGGTAATTCTGATGCATGCCTAGAGCTGACATAATGTGGGTGCCCTGCTTTAGAGGGCAGCCCTCCAGCTGTTCAATTTTTCCATTTTTGTAGAGGAGCTGAGATGTGTGTGCCAGTACATGCAAGTGCAGCCTCAGAAAGGTGAAAGTCCCAGGGTCCAACACTGTGAAACCTGTGTCCAACTGCAGGAGTGTGCCCATTGTAGTTACTGACACATATTGTTTTATTTTCACAAGAACTTTAGGAATTGAAAGGTCTTGACTGATCACATTAACACTTAAAGAGTTTTGTCAAATGTGTTTGTCAAAAGAGCACAGTTTCTCTAAGTTCTGAGAAATGTGGTTGGAGTGAATTAAACTTGCAGGCACAGAAATGAAACTCCTGATTCCACGCACAAAATTCAACAGTTGGGTTTCAGACTCAGTTTCAAGTCCTCTGGTTTGCTCTATATGTGGTTGTCTCTTGAATATGAGCCATCATTCTCCAGAAACCAACATGCACATAGATATTTAAAAGCATTTTTAAATGGCAAGACACACTGATTATTTGAAAATAACTCCTGGAGGAGCTCTGAAGTCAGGATTCTTTCTGCCTGAACACTGCCAGCTCAGTTCCCTTCTTCCATGCCACCAGAAGCTCTTTTGAGTGGGTTGTGCCTTTGTGTTCCATGGCAAAGCCTGGTGTACTGAGATCCTTGTCTGTAAGCACGTTCCCATAGCCTGTAACAATAACTGTAGCCATGAGAACCCCAACCGCAAATAGGAATTGTAATGTTTATTAATTTCCTTTCCTCCATAGGCATGAACTGTTTTCAAAATGTTGTTTATCACTATTATTTATTATGTGAGCTCCCTCTTGTGTCTTATTTTGCACCTGTGTAATCCAGTTGGCTGCAGGCCTTTTCTTTCAGGTGAAAAATCTCATTTAAAAGCTTTTACTATGCCATTAATTCTTATAATTTCTTTTTTCCCTTTCAAGACACCTTTGTTGTGATTCATTCAAGTGATCAAAAACAAAATTAAAAAACCAAACAACTAAAATCTGCAACATTTAACAAGAAAAAGCACTTTTTTTTTTTTTTTGGCACATAGTGCTGGTTTTCATGCAGGTGCAGCTGAGGGCAATGACAGAGATTGAATTCCATTCAGAGGAGGCTCAATATGGAAGGGAGTTTCACCTCTGATCCAGAAAACCCACAGAGGGTATTCATGTAGCTGAGCTATAGAGAGGAAAGTTACCCCATTAACATTTTCAGTATCAGGCATGTAAGCACAAGTGCCCATCCACAGGGGAACACTGGCAGGGCCAGGCCCTTCCAGATCGTGTTGCTCACCCAGACTCCCAAGGGTGAATTTTTAAATGGTGGGAAAAAAGAGAAACCTTGGCAGAGCCTAAAGTTTACATATACCTATTGCTCTTTGGAATGACTAACTTTACCCCAAAAATGACTCATACAGGCAGTGTCTTTGATCTGATTGCATTCATTATTATTATTATTAACGATAATAACAGCACTGCAGCTGTGCCTCAAGGCCCCAGCTGAGATCAAGGCTCTGTTTTGATAGGCATTGAACACACTGAGGAGACAAACCTTGCCCTTAGGAGCTTACACCTGATCTGAAGAAGACACAAAATGCGGGGAGAAGGAAGTGGTGTTATCTTTATTTTGCTTCAAGACAGAGAGGTTAAGTGAATTGCCTGAGGTCAGGCAGGTATTTGGAGGCAGAGGCAGCACAGAGCTGTGCTCAAAGCTCCCAGGAGCTGGTGACCAAGCAGGACACACTTGTCCTCCCTTCAAAAACACCTTGGCTCATTCCCAGCAAGGGGACTGCAAGCTGGCAGCAGGGCAGTGCAGGATTCCAAGGGAAGGGTTCCAAGCAGGGAGTGGCCAGCACTGGTTGGAGGTGGGGGTGAGCACCTGGCTACATGCCTGCCTGCAGGGCAGGTCCATGAAACTTTGTGCAGCAATACAACAAACCAAACATCCCCTTGTCAATGGATTTGAGCCACAGCCTGCTTCCAGCCCAGGGAAATGAGCCTACAGCAAACCCTGCACCTCTTTGTCTATTTGCTCCAAAATCAGTTTGTGGGATAGATATCTAGGTGTTAGCTCAAAGGCCTGTACCCCAGGGTGGAAATGGGAATAACTGCTAACACCTCATGCTTCACCTCCCCAAACATCTTCTCTTTTGCAAGCCTCGTGACTCAAGTTGGAGAAGCTGGAGAGTGGCAGCAGAGGTAAAACTGTTCTTGATTATCATCAGTGCTCTTGGCCAAATCTAAAAAAAAAAAAAATTAAAAAAAACCCACCTGAAATTAGACCCCTCTTGCTACATTTTGGCACCTAAATACATGACCTGCTTTTGCAAGAGTGCTGACAGTCGTTGGTATGGCAACTGTGATTACTGGAAATTTCCAGGGGCTTGGCTTTTTGGAAAGCTGGCCAGTTATTTGGGTGCCAACATTCAGGTTTAGAAGCCTACATTTAGAATGTAGACAACTTCTTTTTCTTTGCTTCCGGTCACAACTACTTATTTATGAAAAAACAGATCATGAGTTTAGACACATGTAGGACACGAGATGTAAATATGGAACATTACAGCGTCCAACAGCTATGAGAGGCCAGGGGTAAAACATGCTACAAATTTAGCAGTGAAAGAAAAAAGATGCATATGCAAAATGGAGTACACTCAGAGCTATATTTCTAAAAGCACCTGAACTCTGAACTAACGTCCTGCTAGGACAGCAATATTCTGTCAGTGACAGCTGAGGGCACCTCAGCTGGGGACTATCCAGTCCATTGAGTTTACACGGCTGTATAATCCTTTTTTGGAGATTTTTTGGTTCCTGCTACACCCTGTGGCTCTGAGTGCCACAGTTCCATGTGTACTGTGTGCACAATAGGTAATTTGAATATTGAGCACAGACAGTAAGCTTCAGAATTTACCAGTGCACTCAGACTATGATTATGCATTAGATGATACACCATGGGACAGCTTCTAATATATTTACTATCTATGTTCTTTGCTAGTGAAATGCTGACAAACTTTTACATATTCAGCTATATTAAACTTTTTTTTTACCTGATGCTGAGATTAATTTTAAAACAGTAATGTCTTGGCTATTCCCTTTGATTAGTTTTCCTTCTGCTTCTGGTTAGAAATATGGGAACTAATTTAGCACTCACACTGATATAACTACAGTCTGGATTTACACTCTGATCAGAATTTTCTTGTTTTGTTTTATCCTTCTAATTAGTTCACTTGCATTAATTTAATTTTTGCTTATATATAGCTGATCTCCGTTGCCGTCTTTGTAATGGATTTTATTTAGGAAAAAAGCCAAACTGAAGATGTTCACATGCACATGGGTACAATGTCCATAAACTAATAGGTTGTATGTGTATGTGCAAACATGGGTGTACACACACATGAAATAAATATGTAAAATTGAATATGTACCTGTAGGCATAAATGGGAAAAAAGCACTTAAAAATTACTGATAAAAGTGCTTTTACTCATCCCAAAAAAATCTATATCCAAACTTTTTGTGCTATCTTTGGAAAGAAGGGCATGCCAACAGACTCTAACAACTTGGGGGCTTTATCCTCCCCAAAAACCTCTCCTCGCTGCTGGAAACTCTCCTCTCCTGAGGAACCCCGAGGTAAAGAGTTTTGGTATTTTATAATGACTTTTTGACAGTTGCTTGCTGGCAGCAAATTTGAGGCTGACTCTGAGGGTGTATTTGCAAGTTCCTTTTCCATGCTCTGATTTGTCATCCTTGGTCTGTCACAGGAGTCTGGGGGTTGTGAGCTGTGGGGATTTGTTTTCATTTCCTAGACATGTCAATAGAACAAACAAAGACAGAACCATCCTCAGCAGGCTACGAAATATCTGGTGCCAAATGAGTTCGCCTACTTGCTTGGTCCCATTGGACATCAAATCAAAGACTTGGTTTTCTCCAACTCCCAAATTCTGACACTTCCTAAATTTAAAATAAAGTTAAATGGCAATTCCAGCCTGGAGCTGGCTGACAGGAGTCTACCCGGCTCCAGGAATTAATCCAGAGGAAATGGATACTTCTGAGATTGCCTTTATTTTCTTCCAAGATACCCAGAAACTAATATATATTCTGGTCAGTTCCATTCCAACAGGCTGGAAAATACTGCCCGAAAATGAAACTGAGAGCAGGGATTAGCCCACATATATTTGCTCTGCACAAAGTGTCCTTTCATCCTGGCTGAGAATCCTTTTCCAAATTATTTCTCTTATGCCACTCACGTGGCTCTTGTGGCAGAAAGCACGGCTCTGTGAGTTAAATTGATATTACAAGGAGTAATTAAGTTACTGTGTGGTGCAGCAAAGGAGTGTGCAGTTCTGCATTCCCTGGTCACAGAATCACAGAATTGCAGAATGGTTTGGGTTGAAAGGAACCTTAAAGATCATCCCATTCCAACTCCTTGCCATTTTCTCTGGGAAACGTGTTCCAGTACCTCACCACTGTAGGCCTGATTTTCTGAATCTAAGAATTTTTAGCCTGCTAGAAGCTTGCTGAAATCTCAGAGGAGAGTATCTTGGCAAGTTTTTTCTCAGGACAACCTTGTAAACTCTTGCTCTTTTTCTCAAAACAATTCTGTACAGATGTACCTTTGTGTTTCTCTAAGCTTAACCAATAGAACTAGAGAGGTGTTGATCCTGTTCACCAACCATGCTAAGTCTTTATCGGAACACCTTATAAAAAGTGGTAAGAAATAGGCAATAAAGCCTTCTGATGCTCTTCTCCCTCTGACTGGAGGAAAACATCCTTATTTCATGTCCAACTGCAATACATCACCCCACTCTTTCTCCCAGAGCTGCCACCCCGGATCTGCCACCAGAGCCCTGGGAGACTTTCATCTCTATACAATTGGGATTTTTGCACTCATAATGACTAAACCCATTACAGTTGGTACAAAGAATTAAGCACAGGAAATCTGTTTTGCCTTTAGTGTTCCTTTTTATAAAGATCATTTTCTTCATATGTGTATGTCCACATACCACCTGACCAAATACCCTACATGTCCTACCCTTAAATTAAATTAAATCAAAATATACTAAAAAGTGTAAAAGGAAGTAAAGCTAACCAGACAGTATCTACAAATGTAGTAAACATCAAGCCAGTGTTCATTTCCTCACAAAAACTCACCAAGAAACAAATCCTGAAACATTTGTATGTGGAAATGAAAAATGGAGAAATAGAGATTGTTGCCTTTATTCTTTTCACTGCTTACTGTTTATTCCTTTATTTTATCTCTGCTTTTATTCTAAAGATGAAAATCAGCAGACCTGGTTTCTTCTTTAAACTGACTATTTGCAGCCAAATCTCTGGTGCCTTTGAAGAATGACCACGTGAAGGGACCACCTTGTATTCACACTGCTCAGGAGCTGCTCCACGCCTTGGACCTCAGGGAATTCTGGTGTCACATTTACTTCACACAGTGTCCAAGGAGAGAGAAAGTCACAGCAGCCCTGCACTTGAGAGGGCTCTCGTGCTGTTCCTTGCTTGCTTTAGGAATGGAGCTGGAGAGCTGCCGCTGTTTTCTCTCATCTCTGTGGCTCATAGAGTGGCCCTTGCAAGGGCACATGTTTGTGTCTGTGCAAGGGCAAAAAGAGACATGCCAAGAGCCTCTTTTTCTGAGAGGCCACCTCACTAAACTTCCCTGCATAAAATTCACCAATGCAAGTAAAGGTTTGGCAATGAGCAAGCCTAATTTCTCACACTGATAATATATCTTTAAAGTCAAGTCTGCCCATATTCAAGACCCTTTTAATTTTGAGTATCATCTCAGTATCCTTTCTTCAGGTCTACAAATGCCTTTTGAAGTTGTATAGTTTAAATTTTCCCCTTAATGACAATGCTTAATGTTAAGGAAGTCAAAGGGTGTAGATAGAGAAAGTAAAAAATTTTTTTGGTGTAGAACTGTTTTATCTCAGTAGTGGAGAGGTATCATAGGTTGAAGTTGAGATTAGAACAATCTAAAACAGGAATGAGTTTCATGGTTTTGTTTGTTTTTTTTTTTTGTTTTTTTTTTAATTTTGGATTGGGTTGAGGATGTGAAGATTTGCCCATTTCCAACAAGGAATGACTCTCTTTTGTAAAAAACATGAGATATTATATCAGTTGAAAGCTATGGGGCTTCAGGATAGTCAGGATTTTTTTCTTTCCCATGTGCAAGGCCAGAGCAGGTAGCTGAAGTAAGCCTGGCTCACAGCTCAGTCTATGGAAAGTGTCTGATACACGATGAAAATATGTGCTCTTAATTACTGTCATTATGAAAAAACGCTCACAATATAATTTGTGTCTATTTCCAGTATCTTCCTATTGTAAAGGCAATTAATCTGTTCCTTTCTCATGGAAAAGATCTACAGTTGTCTGTTCTTCCTACTTCTGTATCTTCTATAAGGTAAGGAGGTAGATATTCTACTTCTTTGCTCTATTCATCTTCCATATTAAAAAGAAACAAAATTGTGTGACTAAATATTTTGTCCTTTAAAATCTTGCCTCTTTCCTCTTAGAAATTCCCTTCTTTTTCTGTTCCCCTGTCTTCTCTCTGTCTTCTGACAGTGCATAATTACAAGGCTATGCATATAATGTGTGTGAATATGGTATATATGTGTGGAACAGCACAAATACAATGGAGGAGCATAAGTGTGGTACAACTTCTCATTTCAAACATCCCTGCTAATTCTCTGTGGCTTGAAACCAGCAATGAAAGCAGACTCACATGCAATGGAAGGTCTGCCTACTACTTACAGGACAGGGGTCCAAAAAGCTAAATCCCTCCAGGCATGTAAAAACACTCTTATCAAAGGGGCTGTTCATGGGCACTCACAGTGCAAGGACAACTTGGGTTTTTCTGTGATTAATGATAAGTTTGGAGGAATGCAAGCCCCACTATATTCAGGGATTAGCTGTTTATCAAGCAAAATATATTGGGAACTGGGCCAGCTGGGGCTGCTGAGCTACACAACCTTCATTTGTTAGGTACTCCTTTCCTCTCCCATTTCATGAGCAAAGGGTATGTGTATGTGAACTCTAGCAAAGCCCTTTAAAGAATAACTGTGCACAGAAAGTCTGCTTTGCCTCGAATGTAGTCTCTTCTGTCTTCTGAAGCACTTGAGGTCAAGCTTTTATGAAGACATAATGTCTTCTCTTATTTTTGCCGCCAGCATAAACTGGGCTTCATAGAGTGAACTGGTGCATTGTGACTGATATGCCTTCACTTGCAGCCATTTGCACTGCTATTATTGCTTATTTCCTACACTATCCAGCTTTCTAGAGGTTATGCAAATCAGAAATGTGGGATTATTTGTGTCAACAGTGGCTGTTTTAATAGAAAGCTTGTCTTTGAAAGGGTGGTTTATGTGCAGATCGCGTGTAAAGTCCTGGGCATTCCAGGCACTCGTGCTGGATTCCTACCAGGTAATAAAACTCTGGGGTCACACTTGTGGCCACACTAGGGATGCTGACTTCAATGGGACTGTGCTGACCTGCACAGCAATTGAAGCTGGATCATCTAAAAGAAGAGAAATATGTGATGATAAATGCTTTATCAGTAACCAAAATTTTCAGTTGAGTTAGGAGTAAATGTCACCTAATTCCCAATACACAGACACATCTAAAGAACTCACCATGGGGAGCTGTTTATCTCAGACTGTATCACCACACTAGATAACATCAGGTCCTGGAGTTGTTAGTAACCTTGTCTTTCTAGCAGTCCATAGGGAAGATCATATCTTGGAACTTGAGGGCTCTGTCTCTACCTCTCAGTTTTCATTCTAGAACATTCACACCAAAGATTCAGTGAAAATCATTTATCAAATGAAGATGTAGCTAGACAGGTATAATGCCAAGAAAAACACATAAATCTTCAGACCACAGCAAATCATAGGTAATACTAGCCAAGAGTTCTTGGTAGAAAAATTAAGCCCGCTGACCTTTTTGATTGCTGACAAATAACTTAGCAGTCTCTCTGTTGAACCTGCACAAAACAGGGACACCTGTGATGGTGGTTTCTGTGGTTGGGACACCTGTCTGCTAGAAATTGGGTCAGGGTGTGATGACTCAGTTCTCAAAAGCTGCCAAGCAGCTGTCAGATGGTGGGAGTTCTTTATGGTCTCTCAGTCTTGCTGTGTGTATGCTGACTTGGAGATACAGCATTGTGAGTCCCTGTACTCTGGGTCCTCCTTTATTTTGACCACTAGAAAGGCAAATGTGGCTATTTTTATATTCAATGTCCATTTTTATACGGTTTGGGGGGGGCAGGGGGGGGCACGTGAAAATTTCTTCACTTGAAAGCTCAGAACACTCTCTGCTCAGGTGCAAATCAGGGGGAGCTCTGAATGATATTTTGGGAGGAGGAATTAATGCTATTTTAACCAAACAAAGAATCCCTGATCATAGACTAGCATCCTCAAGAAAGCATCATATTCTCCTCAGTGCTTGGAGACCTTAAGAAAACTCCAAAGTAGGATCTCAGAATGGGAACTCAAGTTTGACCATTCAGAATACAAATTTCTGTTCCATTAAGGTGTGTAGATGCAGTTCACCCAGAGGTGTTTGAAACAGGCAGTAGTCTGCAGTAGTCTCTCTCTTTTGATTAAAGAGAGACTGTACACAGGGTTCATTTTTAGCTGACTAAAGGTAAGCGAAGAGAATCCAGCCTCAGTGTGACCAGCTTATGATCCCACCTGGAAAACAAGAAGCATTGAGAAGAGAGGGTGGCAGAAGAGCTTCCCACACAAGAAAGTCAACTGACACTAGAAGAAAAACCTTTTTCATTATTTCCCAGACCATTATTTCCCCCTTTCCAAGACACTGTGACCTGCTGCCTTCCAGCAGGCAAGAAAATGCAACTCCGTCATTGCAGTACTGAATATGCAATATTTGTAATACAGAGTAGGAAATTAGGGAGTAGAAGGTAAATTATTTTTCTGCAGGTGCAAAATACATCAGTATTAGAACCAAGCTAATTATTTAGGGGTTGCTGGTACCCCTTAGCTCTTTCAGAGCAAGGTAATATCTTATTAATGGTTATTCCTGCTGTATTTAATGAAATAAATCTTAACTTATTTAATGAAATAAAAGAAGCCACAACCCCCTTGGTTTTAATTCCTTCACTGTGCAGCTTTGAGATGCGAGTGGGCTTGAAGAAAAATAAGAGGGTGACCTCATTTAGATTTAATTAATTTTCTCTGATGTTTGCTTGGCAAAATGCTTCTTTTTTTAAGGTAAAGCAACTGTGGTATCAGAGAAACAGTGAGATGAAGCCCAGGAGTTTGAAACCATCCATGCTGAGGCCAAACTTCCACTTGAGTTGGCTACACATTACAACTGTTTCACAGGTTACAACAATAACCATTTCAGGGCCAAAAGCTGTTCAGTACACCAGGGTTCCTTGTTCTCCTGTTTCAACTAACTCTTCTGGAGAGGAAGAGACACTTGTTTACATCAGTGAGCAGGTCAGGATCTGCTTTTTCTCTGTCCTGCACACTGAGTACCTTTTGTAAGTGAAGCTGAATGAGTGACAAGGCTCAGCATGCCATGGTTTTCAAAACTTCAGCTCTCTGAGTCACCTGATCATAAGATATCAGCTATTATTTTAAAAAGAAAATGTTTCTAAATGTCTTCATGGAAGAGAGGAATTTGAAAGTGTTGTCATAAATGGCCCAGAAACAGAAAGTAGTCATGTAAACCCAAAACAGATTTATTTTCCTATTTAGCAGAACATGACTACCAATAATTTCAAGGTTTTGGGGGCTGATTTAAGACTTCTGAATACCTGGTATTTACCTCTAAGTTGCATGAACACGGATGAGGCAGTCCTGTTTCAGACCAATTTTATATATCTGTGGGTTCTGTTTCAAGCCAGAGGTTTCCAAGTTCACATTTATTTTCACAGGAGAAGCCAAAAGAGGTTAGTGCTTGCAGATTTTATAAACTCTACAAGCTTGCATGGAGCCAATTCTCCAGCCTTCCAATGTACAAAGAAAACTTTGTGTAACAAAATCCATGAGCTGATACAAAAGCCTCTATGTCCCAAAGAGCTGTAAAACCACTGATCAAAATTTGCCCCTGAATCAAAAGCTGAACAAGAAAGTGAAGAAGATACATTTATAGCTAAAATGTCCAGTTGGATTATTTTCACAAATGTCAAGTCTCCTGGGAACTTGCCTTTGATTAAGGACTGATCAGGTATACTTCTTGGCTGCACCAGGGAAATTAACAGGGTTTACTCATGTCTGTAATATCAACCCCAAACAAATGTTGCAGACTTTATCTTCTCTTTCAAAATTGTAAACCCCCAAGTACACTTTTTCTCTTTCCACAAAGAAAAACTCTTTTCATTCATTGGGTCTGCACAATGATGTTCTTCAGATGGGCTCTAACTCATACACAGGAACCATGGCCTGGTTGCTGGGTTTGTAAATGTTGGCTGTCCCATGATATAAGTTCGTTCTTCTTCTCCCAGTGCTGCACACAGGCAAAGCCATTGGTTTCTCTTTCCCAGTCCATGCTAACACTTCTGTGGCCAACCCTGAACTCAGATTTTCTAAGAAACTTCTGGAGCCCGCCACAAAAACCTTTAAATATACCAGCCTGGTTCTCACTCCACAGTGGATTCTGGTTTTGGATAGTGCTGATTGTGGTTGATGCTGACAGTGAATCTTCCCAGTTGAGAATCCAGAGATGGCTGGGCACTCCCTGTGTGATCTCAGCACAGTTTGATGTCCTCAGCTGAGTTTGTTTCTTCTTGTGCAGCACTCATGACACTCAGGATCTGCCAGGGAGACCTGAGGCTGATTCAAAAGCATAAAGAAGGGGCCAGAACATCACAGAACTCTGTTAATAAATGCAAAAGTCTGGCAAGTACAGTCAACAGAACCCATAAAGCAAATAGTAACTGAAACACTGTGCAAACATTTTCCCTCAGGCCTTCAATGATTCAATCACTTTAGCCCATTAATAGTAATTACTGCTGTAGGCATGGGAGCAAACTTCGGCTTAAATGAATGTTTTGGTAGGCAGCAAGGAATAAAAGTTGGTAACTGTCTCGATGACATCCAGACAAGCAAGTGACCTTTGAAAGGAATATCTGCTAGAAAGAGGTAAAAAGGGGCTGGCAATAACCTGATTTTTCATGTCCCCATGATAGGTGGAGAAGCTGACAGCTTGAAATGACATTCCCAATAAAGATCATCTCCCACCTGTGGCTGGTTCAAGGATTGCATGAAAGAATATTCATAAAATAAATGCACCCTGTGTACTCTTGTAGACGTAAGAAGCTCAGATTAATTCAGACTAAGTTTAGAGCTACTTGTCTCTCAGACACCAAAACTCACCCCCCTCACCTGCCAGCTGAGCTCATCTCCACCTTCCTCCTGGCTTTTGTTAACACTGCTTGCATGGAGGCATTCACTTGATATTTAAATTGACAGCTCAATTATCTTTTCAAATTTAGTGATATGACAAGCCAGGGGTTTTATCCCATTACAATATTTCTAAGTGACAAAATTATTTTATCTCTCCTTGACAGTATTATTGACCTGTAATCAGCAGACGAATGGGAGAAACAGAGGTCATCTCAAAAGTAAAAAGCCAGTTAGAAAACTGTTTGGCCAATTATGTCAGTCATCTTGACTTAATCTTGCAGCAGAACAAGGAAAGATTTGTTGCTATGAACCTTGGCCCAACAAACCCTACATAGAAATTTTTCCACTCATTTGAAGGAGGGTGTCTCATGCCTATGACTTCTTGCAGTGAGGTCAGCGGGCCCCAGGGGTTGATGGAGGATGAAAAATAGTGAGGGGTCAAGGTTTGTAAAGCAAATCAATTTTCTTAAAGAGAAGATTCTTCTCAGAATCAAGAACCCTGTGGCTATGTTACAGGTCAATTTTCACAAGGTTACAGCTGCCACCAAGCATCTGGGCTAGACAGCTTTTTTGACTGCTAAATCTCTTCATCACGTTGGTCGATGTTTTTCTTTGAAAATACGTTTGCTTTAAAAAATACTCAGCATTTTTTGATTAAACATAAATGGTTATCACACACGCTTCATTTATAAAGCTGTCTCATTGACACAAGAACATATAAGCCATCTGTGGGCTGCTTAGTCATTTTAGCAACATTTGTTTTTCAATGTGTCTGTTTAGTTGGGCTTTTAAGCTTCACGAGGAATAAAACATGCAGTAAATCAGAAAACAAAAATATGTTTAATATCAATAATGGAGAATTTTTTGACAACAGTTTGAAGTGGCTTTAAATCAGAATCTTCTAGATAATAAGTCTTTGAATATATACTATCAAAACCTCAGCAGAATTGATCCTTACCTATTATTTGGCATTAAGTAGAAGCTTTCAATGAGATAGACAAGCCCATGCTAGAGATGAGATAAGCTTTGAGTTCCCCCACATTGGCTGAAGATTTTTGGGTTATTCACCAGTCTGTACTCAAAGCTGGACAGTCCCTCTATTTTTCAGCTGGGGGAGGATAGTAATGGACTGATTTTTTCCAGTATTTTCTAGGACTGAACATCATTCATACAACATCCATCACAAGGCCAGGGTGTCAGAGATGACCCCTCTGATGGCCATTCAAGGCCACCAGTGAAGCAAGCCCACAGGAGTCCTTTAGGATGCTGCTGCTGCTGCAGGTCCCTGCCAGATGATCTGAGCCAGACACAGCAGCAGCCAGGAGGAGCTGGAGGCAGAAAGACATATCAGACAACAAAACTAAAGCTTTGGCTTGTGCCAATATTATTCACAGAATCACAGAACAGTTTGGATTGGAAGGGACTTCAGGAGGTCATCTGGTCCAACTCCCTACTAAAACAGCTTCACTCAGAGCAGAATTGTGTCCAAGTGGGTTTTGAATATTCCCAGAGATGGACACTCCTCAATCTCTCTGAGCAGCGAGTGCTCAGTGCTCAGTGACCCTCACAGTAAAGAAGTTTTTCCTCAAATTCAGACAGAACTTCCTGTGTTTCATTTGTTCCCCTTCCTTGTCCTGTCTCTGGGATTCACTAAAAGGGTCTAGCCCTGACCTCTTGACACCTACCCTAAAGATATTTGTACACATTGATAAGGGCCCTCTTATAGAAATGGCAAAGAGAAATTCTCTGTTTGGAATCAATGTTGGAAGATGAAGACCCATGCTGTTATCCAGGCTAAACTATTCACTTCTAAATATAAGCCAAGGTTTTTTTCTGTGGAGGCTGGTGATGTTTTGTAAAAAAGGATCACCTAAAATAATTATTGTCATTTTGCATACTACCAAGAGTTTGTATAAAAAGATACTGAAAAAACTCCCAAGAATGACCCAAAGAGACAGTCATACAAAATGAAGGGAATGGAAATAAAAGCAGAAACAAAACCACTAGAACTCTGGGACAGCTTTACTCATATATAAATTCCACAATTAGCTTTGACCTAGAAAATACTTAAATTTTAGAAAAAGAACATTATTCTCTCTGGATTTGGAACCATTTCTATATTTTTGAGGCTGATGTTTTTCCTTATGTTGAATATAGTATGAAGGACAAATTACCAGAAATCCTGCTAAAACCAAAGAAGAAATCCACATAACTTCTGTAGAAATGCCTGAGAATTAAACATTTCTTAGACAGGCACAGAAAATTGACACATGATATAAACCTGATGTCTAACAAGAAACATAGTTTTAAAGTAATTCCCCTAGAAAGAAGAATAATATTAGGCATGTATTTTGGTAATCTTTTTACCCTATTTTTTCTTTATAGAATTTAACTTGGAATGGCAATACTGGACATGCAGAAATATAAATACTTTATTTAGACATACTGCAAACATGCGTTCAAACACGTCTGCTTGCTACAGCCTATTAAACTTTATTATGCACGTTATTAAAAATTCTTTGGGCAGCAACACTTGTTCAAACAAGGTGCACCAAGGCTATGGATATGCACTGGGGCTGGGCAACATTGCAATAAACTGAGCTGAAGTCCTTTTGTTATCTCTATTCTGAGTAAATCACCCAGGCCAGCCTTCAGCTTGATGGACAGCTAGAGCATGGGGCACATCCAAAGGGCATCTGGGACACTCATGTCATGACATTTTGCCCTATGTGCATCTAAGTGCTTTGTGTTTGGTGGAGTTAAATAATAAATTGTTTGAACATGGGGTAAGAGCTTGAAGTTAAATTAAGGATGGTTTTGAGGCCTTGAGTTCTGCATCAGAAATATGCTGCTCCATGTTGTCCAGGATGACACAAAGCCTCAAATTTCCCATTTCACTGATCCTAGGTTACTCAAAATTGGTTAGTCTGAAGAAAACCCCCAACAAACTGTTCTTTCCTTTGCCAGTAATTCAAGGGCATGTAGTGATAGGACAAAGAGGGAAGGCTTTAAACTGGAAGAAGGTAGATTTGGATGGAATATTAGGAAGGAATTCTGTACTGTGAGGGTGGTGAGGCCTTGGCACAGATTTCCTAGAGAAGCTGTGGTTGTCCCATCCCTAGAAGTGTTCAAGGCCAGGTTGGATGGGGCTTGAAGCAACCTGGTCTAATGGGAGGTGTGCTTGCCCATGGCAGGGTGTTGGACTGGATGAGTTTTAAGGTCCCTTCCAACCCAAAAAATTATACAATTCTTTGATTCAGAGAGAGTAATTGAAGTTTCATGTTCACAGCATTACCTGAAACAAAGCAAGTGTGGCAGTTCCATGCATCTCCCTGCTCTAACTGTGGGACAGGGAATGCTTAGCTTCAGACAAGGCTTCTTGTCAATCAGTCTGACCAGTCTGAAGAAACTGATCTTGCAAAATAAGAATATCTACAGGATTTTCCTCATCAGAAGGGACTTCAAAGGAATTGTTCAGAAGAAATGAAGTCTGTAAAAAAACCAAAAAAGCCTTTTTGAGAGAAGGGTGTTTTCTTTCTCTCAAGGCTACTCTTGCCAAAAAGCCATGGATATAGAATTATGCCATACAAGTAGTGAAATTAGGAAAAGAATAACTTAGGAAACAGGTGACCAACTCCAGTCTAATTCATGCCCTCTAGAAACTTGAGTTCAGATCAAAGGTAGCAAGTTGAAATGTTTTGCTTTTCTATTACATATTACTCAACCACCAAATAATCTGGCATAATTAACAGATTAGAATCAACTGAGGTCTGAACCTCATATAGGTGGAAAGATAGAGAGTGTAAGAAAATTGGATAGTCTGGGAGGTTCAGAAAAACATCTGAGCTGAATCTTCTACTCCTTTGAATTTTATTTGCTGCTGGGTATTAAGATAATGGAGCAATCAGACATTAGATTAGGAGCTAGAGTTTACCAATTCATGGTGACATATGGAAATTCTTCCCTGGTCTCACAAAGCTTTATTCATGTAAGGGTCTTAAAATTATTATTACGACACTGACAAACTGCATTTTTTCTACAAAAAAAAAAAAAAAAAAAAAAAAAAAAAAAAAAAAAAAAAAAAAAAAAACCCCCCCTTAAAAAAAAAAAAAAAAAAAAAAAAAAAAAAAAAGTAGATCACTCCTCCTGTAAAAAAAATTAGCAACAGCTGAAAATGGAATAACCAAGCCCAAATACATATTAAACAAGAGCATTTAATGAATAAGTGGCATGAAGAATTTCCTGCTACGTGACATTAGCTTTTAGGGATCAGGACTTCTAGAAATAAGGAAAAAAAAAAGTTAACTTGGGCAGAAGGGAACACCACATGTCTTTGTATCACACAGTGGAAAAACTGGGAAAACTGAGCAGCAGGGACAAGTTTGAGAACAGCTGTCAGTGGTGTTCCCATCCCACTGCACTGTTGTGTGAGAAAGGAATTGCTACGTTCAGCACAGTGCCAGCAGGGTGGTGCTCTGAGCTCTGCATTCACTTCTGCAGATCCTCTAGGAAGGGATGCATTTTCCTGCAAGCTGCAGGCTGCTCACCACAAGAGCCCTGCAGACACCAGGGCTGTGTTAATGAGTGTGGGTGGCTGTGACTCCCCTGGGGAAGGCAGGTGAGAACTGGAAAATGCAAAAGTTCTCTCCAGCCTTTTTGGGATCTTGGCCAGCAGCCATGTAGATGGCACCAGGCTGGACAAGATGTAAGGCAACACCACCTCATGCTGGCAGAGAGCTGCCTCCACCCACCTCAGTTTTGATCAGATTTTACCTTTACCCTGCCAGTGAGTCTTTGGAATAGAGGCATCTGGGCTATGTTTTTTTCCCCCTTTTTTTGTGGTAACATTCCAGGACATCCATTATTTCCTTCAGTGAGTAGGAACCAGTTAATGTTCTCATCAAATTATAGCATTCAACAATTAAATATAAATGTCATTCAAATCCTCTGAGAATGAACCAAGAACAACAGAAAGACTCATGAAATACAGCAGCTCTTTCGTAAGAGCCATAATCACCTCCTGGATCAAAATCTGTTTATCAAGGATGGATCTGAAGGATGCTTTTATAAGAAAAATTCCCTGTCACTTCCTTGTACAGTTATTTTTCCTTGCAGCTGCTGTAGCATTTTTGAAACAATACATGGATTCTGATGGCAAATCATGCAACATGTGTTGGACATGCAACATTAGCACCCAATGACCTTGTTTTGTGAATGTGTATGGAGGAGAGGAGCTGCTGCAAAAGTTTTGCTTGCAAAGAAAAGGTTAGCAGTAGGCCAAGAAAATACAAGGTGGTGTCTGAAAGATTTGATTGTTGAAATGTAGAACAGCCAGCTTTAAAGTACCACAGAGAGTGATCAGGCATAGAGAATTCTGCACTGATTTACTTCAGTTTGGCTCCCTTTTATAGGATGTTTCAGAGGGAGCTGGAGAGCCAAAGGTCACAGTTTTTGAGACACTCTACGTTTCCATGACTGCAAGAATATGACAATCACAACGTGTATCCTTTGACTTTAGAAAATATCCCCAGACACTGAACAAGCAATCAACCTGCCTTTTTATGCTTTGGAGAAGGCTTGTTTTTCCTTCTTGATAAAAGTCATGACCTGTCATTAGTTTCTTCCCCTGAAACACATCACATTGCTGACAGTAAAATGATGTTTTCATTCTAAGAATTCTACAGGGAAAAAAAGGGAGCAGTCGTTTTCTCAAGGAAATAACCTAACAAGACCATGGTGATTACAACAATTGGCTGGACACAGAAGAAAAATAACTGCTATGGTTAATCCAAAATAAAAAATTACAAGAAATGAAATGTCAATTGCCTATTTTAGAATCAGTTTATGTAGAGAAATATTTTGGAGAGCTTTCCTTCAGTAAAATCTTTGTGTGTCGTTGATGAAGAAAAATATTTTTATTCTTCCCAGTAAAATATGTAATAAATTAATATCAAAGATCAGTGTGTCACTTGTGAAGATGATAAAAATCAACAATACAGGGAGTTTTACTGCAAAAATAACATCACATCACATGGAAGATATATAACATCACTTAACATTGCTTTAAATTACACCCCAAAGCCAAAATCTTGCTCCTGAAGCATGAAAATCCAGTTGATACCAGTTAAGTCCCCTTGATACTAACATATAGTAAAAGGAAAATGCTTCCTTTAAGTAGAGTTGGGAAAACCTGAAAGAGGAACTTTGTTTAATTTGCAGAAGTTGCAAATTAGCTATGCAATCCTGGTTCTGAATATACAAACCAATATGTTATATCCCACTTCAGAAATATTTAAGGGACATATTCCCAAAGTCACTTGGACCAAGAACTAAGAATGAGCCAGAAAATTTCTAAAGGGGGCAAAATTAATTAGCTCAATGAATGTCTTCTGTGCTACATTGATCCATATTAGCTGAAGTTTTGGATCACTGTGTGTAGTG
Source organism: Aegithalos caudatus (assembly GCA_013389925.1). Classification (NCBI taxonomy): domain Eukaryota; kingdom Metazoa; phylum Chordata; class Aves; order Passeriformes; family Aegithalidae; genus Aegithalos; species Aegithalos caudatus. Next base: position 69,104 of record WEIU01014611.1, read on the forward strand.
TTTTTATTATACAGGTTATGTGTCAGCAAAGTTTATAGGAAAAGATCTTCTAATTGTACAGGTAAATTCTCTGTGCAATCTTTAAATCTCTTCTTCACGTGAAAATAGAAATTTTGATTTAACTTTTTTCAAAAATGGGAAGAATCAGATCGTTTTTATATTCAGCTCTCATTTGTCTCAAGCTGTGAAAACCAAAACATATAAGGGTCCAGAAAACATCTCTGATTTTCCATGAAAAGCCAGAAAACACTCAGAGTTTTAAAGGCTAGAGAACAATGACATGGGTGACTGAACAAGCAATTTCTTTGTTTTCTTCTTGAGCTTAAACATTGGGAAAAAGACAAGGAAAAAGACAATCTGAACTTAAACATTCAATACTTTCTGGAAAGGATTTTTAACCTTTAATATATAAATACAAGTAGATTCCAATGTGAAAGTTTGTTTTAAATAGGCATTGAATTTTCACTTTCAACATGTCAAAAACAAATGTTTAAGAATTTTTTGATTGCTTTCAGGTTTCCCTAGTGGTGTTTTAAGTAGAGAAAGTTCAGCATAAATTTCTAGATTGTTTCAGTTCCTCAGCTGTTTTGTCTGTAGATTTTTACTTGGTCTTTGTGCTCTTGGATTACTCCTTTTGCAGGTTTTGCTCAGCACACGGTGCAAGCAGTGTGTAAATAAAGATTAAATGCCAGTCTCTGCCAGTAAATGAGGAAAAGTTACAAGATTTTCCTCTTCAGAAAGCCAGTGTTTCTGAGACAACTGAAAACCAAAATTAAGCAAACACACTGTAAGATCTACCTGCAGTGCCCTAATGGCTTTCAAGAAAAGAGGAAAGCTCAGAGAGATGGAGACTCCAAACAAGATCACATCTAGATATTTACATTTGAGAATATGGGTCTCAGCAGTAAAACCAGCCACTCAGCTGCTAAATTATTTAGAAACCATTTTCCAGGTTCAACTGGTACAGTATTTTGCCCAAACTGTCCAGGGGAATAGCAGCCTAAAAAGAAAGTATTCAAACATGTAACACTAATTGAGATCTCAGGTGTTGATAATATCATGTTTCCTTTTTTGTCTTTCTCCTAACTTCTGGGTTTTAAGCCCAGATATTAGGGTTTGTAAAAGGTTATATGAGCATAAGGAGTTTACAACAATTTAAGATGGCCTAAAGTCCTTTCTGACCTCCGGGTGCCCCCCAACATGCTTTTACCAAAAGTCCTGGGTCAGCCTTAAACTGTGGTCTTGGATGCACTTGGAGATTTCAGATGGCACAAGACATACATAAACCTAGTTTAGGCAACTGGGTTGAGCCCACAGTGTCTGTGGCATGGATCAAACCAGAGTATATTTTCATAATGTTTCCCTGCCCTGAAATACTGTTGAACAATGGCACTGGAGTCCAGTTTTGTATGAACATTTTTGACCAGGTTTATGTGAAATTCTTGCACACTGTGAGACAGTTACTTGCTTGAGTTTTCCTCTTGATGATGTTTTGATAAGGGCTTGAAAATTAGGAAAGGAGTTATGGTTATTTTCCAGTCTGTAGAGAAAAAATGAAGGAGACAAAGTCTAACTCTAAACCCCTTACTGAAGGGGCAAAGATGGAGGGAACAAAGCAAGATCTGGGACTTTGGCCCTACAAGAAGCACACAGAAGAACACTGCCATGTAAGGTTTCAGTGGCAACCCCTACAGTAAACAGAGCTGTTCTGATGAACACAGGTGGAGCAAAAATCCCTGTAAAACTGTGCTCTTCAGAGGATACAATCTACTCCCTCCAGTGAAGGCCACCCCCACAATGCAGTTGGTGCTATGCCCACAGTGACAACATCTGAGTTGCTTATTCCCATTGGAGCAGCTTTATTATCTTCTTCCCAACTCCAAGCCAGCCATCTTTCCCATATAATTACAAACAAGGACCTGTCGGTGAAGTCAGCTCCTGATGGACACAGCTGTTGCAACTGCTGAAGGCTCCTCTATCCCCTGGCTTTACTGTGCACAGCATTGCTCCCTTCAGTTATTTAGATGGGAAGGACAGTTCACCTCTGTGCAACAGCAGAATGGAGGCCAGTGGAGCCCTCATTTACTGTTGCTGTTCTCCTGACTGGTCCTCCTCCATTTCAGGTTGGTTTTTGCACAGAATCTGAGCTGTTATTGCTGTAGTTTTATTCCACTTCATCTCCCAGGCTGTAGCTCGCAGGCAAGCTGAACCAATACACCAGAATGACACAGGTGAGATATTATTCTGATGTTAAGTATAATAATCTGTCTCTGCACTGATTATGGAGGGAAAAGTCTGCTGCCTTATAATGGCAACTGTTGATTCAATGCCTGTAGAAGTGCAAAGGGCAAAAGGTTCTTTATTCAAAGGGAAATTATGCTTTAAAACTGGCTTTATTCCAGTACTGTCGATAGACCAGGTTTCTCTCCTTCACTCTCTTTCTATATAATCTCAGTTACTTACAACATTAAAGATCTTTAGAAGCTTCTTTCTTTAGAGCTCTGTTTCTGCCCCTCATCACCCCAGTGAATGACAACTTGAAAGAAAACCAGGAGCTTTGCTATGGATTTAGAAATGTCTCAAAGCAAATCACTGGATGCCAAAGAAGCTGCCAGGCTCCTGCACCTCGCAGGCACTTATAATCAGCGAACAAAGGCGCTGGAGGCAGCTCTGGGGGGGAACCTTTTGTGGAAAATATTGACCAGCAAATTACACAGCAGACAGTGCTTTGGCACTTGGCTCTCTAAAGGTGACTCAGACAATCCGTTTAGCTCAGCAAGCTGGTTTCTAATTACACCAAATGCCTGACTCTTGTCAGTGGGCCCAGTATCTGCTAAGCGGGTGCTCTTCACATGTGTCATTCATTACCTCATCCTGCACCAGGAGCCATCTCTATGGGGAGAATGGTTGGCAGCATCTTTAGCCTGGATAATTTTCTCAGAGAGAGGTTTAAGAAAAGAAACCTCAAAACAATTCCCTTCTACGCATAAAAAAATTTTAAAAAAAGCTTGGGCAAAACCCAGCAAATCCCCCAGCCACCACATGCTAATATCAATAAATACCCTGGAATGAAATGATGGCAAGCTGCTGTCTAGGGTTTAAAAGCTGAACATAGTATACTCTTCCTGGGTTTTAGCTGGACTCTTGCTCTGGTGCCAGAGTAACAGCTGTAGCAGCTGCAGATGCACTTTACCACCCAGTACAGGCACCTGCTATGACCAAGGAAGTGAAAACCCACAGAGATGCAATTTTCTTTTAATTACATTAGCCTGGTTTTGGCAGCCAGCCACGCACCATGGCATTGGTGGGGATGTGGACTCTATTGACAATTAGAGCCTGTCTGTGGGTTGCTTTTGATGCTTGGCAGGTTACTTCAAAGAGGAACACTGAAGGATCCATGTCAGTGCTGAATCTTGTTCAGGATAAATAATAGAGATTGGCATGTTTTTATGACCACAGGTATTGTGTCAAACTCTGAGATCAGTTTTATATACTTTTCAGACTAGCTGGGCTGAGCAGCTGTCTGCAGCACTGAAATATACAGGATCAAGCCATGAGACCAGTACACCCCAGTACAGTTTAAGGGATGTGGGTGAAGCTGCTCCCAAACACCCTCTTCCCAACGAGTTGTACAGAGGAGTATTTTGGAGGCTAGGCTTGCAGACATGAGCTGTGTTCTTCCTGTTCTCCTCAGGGCCAGAGCAGGCTCTGGCCTGTTTCATTTATTCCTAGAGACAGGCAGCTTCATCTGACTGCCCCTGGGTGCTGTGAAGGGGGTGGCAAACTCTGGGTGTTTTCCTTAAGAGGAACAAGCTGTTCTTTACTCCCAATACTCTCTGTGGTTAAAATTATCTTTTGCTGTAACAGATGCCTTTAAGTAAGTATGGATCTCTGTGCTAGGATGGTCACACTGAGGAATAACATCCTGTTTCTTACAGCTTGCATGAGATTCCATTTGCCAGCTTGCAGAATATATTGATGAAATTCTCATGACCCTAAACACTACACAGGCAATGCCTGTTCACTCTCCACTGTGGCTCAGGTGTTGTCACTACCTGAATTAAGGCTTGTTTACATGTCAGGCAATTTTCTTACTGCTTTTAACCCTCTGGGCACCATCTCATGATATGAACCGTGATGCAAAGTAGGGCTTTGTATCTCTATTTTTTATTTTGCCTAACCACATCAGGAAACTGGCAAAAATCTCACACTTGTAAGACTCTCACTATGCTTACTCTGGCACAGAGTGTGTTAGTGAGGAAGACCCTTGGCACCTTTTTCTGCCTTAAGAAATCCCCTGCAATCACCAAACAATATGTTCCTTGTTGCATCACTCAGACCTGGTCCCTGGGCCACCACGATTGTAAGAAGCAATGCTCCTGGGATGGAGGAGTTGCCATGAAGGATTTCCATGGACACCTGAGTGATTCAATTTGCAGAGTGACAGGGCACAAGACAGATGAGGCTGAGCACACATTCTCTGTCCAGAGACCTGACAAGTCTCTGCAGCCTGTAGGAGACAAGACAAGGAGCACACTGTGGCCTCACATGTGTGAAAGCAAGAGCCATCAATCTCTCTGCTCCTGCACTATCAGAAAGGGACTGGCCCCAAAACCAGAGCAAACAGCAAGCTGTGTCATTCCCTCCACAGTAGGACCATATGGCAGACTGGAGATCATGCAAGGTGTTTGCAGGACACTGAAAATCTCTGTTGTCAGAGGAGGTTGAGATCTGGGCTGTAATATCAACAATGTCTAAGCTTTGTCATGGGGAACAAATGGGGTGTCCTGGTTTAGAGCAAATTTGGGAGAAAACCCCTGAATTCTGGTCCCTCTGGGAAACAAACCCAAACAGTCCTGCCCCAAAATGGTCCGGAAAGAACTTCCTCAGAGAAAAGTGGAAGAAACCCTATTTATTTAACAAGCAAAGTGCCCAGAAACATAAAGAATGAATAGTATGAAACAATAAAACCTCTCATTCTGAAGTGAGATGGCAAATTGAGAAAGTCCCTGCTGTGGGTTAGCTCAGCTTGCTCAGTCTCTTATCAGTTCCTCCAGCACTGGAAATAATTCCATCCTGGGCCCCAGGTGGTGCGGGTATGAGACCCACATGTCTCTCTGGGTTTTTCAGTCCAGGACAGGTTTAAACAGTCCCAAGAAAAAGAAAAAAAAAAACAACAAAAAAAAAAAAAAAAAAAAAAAAAAAAAACAAAAAAAAAACAAAAAAACAGTCCAGGAAGCTTCTCTGCCTCAGCTAGCCAAAACTAACTAAAAGCATGAAAATCTCTGTCCCTCAGTCTGTCTGTGCCTCAGATGAACACACAGTCCAGAGAAGGAATGCAGAGGAGTGAGTGCTGTTTTCAAAACAAACTCAGTGCTGCTTCTTTTCTCCCCCTTCACTCTCAGAACTAGTCTTAGGTACAGAACTCAATATACAGCATAAACAGAACAGACAACTGGGGATACAAGCAACATAAAGTCACCCTAGGACACATGGCAAGAGAAAAAATGGCTCCTCTGACCTGTCTAATCAAACAAATTGACCTGAGTCAATCATGTGCTGAACAACAGGCCTTGTGGCCTCCTCAGCAGAGTTGTAACCATGATTCCATTTCTGAAAACCTTTATTCCCAGCAAGTGGAAGAACTGCACAGCGCTCTGAACAGAACTCAGGCTTGTCTGGAATGCAAAACGTGGAGCTCCAAGGAGAAGTTTGTTTTAAATAACATTTTCCATGTAAAATTGTGCTCTGGATTGTTCATTAGTAATATTTATATAAAGGACATCACCATGGTATTTAGGAATTAAACATTAGAAGAACAGACTCCAAACCTCTCAAAAACAATTAGAGTAAAAGCAGGGTAAATGAAAGAAAAAATCTGGTAGATGACATCAGAGTAATTGTTCTTGCTTTGAATCACTACTGGTGAGAGGAGAATAAAGCCTGAAGTGAAATGATCAGAACAAAAACAAAACAAAGGAGTAAAAACTGGAAACAGTAAAGGAATTAAAAGGAATTGTGTGGAGCCTCACTCCATCTTCTTCAGGCCCTGCTGGAATGTAGAGGACCTAAAGCCTTACAAAACAGAAACAGAAGGTCAGATTTAGATGTCATTCAGGTTTGTACGTTTGAGATGTTGACCAGATCAGTGGTGACCTTGAAATAAAAAGAATGGTTGCCACTAGGTTTCAATGAAGGTTTGGGTACCTTCAGCAACTTCAGCAGCACAATACAGGTAAACAAATGTAAAATGCAGCCTAGGAAATCATGGATGAATAGACTTATTCTAACAAAAATACCGTTTTATTCCCGTGTTTCAAAATAATGTTTTGTCAATGCTTCCTCTGGAAATACATGTCCCCAGATGGAGCCTTGTAATACTCTCATGGCACTGAAAGAGTGAGGAAGATTTATTTTATTTCATGTCTTCTTGTTTGAAACAAAAACTGAATTTGGAGTCAGTGCCTGCTTCTTCCTGCAGAGGAGCAACCACCCTGGAAAGAAGAAATCTTCAAAGTCTTGGAGGATTGTGGAAGATGGAACAACATGACTGTCAGCCACAAAAAACAGGGACAGCTTCTGGGGTAGGAAATCCTATAAGGAAAAAAAGCTAAGTGCCAGAAACCCCATATACACTTGGGTTGTTCCTTTTTTTTTATCAGATAGAACAGGCTTGTTTTTGTATTGCATGTGAGGGACCAGAACCCACACCATAATTGCTGGAGACACTTTGCCTTTGCATCTTGTCTCAGTTATGGCTAGGAAGCATTGGCAAAGTTATGGGTAGTATAAAGCATCAACAACAAAAAACAAATAGAGGAAAATAAGCTTAAATGACTTCTGAGTGTATTATTTCACATCCTTGATGCCACTTTGTGCAGTATTTTCCACAGTCCTCAAAAGTTATCTATTTTATAACCCTGATTTTAAGGTATTATCCACTCTACTGATGGTTCACAGCAACACCAGGCAATCTCTGAGATACTTCTTCACAGTGTTGTGGCATTTATCTAGTCACAGGTGAGCACCGAGTTTTCTCAGTATTTCCAAGTAATTTTCTAACTAAATCTTAATTATGAATCATTCCTGAGATCGTCAGGACATGCATCTATGAATATATGGGAAAACAGAAGGGAGGGACTCTCACCAACTTTCACCCCTGCAAAACTGTATCTGTATCTTCAAGATTCGTTAGCCCTGTTATCTTTTACAGTGAGTAATGCACCAAGATGAGCTGCTGGAAAGGAGTCATCATTAAACACAAAGCCAGAGGTAAAATGTTGAGGAGTTTCTGGGTTTCTCCTCCTGTTGGGGCATAACTTTGATCTCATCTCCCATGCTACTCTTAACCCTGTTCCCATCTATTCATCCTCTTACAGTGCCTATGGCTTCATTACCCCAGATCTGAAATATTGCTATACTCCTAAAGTCATCAGTCTACCCACTCTCCATGCTCCCCACTACACCCTCTGCCAAAACTCTCAGTGAAGCAAATGGCTCATTGGGATTGTGTGAATATGAAAACCCACCTTCACCATGCAGAACATCCTCCTTTCCCCACGAGCCATAGTCTTTTCTCTTCACAAAGGGGAAGGAGGGCTGGAAATATCTTCTTTGATAAAGACACATTGTTACACTTTATCTTTGGTAATTGGAGTGAGAGAATCTGAAATTAAGAATATTCTTTTGGGGAAAGTTTAGTGGCAGACTAGGTTATGTGTCCAGGGAGTAGTGCAGTTCTCAGGGGCAGAAATCTTCCAAAATACCTCATAAGAAAAAAATAACGCAGGGTACAGTTACATATACAATTAATTTGCATCTGAATGTCCAGTATTATCCTGGCATTGTCTTATCTACATACAGCTGCACATGAAAGACCATTACAGTTATGTCAAAACAAAGCAGCCCATTACAGTTCCCTCCGAACCCAGACCACGTGCCACACGCTTCTCACTGCCACCCCTTGCTTGTCTAAAAGTAACAAGCTGCTTTCCCAGACAGCTCCTATTGATCAGCTCCTGTTGGCAATGCAAATTCCTTCCATGTGCAGTCAGGCATAGCCATGAGCCTGCAGCACAAAGAGGTGGAGCTGCTCTTTGCCTTGCACAACTGGAGAATTTCCTGCTGTTTTCCCAGTCGTCCACAGGCCAGGTCTATCTGCTCCACATCAATCCAGGACATCCCATTCACTCCATGACTTGCTGCCACAAGGCTCTCTGCAGGCAGCTTTCCCAGGCAGGGCCTGGATAACTTCTAGCTTTGTTTTTCTCCATGCAAGAAGACGTTTTGTTATAAAAGCAGCTCTGAATGTATATAGAAGATAATAGGAAGACTCTCAAATCATGGGGAATGTCCCTGACCAAGGACATTTATTGCTATTGTTGGGGTTTTTTGTTTTGGTTTTGGATCTTGCGAGCATCAGTGTCAAAGCTCACCACACTCAATTCTATACAAAAGAACAGAAAGTACAGCAAACACTGACTATTAAACACAAAATAGATAAAGAGTGGATGAAAGGCAGACCTTCCAAAAATGATTAATTTATGGATAATTTCACACTGTTTTAAAAGAAACTTTTCTTCCCCCCTAAATTCTGTTCTCACTGATGTAGATGGAAAAAAGCCTTTGGGTTTCAAAGGGGATAATGTCAGGTCACTGCTGAGGATTTCAGAAATACTGTTACAAATATTTGATCAAGCATAGCAAGAAACCTATTGCAAGGGGCAGGATTTAGACCCAGATCAACCAAGTTTGAAACCAGGGTCTTAATTGTAGGGTTAAAATCCTTATCAGTTTGATAATGAAAGTAATGTCTCAACTGAGACATCTGATATGCACCTGGGGTAGGTTTTGTCTTTTTTTTTTTTTTTTTTTTTTTTTTTTTTTTTTTTTTTTTTTTTTTTTTTTTTTTTTTTTTTTTTTTTTTTTTTTTTTTTTTTTTTTTTTTTTTTCTGTTATTTTTTTTTTCTGTTATTTTTCTTTTTAGATAGCTAGATAGGTACAAACTAACAAGTTAGGAGACACTATTCTACTACAAAACTATAGCATGTGCTATTTTCTGACAGTATTTCCAAAGGCAAGAAACATTGTCCAGAGTGCTTCAGGTTAAGGGAAAATAATTTTTTTCCTTCTTTATACAGACTGAAACACTTCTGCAAATGGCCTGTTTTTGCAGTATTGTTAAACACCAGTGTCTTCCTGAGCAAGGTTAAAGGTGCTGCTCTAGAGGATTCATGGTACTGAAGTGGTTGAATCATTTATCACTCCTGAGTAAACATAAAGTTCAAATTTATGTTTAACAGACGAGTGACCAAACTCACTCCACACTTTGCTGGAAGCTGCCAGAAGAACTCTTTGCATCCAATTGCAGTGTGAGGAGCTGAAAATCCCTCTGCTTTAGAGGCAGAGAGCCCTACTCTTACCCTCTCTCTCTCTAGACACTGCCCAGGGTTCCTCTGGCTGCAGCTCCTTCTGTTGGGAATTTGCACCCAGAATCCCACACACTGGCAATACTCAGGATTAGCACTGAAATTCCCCCACAAGGATAATAGGCCAGCTGTGACTTCTCACTCGCTAACCATGATCTGCCTTTTGCCCTCTCTGACTGTAGCAAGAACCATGGATGTTTCCCAATACTTTGATGCAAATCATTCCAGCTGAACATGTCTCTTTCCTGTAGCAAATCCAGGTTACATAGTGAAGTTACTGCTCATAAGGCATAAAAATGCAGAAAACAAAAGACTTCTATGGAGGCAACACTTACCTTCTGAACTCTGAACAAAACTGTCACATGGGCAGAAATACAACAGACTTAGGTGGCGTTTCATGTTTGTTTTAGAAGGGAAATGAGTGCAGCCAACTCTTCTGAATGATGTTAAACTGTTCCTGCAGAGAGTCAGGTCTCCAGCAAACTGGACAGATGTTGTATGGGTAGTCAAAAGACAATATCTTTTGTCATGTTGAAAGGCTCCAGATGAAGGGCCTTTTGTACCTCATGAAAGAAAGGCCTCCTTATGCAGAGGATGTGCTGAAAATGGGAAAAAATAGGCAAGAAAGAAAAACTGAAAAGAAAACCTGCATTGCATTTTGCATCTGAGTAGTGGAACACAAGTCTAATGTATTGTTAAGGATGCAACCTGCAAAATAAGGAAAATTTGGACCACTGCTTACTTGATGTTCAGAACCATAACCAAAGACTGGTGCCCACTTCTGTCCTTGTAATGACTGTGTTCCCCTCTTGTGAACCCTGCACCAGATAAATGTAGGGAGAATTTTATCTGCATTTCATTCTCAGGACTCACAATTAAATTTCTAATGATTACATAACTTACTGTTCTTTCAGACCCATCTGGGGAGGTCAACAGTTGTGTGGAGTGGACACACTATGGAAAGCTATAAATTCTCAGAAATTTTTTATTCCTCATCATTAGTCAAGATTTACATGATCCCTCTCAAGTAATCCACAGAGATTCAATGATTTTGAGAGAGATCCAAGCATCTGCTCTGACCTCCTGTGCACTTTCACACCACTGCCCCTTGCCCAATAATGACTTTGACACTGACATATCTCCCCAGAGGCTCCCCAGGCCTGGGGACAGGCAGGGACAAGCAATCCTTTACTTCCCTTGCAGACTTTGGCCAGTGATAATTGCTGAAACCCTGTGGCAGTGTGAAAAGTGCAGAAAATAATAAGGATGGCAGGGTCTATGACACAGACACCTGCTAAGGAAACTCAGCTTCTTCTAGGCTGATCTTTCCATGCAACCTAGAGGATGTGCCCTGCATTGTGGTAACAGCTGGACAATCTTCCTCCCTTCACCTCTGAGATGCTGTTGTTTCCACAGGAGTGTTTGCCTAATTGTTGGTACCTATGGGACTCTACTCTGGCTTTGTTTTTGTCACTGTCCTTGCCATGGCCCACTGCTTGCAACTCTGAGTGCACTTGTAAAGAAGTTCTTAACACTCTGCACACACAGAGGATTTTAACTATTTTTTTTTCTCCTATGCACATATCTCTATATAGAGAGGTAAGCCTTACCCACTGTGGATGCAGTCACCCTACATAACCTGAGGCATTTAACTAAGGAATCAAATTTAGATGTCTACTTGCTGTTGTGTACACCCCCTCATGACAAGGGGGTTAGAACAAGATGATCTTTAAGGTCCCTTCTAACGCAAACCATTCTATGAATATATAAATGCACACCTCTAGGAGAGCCTGTGGGTCTCCAGTGGGATGGATTGTCCTTTAAACTGTCCTTTAAATCTCTTCAGTGGCAGAACTGCACTCCCTGTATTAGGGATCTTCTTTATCTTTCAAAACTTAGAGACCAGCAAACCAGAAGAAGGTCCTGGCCAACTTCTAGAAAGTTACCTCCAGGTTCTTTATTTTTCTAATACTAACTCCCATGTAATTATTTAGCAGCGCCCTCCAGATTAAAGAATTGGAGGTAGGGAGAAGAAGAATCCCAATGGTCACCAGTGTGAGCTCCAGGGCTCTGGTTTGTCATCCTGAGAAGGTGAATAAGCCTGGTTTGCTGTTGGATCTTATAACCACTAACAGGATGGGACAACTGAGAGGCCTTCCATGTTCTGTATTTTTTTACAGCTCAGAACCTGTCCATGCTCCAAACATTCCAAGGCCTGAAATTCAACTCTGTTTCAAACCTCTATCTATGTAAGCTTATTGCAACGCTGTGAAAGTCCTCTGCTTTTTCAGTTCCCACAGTGTTCCCACATTTTGCGAGGAGGCAGCGCTGGGTGAGGGGATGTCTCCGGTCGGGAGCGGGGCTGTGCAGTTCCCCCTGGCACCACCGAGTGTCAGCGGAGCTCTTGGAAAGGCTCTGGCTGCAAGCGCTGGAAATCCTGCTCAGGATGGGCCCTGCAGCCTTTTCCCTTCTTTGCACGGTTTATCTGGAGTGCGAGATGAAGGAATTCAGAGAGATCTGCCCGGTTGTTGTGTGCCTGCTGCTCCCAAAGCCAGCTGTGGAAAAGCTGCAGCCTTTGTTGTATTTCTGGTGCTTCTCCAAATTGCAGCGGTGCAAATATTCAGCTCATAGGGACGGGAGGCAAAAGCTGAGGGACGTCTTACACAAATTCACCTTTGATGTGAAAATCGTGAAGGTCTAAAGGGCTTTTAGCATCTAAGCCGGTGATAGTTGAGGTGGTCAGCTTGCCAGCTCAATTTTACAAAAGCTGTCTTCTGACAAAAGTCCCCTGCTAGCTTTTAACAACTTCAGTGGTAGAATATTAAGGATGAACATGAACTAAGACAGCTGGGAAAGAGCAGACACCCATAACATCAGGGCAAAGTTATACCAACATTACAGCCTGTTACTCTGGGAGGAGGATGCTACAGCCAGAATGGGAGCAGCGAGAGAAGTTGGAATTAAAAAATAAAATAAAATATATTAAAAAA